>PKMM01021647.1:252347-415908 GCA_002933915.1 Eutrema heterophyllum
GTGGCAAAGCGGATAAGAAAATTCGAGTATATAATTTAAGACCATGAGAATGCATTTCGAACCCCTATGCGAGACAATTAATGTTCAAGTTAGGTTCAAATAAATAGAGTTGGAATCAAATCACAACGAGCTTCATCCTAATCAAAGACATTCAAGCCAAGAAATCAAAGCATGGATTTTCCAAATTTTCAAAGCGGTTCAAGCATCATGACATGTTTAGCAAGGGCAACGTTTTCAAAGTTCAAGTGTTTAATCATTGTCCCCTATGCATATGAATGCATCCTATATGTTTTTAGACTCAATCCTAAAATAAAGATGAGATTATGCAAACTACATGATTTCTTTTTGGATTTTTTGAAAATTTTCGATTTTTTTTTTTTTTTTTTTTTGGTTTTTCTATACAATATAATATGTACAATGCAAGATTCAAGAGAAAGAAAGTAAGACAAAGAAAAAGATGAGAAAACACATTCGAGACAGAGCTATTCCACAAAAGATGGAGATATGCATGACTCGAAGTGACTCGAAGACAAATAAAACAAGACAAAGAAAACGGCGTTAAATGACAAATACCTCTCCCCCGGACTTAAATCACACCGTCTCGGTGTGAAATGAACCCGAAGAAAGAGTAAAAATGCAAATCAAAAGTATATACAAGAGGTAAAGTGGGGGTACCTTGGAGTTGTGGAGATGAGGAGCTTTAACATTCCCTTGACTTGTGATTTTTCGTTTTGACTCCGAATCCTTTTCCTGTAAATCCCAATGACATGTAACACTAAAACACAATAAAACAAGGATTAAATCATACTTAAAACAAACATATAAACATATGTACAAAGGATAACATGGGATTGCCTCCCAAGCGCGCTTGTTTTAAGTCACTAAGCTTGACTTTGTTGACGTCTCATGCGTTTTGGGGGTCGGAAAGAGGAATCATGGTTTGTTCCTCGATCATAACGTCTGCCAAGTATGGCTTGCAACGCTGTCCATTCACCGTGAAGTCTCCTCCGGACTTGTTCCACAGTACTATCGCTCCATAGGGGTGGACTTCTTTGATTGTGAACGGTCCCGACCATCTCGACTTCAACTTCCCGGGAAACAATTGTAACCTTGAGTTGAACAGCAAGACTTGGTCCCCGGTTTTGAATTCTCTCTTCAGAATCTTTTTGTCGTGGAAGGCCTTCGTCCGTTCCTTATAAATCCTAGAGCTCTCATAAGCTCCTTGCCTAGTTTCCTCAAGCTCTTTTAATTGTACCAACCTCTTCTCGGAGGCTGACTTGATGTCGAAGTTCAGGAGCTTGGTTGCCCATAATGCCTTGTATTCCATTTCCATCGGAAGGTGGCAAGATTTCCCGTAAAGCAAGTTGAACGGAGTTGTTCCAATCGGCATCTTGTAGGCGGTTCGATATGCCCATAAAGCGTCATCTAGCCTTGTTGCCCAATCCTTCTTTGTTTTTCCAACCGTCTTCTCCAAAATTGCCTTGATTTGACGGTTTGATACCTCAACTTGGCCAGATGTTTGGGGATGATAAGGTGTAGCTACCTTATGCTTAACGCCATGTCTCTTCAAAAGCCCTTCAAATACTTTGTTGATGTAGTGGCTTCCTCCATCGCTTATGACTACACGTGGAACTCCGAACCTTGGAAATATGATGCTCTTAAACAACTTCACCACGACCTTAGCATCATTTGTTGGACTCGCTATGGCTTCCACCCATTTCGATACATAGTCAACCGCTACAAGAATGTATTGGTTGCCATACGAGGACGGGAATGGTCCCATGAAATCTATGCCCCATACGTCAAACACCTCGACTTCAAGAATTGGGTTTTGAGGCATTTCATTCCTCTTGCTTATGTTGCCTTTTCTTTGGCATGCATCACACTTAGATATGTACTCATAAGCATCTTTAAACATCGTAGGCCACCAAAATCCCGCTTGTAGAGCTTTTTGGACCGTCTTNATGATAAGGTGTAGCTACCTTATGCTTAACGCCACGTCTCTTCAAAAGCCCTTCAAATACTTTGTTGATGAAGTGGCTTCCTCCATCGCTTATGACTACACGTGGAACTCCGAACCTTGGAAATATGATGCTCTTAAACAACTTCACCACGACCTTAGCATCATTTGTTGGACTCGCTATGGCTTCCACCCATTTCGATACATAGTCAACCGCTACAAGAATGTATTGGTTGCCATACGAGGACGGGAATGGTCCCATGAAATCTATGCCCCATACGTCAAACACCTCGACTTCAAGAATTGGGTTTTGAGGCATTTCATTCTTCTTGCTTATGTTGCCTTTTCTTTGGCATGCATCACACTTAGATATGTACTCATAAACATCTTTAAACATCGTAGGCCACCAAAATCTCGCTTGTAGAGCTTTTTGGACCGTCTTGAATGTTGCAAAATGTCATCCATAATCTGATCCGTGACAGCAAAACAAAATTCCGGAAGTTTCTTCTTCCGAAATGCATCTTCTATAAAGTCCATCGTTGCAACGCCTATAGAGATAAGGCTCGTCCCAAAAGTAATGTCGAACATCTTTGTAGAACTTCTTCTTTGAATACCCTTGGAGATTTGGTGGTTCTTTCTCGATTGTCAAAAAGTTGACAAAATCTGCATACCAAAGCAAGCTAACCTCCATTGTATTCATTGACAGTATTTCCTTCATCATAAAATCTGCCACGTGCAAAGCTCGGATCAAGTTCACTTGTTCTTCGGGCAGTGAGTCATCAATGGGGATCATCTCTTCGTTCCTCATCCTTGACAAATGATCAGCTACTCCATTCTCAATCCCCTTTTTATCCTTGATCTCAAGATCGAACTCTTGTAGCAAAAGAATCCACCTTAACAATCTCGGCTTGGCGTCTTTCTTGGCCAACAAGTATCTCGATGCAGCATGGTCGGTGTGCACAATGACTTTCGAACCCACCAAGTAAGATCAAAACTTCTCAAAGGAATAGACAATCGCCAAGAGTTCCTTCTCCGTTGTTGCATAATTCACTTGTGCATCGTCTAGGATCCGACTTGCGTAGTAGATGACATGGAGCTTTTTATCCTTCTTTTGACCCAATACAGCCCCGACAGCGTAGTCACTCGCATCACACATTACTTCAAATGGCAAACTCCAATCCGGTGGCTGAACAATAGGTGCACTCACCAAAGCATTTTTTAACTTCACAAAAGCTTCATGGCATTCTTCATTAAAGACAAAATCGGCATCCTTGCATAAGAGTCTCGTGAGTGGTCTTGCGATTTTTGAGAAGTCTTTTATAAATCTTCTATAGAACCCATCATGTCCCAAGAAGCTTCTTATTCCCTTGACCGTTGATGGAGGTTCTAAAGTCACCATAACCTCAATCTTTGCTTTGTCGACTTCGATCCCATTTTCAGAAATGCGATGTCCGAGAACTATTCCGTTCTTCACCATGAAATGGCATTTTTCCCAATTTAGAACGAGATTTGTGTCTTCACACATTTTGAGCACCCTTCACAAATTAGAAAGACAACCACCAAACGAAGAACCATATACAGAGAAATCATCCATAAATACTTCCATTATATCCTCAATGTAATCCGAGAAGATATACATCATACACCTTTGAAAAGTCGCGGGTGCATTACACAAACCAAAAGGCATCCTTCGATAAGCAAATGTACCATATGGGCAAGTGAAAGTCGTCTTCTCTTGATCACTCGGGTGTATTGGTATTTGAAAGAAACCCGAGTAACCATCGAGGAAGCAATAATATGAATGATTTGCAAGTCTTTCAAGCATTTGATCAATGAATGGCAATGGAAAATGATCTTTCCTAGTTGAAGAATTCAATTTCTTATAGTCAATGCATACTCTATGGCCTGTGATGGTTCTAGTTGGGATCAATTGGTCTTTTTCGTTTTTGATTACAGTCATTCCCCCTTTCTTTGGAACTACATGAACCGGAGAGATCCAAGTACTATCCGAGATTGGATAGATCACTCCCGCTTCAAGTAGTTTCCAAATTTCTTTTTTAACTACTTCTTTCAAGTTTGGGTTTAACCTTCTTTGGTGTTCAATTGAAGCTTGGTTTCATCCTCCAAATGAACTCTATACATGCACAATGATATGGAAATTCCATTTATATCTTTCAAAGAATAGCCTATACTTTTTCAGTTCATTCAAAAGCATAGATGTTTCCTCATCACTCAATGCATCATTTATGATTACAGGATATGAAGAGTTCGGTCCAAGAAACGCGTACCTTAGACCGTTGGGCAACGGTTTGAGCTGAAGTTGTGGAGCATTGAGTTCGCTCCAATCATCCTCCACACTAGACTTACCATTGCTAGTGTCTTCCTTTTCCTTGGCATCCACGCTCTCTCCTAATTCTGAGAAGTATGCTTCCTTCCTCCATGGTGGTTGGGAATCAAGAATGTTCTCATAGTTGATTGCCTCTTCGTTCACAATCTCACACTCTTCACTTCTTTGTGTGAGGGCTACTTCTAGAGCATCTCCCATACTCAACTCTGCCAAGTACTCATCAACCATCTCATCTAAGGTCTCTATGTAGAACACCCTTCCTTCTATGGTTGGCTTCTTCATCACTTCCATTATGTTGAATTTCAAGACTAGATCTCCCAAGTGTAGATCGATCATGCCCTTCTTCACGTCAATGATGGCACCCGCGGTTGCTAAGAAAGGTCTTCCCAAGATTATGGGATCTGATGGTTCTTCATCCATCTCTAGCACCACGAAATCAGTAGGGATAATGCAGTTCCCAACTTTCAATGGCAAGTCTTCAAGAATCCCAATTGGAAATCGCATTGTTCTATCCGCTAAGATTAGCGAAATTCTCGTCTTCTTGAAGTTTGTGTATCCAAGCCTCTTAGAAACCGTCAATGGCATGAGGCTCACGCTTGCACCAAGATCAACCAAGCATTTTCCAAAGGACAAAGGTCCTAATGTGCAAGGTAGTGTGAAGCTGCCCGGATCTTTAAGCTTCTTAGGCAAATTGTTTTGGATGATTGCGCTACACTCATGGTTAATCACTACCATGGCTTCTTCAAGTTGCCTTCTCTTGGTCATAACGTCCTTGAGGAGCTTGTTGTATATTGGACACTCAAGCATAAGATCAGCAAATGGTATGGTTACTTGAACCGTTCCCATGATCTTCTTGAATTTCTCAAATTGTTTGTCCATGATTTGCCTCTTGAATCTTCCGGGAAATGGAATTTTCGGTTCGTATGGTGGAAGAATGAAATCCACCTTCTTCTTGATGACTCCAGTTGACACCCCTTCATTCTTCTTCTCTTGATCCTCAGAAATCAGATCATCAAAAGTAACATTTGGCTCATCCTGAGCCGTGATTGGTGAAACCAATCCCGTCTTTTGTTCATGCAAATTTTCTCCAAAATCTTCAAGTCCATCTTGACTTGGTTCCTCAGCCTCTACCACAACTTGCTCCCTTGTTGGTAGTTCAGTTCCACTTCTCAATGTAATTGCTTGGCAATACTCCTTCGGATTAGCTTCAGATTTACCGGGTAAAACTCTGTTCGATCCTTTAGACGTTGAAGCTACTTGAGCAATCTGGTTGTCTAGGCCTTTTACATGTGTTGACAAGTGCTCAATTTTGGCGTTCAGCTCGCTGTACACCCCATCGACTTTGTTGTTGATATCTACCATCTTCTTGGTAAGCTCAATTTGCCCTTTAGCTTGGCCTTCCAAAATATGTTGGAGCATACTTTGCACATCGTTTTGTGCACCTTGGTTCGATGGGCCTCCTTGAGCTTGGTTGTTGGTTGGCCTCGGTTGGTAGCCTTGCTGGTAGGTTGAGTTGTAGTTCCCTTGGTTTGCTTGAAAACCTCCTTGATTTGGCTTGAAACCTCCTTGATTCAAATAGAAGAAAGGTCTAGGTTGGAAACCTTGTTGTTGGAACCCTTGTCCTTGTTGTTTTTGTTGAGGATGATAAACTTGGTTCTAAGGATTCTCCACATTGTTGCTTCTATAAGACAGATTCGGATGGTTCCGATAGTTTTGGTTGAATCCTCATTGGTTTCCTATGTAGTTGAGTTCTTCTTGGGATTCTTCACTTCCCTCTTTTACCACTTCTTAGTAAATCTGTTGCTGCCCTTCAAACTCTCCCACATAGTTAATCGATCTTTGGTTCACAAGTAAAATTTTGTCCAACTTATCGTTGATGTCCTTGAACCTTTGATCTTCATACCTCGTATCCTTCACCGTTCGATCATATTCGCCTCCATAACCTTGATCACTTTGAGCTAGATTTTCAACTAGTATCTCTCCATTAACAACATATTGGCTAGCAAAACTCCCATTGCTTGTCGTGTTCAAAGCTAGTTGGTATTTCTCTAGAACTCCGCGGTGTAGGATCCCAAGAAGTGCTTCCTTGGAGACTCCATGGTGTGGACAAGCTCTTGTATAACCTTTCAATCTTTCCCACGCTTCATAAAACGACTCATTGGTTCCTTGCTTGAAGCTTGTGATGTCGTTTCTTAGCTTTGCTGTCTTTTGTCTCGAGAAAAACTTCGCCAAGAACTGCTTCTTGCATTCCTCCCAAGTAGGTATGGTGGTAGTGACAACACTCTTCTCCCATTGAGCAGCCTTGTCTCCCAAAGAGAATGGGAAGAGAGTTAGCTTAACAACGTCCTCCGAGACTCCATTCATCTTTACCGTTCCACAAAGACGGTCGAACTGATCGATCGGGTTCTCCAAAGCCATTCCTAAGAACCTTGAGTTCTGCACCATGTTAATGAGACTTGATTTAATCTCAAAGTTGTTGTTCGCAAATGGTGGTGGCCTTATCCCAGTTAGAACCCCTTGTGTAGTGGGTTCATCGAATGCATCAATCCTTTGTGGCTGTATAGGGTCTAAGCCCACTCCTTGGACTTCGTCTAGTGGTGGTGGCGGTTGGTTCTCTCCTAGGTGAGGAGGATCATTTCGCTGAGCGTCCATGCCTAAACGCCTCACGTGCTCAACACGTTCTCTAGTTGCTCTTTGATTATCTCTTTTGTGCCTTCGAATATCTAGCACAAGTGGTTGCAAGTTCTCTTGCCCTTGACTTCTTGTGTGCATACACCTTCAAAAACAGAGCAAAAAAAACATAGTAGTTTAGTAACAAAGTAAAGAAAAATACTTAGACTTAGATAGAATCTAAATCCTAATGGCTATTGTTATCTCCCCGGCAACGGCGCCAAATTGATTAGTCGTTTTTCAACACATCAATTACCCTAATGTGTAGACTACCGCAATCATAACGGTGTGTCATTTTAGTGCTTAGGGATCGAATCCACAGAAAGAAAGAACAGCACAATAAGAATACAAGAAACTACTTAAGCTAAGCTAAACGATTTTTTTGGTTTTTGTTCTAAGAACTAATTACGATAAAACCTAAAAATAAAAGACAGAGAATAAAAACATACATGACAACTAAAATTATTGCAAGCTAGTTTTAAGAGCACAGAATTAAAGAAAACAAGACACTAAACTCGGTTTTAAACAAGAAGATAAAGATATGGATCGTAGGGAACGGTATTCGATTAGGAGTATTCGATGATTCACTAATGATGTTTCTAATCACTCAATGAGCTTATTCTATGGCAAGGAACACACAAATAGTTTAACTCACTCCCATGATGCTAAACCTTTCATTGATAATTTGAATTAGCTAATTTTCCAATTGCAACCAAATTATCAACAAGCATAAAACATAAGTCCTTTAAAGCCAATTAATGATTCTTAGTCACGATTTCCACCTTGCTAAGCATCAAAAACATGTTTAGAAATCCTCTAGACAATTTACCAAACCTCTTCCAAGTGTAAATTGACCATGATCTAGAAATTGAGTAGCTAGTTCAATCCTAGCTTTAAGACCACTTCTAAACATGAGAACTTCTATAATCTTGCCCTAAACATCAAAAGATCATCATCTATCCCTCTAAATCAACCATTCCCACAATCCATAATGAAACTACTCACACATAACTAAATTACAAAACAAAACCGAACAAAAGCAAGACATAGCAAAAATAAGAAGATTGATGGAAAGAAATTAAGAAAATCTTCACTAAAGTGGTGTAGATCTTGAATCCTTCATGAACACAAGAGGAGAGAAGAGATAAGTTCTCTAAAACAGTAAAAAGAAGCAGAAAATGATGATATTTTCGTCTGTGGAGAGTTGTTGAAACTCAACTACAAAGTTTTGAACTTATACAAAAGTGGAGGGGCCCATAGTCAAGTGGAAAGTCACCAGATCGAAATGTCTTCACTAAATCGAGCATAACTCTTGAACCAAAGATCGGAATGACTTGAAACCACTTCCATTGGAAAGCTAACTCAAATATCTACAACTTTCATGAAGACCGCTGAAGCTAAATCCAAATGAAAACCGTACTTCTGAATCGATCTTTAAAGCGCTTCGGATGGTTTCGGTCGCGGGTCTGGATCGGTCGATCCAGAGGGGATCGATCGATCCCCCAAAAACATGAGATCGATCAATCTGGCATTGTAGGTTGGTCTGGGAAATCTTCGATGTTTGGGATCGATCGATCCAAGTTTGTGGATCGATCGATATGGCTTGTTTCTCCACTCACTCCTCTTGTTCGCCAGACTGGACCGTCGTCACGAAAATCGGCATAACGTTTGATCGCACCGTTGTAATGGCCTCAAACAACTTTCAAATGAAAGATAATCCATTGCTCTATCTTGTGTTAAAATATGAGCTGAATCCATCGGTGGGAAGTCTTTCATCCAATGCCAAACGTCTGACGTCTCAACCTGATCCTGCATCTCTGTATTCCGCAATGACCTTTTATGTGGCTATTTTCACTCCTCCAACTCCAAGAACACCTGAAAATGGCTCAAACAAGCCAAAAAGAATGCAAATACAACCTAAGACATCTAAAATGCAATAAGACTCAATTTGGACCTAAATGCATTGTAAATACAATGAAAACAACATGAAACACATAGAAAACAAAGGAAAATATGAGACTCAAGATGGTTAAATACACGGTTATCAACTACCATCACGGCTATTATCAGATCCTGCATCCAAAATGGAGGCATAAGCAACATAAATGCTTAGTGAGAACGATCATCCCGTCTCACCAGGATACAGTCCAGAAAACGCATCAGACTTCGATTACATAGCCAGACATGCTTATCAAACAGAAACTAGCCGAGCATAATCACCCACACGTACCAACAAATCCCAGATCCGGATTGTCGATAAGGTGAATCGATTAACACGGTTAGCCATCAGACAATGAATATGACAAGCAATCGCAACCAACAAGCAGACAGACTACGGAATCTAAGCATGAAACGACATTAGACAAATAGCCACGGTCATGCCCTCACCTTGTGATTTTCACGGATTTGGTTCGGACAGGTTCTAACACCTCTTGCGCTTTGGATCGATAATCCCACTTTCAGACCGGTCGATCTTCTTCCCTTGGCAAGAAACGGATTCTCACGACTTGAATCAGCTTTCTCTCGGCTAAAACCAGGCTTCTCTTGATTATAACCGACTTTTCTCTCGTTTCCTTTCGAACCGCGCGACCAAATAATGAATCCAAGGCTGCGTTTAAATAGCCCAGAAACGCACGCCATGACGTCATCCATGACGTCTGCATGCAGTGACTCACCTGGCCAGCGCACGCAATGACTCACGAATGCCAGCACATGCTGTGACTCATGCATGCCAGCGCACGCAGGGAACAATGCACCTGCCGACATACTTCGATCGATCGTTCCCTCGACCAGATCGATCGTTCCCTTCGACCGCTCGATAGCTCCCTCGACCGCTCGATAGCTCCCTCGACCGCTCGATCGTTCCATCGACCACGTCGACCGATCCATCGACCAAAACTTGTCCAGCCTGCCGAAGGTCAGTTTTAGCACGATAATCACTCAAGCTTACTACTTTCCTCGGCTAAACTTAGCTTCCCACGAACATTCGGATTCCCATAGCCGATTTCCATCTTTCCCTTCAGAAACCCCTTTAATTTTTGCCTTTCCTTCTTGGCAAGACTCATTCCGGCCTTAACCAATTTCCTTTGTTTGGCAAGGTTTACGGAACGCGGGTGTTACACTTAGCATGTGTTCAAACATATGATATTCAAATCTAGGTGGATAATTAACTGTGGTCAGATGCAGCTCAAAACCCACTTCACACAACCTTTTAATCAGAGCCACAATGACCCGTGACCACAATCAAAATTAACTAGAAGATGCATGAAGACAAAAATCACATACTTGTTAATATGAAAGTCTAGTTCCTTTCGCCATTTCTAGAGTGATGGAATCACGCATTACCTCTATCACTCTGATACCCATTTGTACTAAATGAAGAAGCAAAGAAAAAAAAGTGACAAGAGTCCACTGCTCATTTCTAAAAACAAACAACTTATGTTTAAGCTGAGATTCATATCTCTCAACTTTTCCACATTATGCATTATCTCAGGATGGCAGAACCAAGATGAAGAAAAGAAGATTCTCTAGCAAAGAATCTCTACACCTAAAGAAATGGTACGAGCTAGTTCACACTTTGAGTCATGGATGATAATTTCTTTTCTTTTCTTTTTGTATGATTTCTGATTAATATTATTGCCAAACTTTTAAACTGTACAGAGGGAAGTTATTGAAGGATCCTATTAACCTATACAAATACATACTAGCTAATATGTTTAAGATATGTAAAGAACAAATGCATCGAGGGCTCGTGCCACGATCATTTAAATATTCTTTAATGTTACACTCATTCACAAGAACCAAGAGTGCCCATGCATGAGACATACATCAAGTATAATTTTAGTCCTAGATTTGTTGAGTGCTACATTTTAGGATGAATCAGCAAATCTCTGTTGAAAAATGTGAAGTTATGTTCAGCTAGCTAATTTAATGTCTTCAGTACAGGTATGCTTTAAGCAGAAAGGTCAAAGACATTTAAATAGCTTCAAATAGAGACCTTGCAAATTCATCTTTTAGAAATAAATGTTTTGGGTTACGACTTCTTAAAGTCAAGATTCTCAGTTCCTAGCGTTTTGAGTTCTCAAGAACCAAGAGACAAAAGCCAAATCAAAGAAAGTTCACTCATAAAAGACTGGAAATTTAGTGTTTGGATCCTGAGCAAATCTAATGAAGAAAGATCTCAATGAGTGAAACATATGAAAAGTCAAGTCACTTTTCTCTCATTCAACGAGAGAATCAGAAGGATGATATTCTTTTTTCACCTATAAAAAGAAAGCTCAACAATGTTTCAATCGGATCATCCAAACGCAAACAGCAAATTCAACGATAAACATAAAATCCAGGACAAACCCAGAAACTGGGAGAGAGAATCTATGCCATTATGGCATTATCAAATCCAGGACAAACCCATAAACTGGGAGAGAGTTTCTATGCAATGCAAGGGACTAATCGAATCAGATATCAGAACCTTGATAATGGCATTGAACTCATGTAAGAGAAAGTAAGAAGGCTCGTCGGAGAAAGAGGAGAACCTGTGTTCGTTGGAGAGAGTGATAGACTCGCCGGAGAGAGAATAACCAGCGAGACTCGCCGGAGTGAAGAGCCGCCGAGTGAGTCGCCGGAGTGAGAAGCCGAATTTGTTGGAGAGAGTGAGAGATGAGAGTCGGAGTCGGAGAGTGATGTCGATAGATCTAGGGTTTTTTTTGTAATTTTTTTATTTCGCTAAAGGTATTTTCGTATTTTTCTTTTTTGACTGAACCAGTTCCATTCGGATCAGCCAGATGATTTCGAAAATTTGTTCATAATTTTCAAAACTCATTCAGATGCTCCATCTGGATGGTGATCATTATATACGCTAAACAAACATCAGTTCTCATCTTCATCCAGATGAAACATCTGATCGATGAAACGAACAAACCCTAAATAGATTGATATGCTAGTGAAACAGTATAAACCTAAAAAGTAATTAACATTTGGCATAATGTTCATGAGATAGTACTCAAAACCTTGTGTCTCCATATAATGCAACTTTCTATTTCACAAACCCGTTTACAATAGGTCTGTTCGTTTGCCTGATGCCGGCGGCTGCGACATGCGTCCAAACGATGCGACCAGACGTTGCTGATTATTGTTCGTTTGGCAGCCGCGCGGCTGGTCTCTGCGACTGATCGCAACAGTTCAAATCACAACGTTTAAGAAATTCAACGACCAGAAACTTCGAAGGCAAACGAACATACCTAATCTCTGATTTACAAAATCTCGATGTTCCTCTAGATAATGTCAAAATGGTGATTAGAGAATTCTAGATATCCATTATGTGTCGAATAATGTTATATTTTAAAATACGTTTACTCGTCAAATATTTGTTCGAGTTTCCATTTCGAAGAAATTTTGCACACTAAAGAAGATTTGTTTTTAGCGCCAATATTTCCTTGATTAAAAAAAAAAATAGTGGCGGGAACAAAAACGTGGAAAACTAAAAGTCTTAAAGCTAATCGCTTTCAAAAGAGTTAATTAATAATCAGACAAAAAAAGACAGATCATCGTCAACTAATCTACTCATCTTCATCTCATCAAAAACCAAATTAACAACTTAATTTTTTCATCCATTACATCTATTTGTTTGGTCAGATATTCCTTTTTCTTCCCGCACAAGAAATGGTTAGTGTTTTCTTTTTCTCGATTATCCCTTAGTTTTTTCATCTTTCAATCACAAAAACTTAGGCCTATTTGTTTGGATTCTTCTGCTTACTCTGTTCATCGGTTCTATTTTTTTTGTCCGGCAGGCGAATTTCATGTCCGAAGCAGTACAGCTCAGAAGAGGTCTGAAACCTAAGGGGAAGACTTATGGATTGACAAATCAGAATAGACGAGAGATCAGAGAAATCTTTGATCTCTTCGACATAGACGGTTCAGGTAACTATTAAACCGATTCCTTTAAACCGGTCTAAATCAGAATCACACAATTTAGTCCATCATTTCATATGTAGGTAGCATCGATGCTCGAGAGCTCAACGTTGCTATGAGGTCAGTGGCAATTTTGTTTTCTTCTTTAATTAATTTCTTCAAATCCTAGTCAGCACTAAGAATATTATCATCTGCTTACAGGTCTCTCGGGTTTGAGATGAATAATGAGGTTTGTTCTTCATGAAATATTTTTTTTTAATTAATTTTTATGGGGGCACCAATCTTTTTTTTGTTCTGCTCAGATTATCGGTTTAGATAGATATATAACCAAACTGAAACACCATTTAGTTTGGTTATGTTCAATTTGCTCGTAGTTTTGTTTTATTTTTCGAGATTTCTGTTTTCTGGTTCGGTTTTGTTATATCGAACCAAAATGGGAACCCACTATTCCCATGCAATAATTCTTTCTTTTTATTTGATATGTAATATTTCCATTTATTTGTATATTTTGTTGTAATTGGTGCAGCAAATAAACGAATTGATGGCAGAGGTGGATAAAAACCTAAGCGGAGCAATAGATTTCGAAGAATTTGTACATATGATGACAACTAAGTTCGGAGAACGAGACTCTACAGCCGAATTGTCTAAAGCATTTAAGATCATCGATCATGACAACAATGTTAAATCCAAACTTATCATTTTCTAATTTATTTTTTAATAGTACTCATTTATTTTGTTTGGAGTAATTTCAAGGTGTTTGACTTGTCAAATTGTGGAATCATTTAGGGAAAGATTTCACATCGCGATATCAAGGTAATTGCAAAGGAGTTAGGAGAAAATTTCACAGATAATGATATAGAAGAAATGATCGAAGAAGCTGATCGTGACAGTAAGCGAAAACATATATATATATCCTCCAAAGTAGTCATTTGCATTACGCTTTTAAACACCAAATTGTTTTTGCCTTAACAACGCAGAAGATGGAGAAGTTAATTTGGAGGAGTTCATGAAGATGATGATGAGGACTTCATACGCTTACCAGAAGTAATAATGCTTGTGGGATATATATCTATAATATTATTTAAGAATATACTTTTTATAAAATTAGTAAAATAATANCTTTTCACTATAATTTATTATATTTTATTTAAATATATATTAAAACAAAAGTTGAAAAATACTAATTTTATAAAAAGTTAGACACAAGAAAACTATTTTTTTTTTAAGAGTTCGTAAACTAACCACAAAAACCAGAGTTATTTAACGGTGCATATTAGAGTTATGTTTTCAAGATTATAAGTTTTTGCGGATTAGCCCGAATAATATTTTAGTTCATTGCAAAACGGGTTAAATAGACAAATTATTACAAATTGACAGCTTTATCTATAATCATTAGTTAAAAATTCAGATAAAAGCAATTTTCTTAAATTTCAAAACAATTTCTTTAAAAAAAATTACCCGCACGCGCGGATTAAGTCATAGTATATTAGTTAATCACTTCGATTATAATAAAAAAAACTGGATTTGTCGTAGAAAAAAGAAAGAATAAGTATGATTTGTTTAAAATGTATGGTTGTATAATACTCCCTCTGATCCATAATAGTTGATGTTTAAGCAAAAAAAAATTGTTTCATTTTAATTGATATTTTTTTCAATGCAAAATTAAAGTTTTTATATTTATTTTTGACCATTTATATTTTGCAGTCTTTTTTATCATTGGTTGAATTGTGTTTAATTAGATAATAAATGATGTTTTAATTTAGAAAAAATTATAATTTTGTGTGATTTCTTAATTTGTGTGTAAAATTCTTAAAGATTAAATATCAACTATTATGAATCAACTATTATGAATCAGATGGAGTAATGATTTGAAATGACATATCCATTATTGGGAAATCAGGACGACGCCGTTTAGCTCTGAGGAAGACCAAACGGTGCCGTTACTCTGAGTAAACAACTCTGTTAACGTTAACGACGCCGTCCGTGTTCACTCCAACAAAATCAGAGCTTTTATTTTTTTTCTTCTCCGTTTGAGCCGTGACCTGGTTTTCAGAGCGGAACCTTCTCCGGCGCGGTGATCGTGTTTCGTCCGGCGATCTTTTTTTCTAAACTTTATCAATTAAGAATTTAGAGCGTATATAGCTCAGTTATCGTTCGAAATTCGGATCCCGAGGTTATGGATTCCATGGAAGCTCCATCTCCACCTTTTCAGTCTCCCTCTCGTTCCAGGTTTCGTTTCTCTATTTCACTGAGTTTTGAGTTTATCTCCAACCTTCTACCAAAACCCAATTTTTGTTTTCTTTGGCAGTCAACAACTGCATTTCTACCTCGCCGTGGATCGTCCCCAATTCAAAATTGTATGTATATATTTTGTCTTCACAATCTTCCTTATAATTTCACCATAAAATCAGGCTGAATCGAAACTGAAATTCCGAAATCGCAATTTGGGAAATTTGGGGAGGGCACAGGAGACTGTAGTGGAGTTATTAGGCGTTCTAGGTCGTCGTCCATGGCTTCCGATTGTAGTCTCTTGCAGCTCTCGCGATGAACTTGACGCCCTCTGCTCTTCCTTATCCACCCTTCCTTACATCTCCTTAGCCGCTTTGGTATCTCTTCTTCTCTTAGCTTTCACATTTCCGCTTTTCGATCGCTTGATTTTTTTATTTCGGATTCTGTAGTGTTCCGTATCCTTGGAGATTTAATGGTCTTGATTCGAAAAGACCCTTCTTGTTGAATCACTTGCTTGTTGTTCATCATGATTAGTGTTCTAATTGACATAACATTATGTTACATTGCCTTCCTCTAGATTTTTTTGTTCACATTTCCAATATCTTTTGCTCCACAAATGTTGGTTGATTTCATCGGTTTTGATTTCGGATTCTTAGTGTTCTGTATCCTTAATGTTCTTGATCGTTGTCTTACATGCTTTTCATCATCATTAGTGTTCGATTTTGGCATTAGATGTGCTTCCTCTAGATTATGTTCACATTCAGCGTCTATTGTGCTTACAGTACAGCGATCTAGCAGAGAGAGACCGAACTATGGTTTTAGAGAAATTCCGGCAAGCAACAATCAACTGGAACCAGCAACTTAACTCTGCAGTAGAAGAAGCTTTAGACGAGAGTGAAACCGGAAAACAAGCCAATAAATCTCATTTGTTAGTTGTAACCGATGTTTGTCTTCCGCTGCTTTCATCTGGAGAATCTTCTCTTTTCGCAAGAGTTCTCATAAACTACGAGCTTCCTACAAAGAAGGTTGGTATCTTGTTAATCAATCCCAAATTTTCTTTCTTCTAGTTAAAAAAAAAACTTCTCTCATTCTCTTGTTGTAATAACCATGTTTCAGGAAACTTATACAAGGCGGATAACAACTTGCTTAGCTCCAGGTTCTTTTTTCAAAACAAACTCATTTGTTCATCAACAATGGCATTTTAACATTTGAAACTTTCTCTTAAGGTGGGATTGTCATAAACATGGTTGTTGGAGGTGAAGTAACGACTCTTAAAAGCCTCGAAGAAAGCAGCAGTATTATCATCGCAGAGATGCCAATCAATGTATAGTAGATTCAATCGATGAAAGAGCAAGAAACTTTCTGCTGTTTTTTTTTTATCTTTGATTAAATGGCTTAGAATGTGCTTTCTTTTTGCAGATTTCTGAAATCTTATAACAACTAGCTCCTACGATCCAAAGGATACCGTCTAAGCAGGTTTGATGGCTCTTAAGCTTCAAATTATATGTTAGTTGACTTCTCTAGAGAAATCATTAGTTTGTTTTAAGCCAGAGGAGGTGTCTCTCTGCTGCACTTTTAGCTATTGAGTTGATCACTATTGTCTACAACGCTGCGTTTTGACAGTTTTATTCATCCTGGAAGAAAAACACTAAATATTTGGATAAAGTCATAGAGCAACATACAAGATTTAAGCACCCAATATGTGATTGTCATTGTTGTTGTCTGATTACTATGTAACTATCAAATTTATAATGTTGTCTGATTTGTTGTATACGTGTTAGTTTCTATAAAGGGCTAGTATTTGCTAATATAGGACTTATAGCTTTTGTTTGCTAGAATTATTGCATGCGCATTAACACGTACCAATACAGCTTACATTTAGGTATATGATTAAAATCATTTATAGAAATTTTGATGCGAATTTCATCAAGCAAATTAAAATCAAAGTTGAGGTCTGTTATAAGAACTTGGTCTTCATATACATCCGTTTGAAGAATTTCTTCATATACATCTGGTTACGTTTTACTGATGTGTTCTGCGTGTTTTGGTGGCAAATCTATCTCATACGAAAAAGGTTTTTTTTTTTGAGGAAACATACGATACTTCAATAAAAAAAAAAAAATATATTGTTATTATTGTAGATTGACTAGAAAAAAACTACGAATTTATTACCATACTGATAAAACCTTCGTTTTCGTCTAAAATGACTTAAAATCTATGATTTTGCTACAATTCATATAGAAACAACAAACTCTTTTGAGTTTTGACTAACCGGGGAACTGAGTCTGTTTTACAAATATTGGTACGTTTCTTTAAAATATGTACGGATAAAAACATGTTTTGCAACATTTCTATGTAATTGCTGCCGTTCGAGTCTTAGAGATTCTTTACTATTGTTGTAATAAGCGATGATGATCGTTTTTAATTTTGCGACGATGTTTCTACTTTTCTTTTAGAAGGTCAAAACGAAGCAACTTTGTCATATACTTATAATTGTATCTTAAAAAAATTAAAATAAAATTAAAACAATAATAATATAAGAGGTAGTACATATGCATAGAACATTCCTTAGTTTTGACTTTGACAATGAGTTTGTCGAATTCCCATAGCCAGCAATAGACTTTCATTTCATCCCCAACCTGTAAGTCTTTAAGAACAATTACAACATTATTTGTTCCTCATATACACGATATTCCACTAAATGGCGGTAATTTCTTAAAAGAAAAACCACAATTTGAATTCATAACATTTAGACATGGACAAAATACTCAGAATCGAAAAACCGAGACCCAAAAAATGAAATATCCGAATGGATTCTAAACCTCTAATACCAAAATACCCAAAATCCGAAAGAACCGAACTAAATCCGACCCGAAACCCGAATGTCTAGACCTAATTTAGCATCTATATAGAAGAAAATATGAAATTGTTCATTATCAAACATGAAAGTTTTGAACAGTACATATCCTCTTTCTTTAATATTTTTTTTCAAAAAAACATTTCTTATAAATATACACAATTAATTTTTATATAAAAAGGTTTAAAGTAGTTTAGGAAAAATGCTAAAATATATCAACTGTAAAAATAATAATATTTACGTGGATGTCAAAATCACTATAGTTTGCTTGGCACGCCATGTGTAACATCTGCAACCAAATATTCCCAAGTTCCAATGACTTATTTACACATGTATGACCACTCTTTTTTTTTTTCCAACGTCACCTAAATAATTTACTCATGTATATTTATGTAATACCCAAATAAATTAATTAAACTTTCTCTGAACATTATTTCTATAATGGGTTTTCGGGGTTTGAGTCTTCGCGGCTCTTGTCCTCGCTCCTTTGTCTTCTTCTGATTTCATCTCTTTCGCAGACTTGTACGACACGCCTTTCTCTCTCTCTCTCTCACTTTTTCCAGAGCTATAAAATTTGTAAAAATTGATCCAAAAAAATAAATCTGAGCTTTTTTTTGTTTCTTCTTTCCAGAAGACTATGGCTGTCGTCACTAACCTAGGAAGCTGTCTGAAGATTTCTTATGTCATATTTGCCTTTTGTTCTGCTTTCTTTCTCGGCGCTCTCAAAGGTTTTTTGTTATTTTGTTCTCCTCCTCTGTTTCTCTTCAGAAATCTTTTTTTTTTTTCTTAAAACAAATTTTGAATTTTTCTTTCATATGCAGGTTTGATCGTAGGTCCAGTTGCTGGTTTAACATTAATAGCAGGAAATGTTGGAGTGATTCTTGGTTTGTTCCCTGCACATGTTACTTGGACAATTTACGCTGTTGCAAAGTAAAAGATAAAAATTCAGCTCTTTTTTTGTTTTTCTCAATTATTTTCCCTGCAAATTCTTTTCAAAAAGAGAATCATTCCATAAACATATATGTATATGGTTCTTGTGTTTCTCTAAATTTATGCAGGACAAATAGATTTGACATTCCTCTGAAATTAGCAATCTTGGTGGCACTACCTGCATTGTTTGGGATATGGTTAGGTCTAAGTATAGCAATTAGTGTTCTTGTTGGTGTTGGCTATGGATTCTTCACTCCTTGGATCTCTGCTTTTGAAGCATTCAGACAAGACACTGAATCCAACAAGTTCTTCCACTGTCTTGTGGTATTTTAAAGAACCTTCTTCCAGAGTTTCCTAATCACTTTTTAAATAATCATATCTCTTTGGTGACTCTGTTTAATGTGGGTTTTAACTAATTAGGATGGAACTTGGGGAACAATCAAAGGAAGTTGTACCGTGGTTACTGATTTCGCAGATATTTGTTACCATTCTTATCCGCTTTATTTAAAGGAATTGCGTGAATCCCCGGCTTCAGATGAGCTTCAGACTCTTAGGTGAAGTAATATTTTGCCCAAAATTATTGCATAGAGTTTTTGCTGATTCTTGTGTACTGATATGTTGTCTCTTCTTGCAGGTTGATTCATGTTCCTGGATGCATAATTGTAGGGATTATAGGATTAGTCATTGATATCCCTCTTTTCACTGCAATCGCCATTATTAAAAGCCCT
This sequence comes from Eutrema heterophyllum, assembly GCA_002933915.1. NCBI lineage: Eukaryota > Viridiplantae > Streptophyta > Magnoliopsida > Brassicales > Brassicaceae > Eutrema > Eutrema heterophyllum. The sequence goes on from PKMM01021647.1 coordinate 271,976, forward strand.
TATCTTCTGTTCAAAGGCTGGTACCGACTAGCTCAAGACGCGATTAATCGAGAAGGACCATTCCTTGAAATAGCTTGTATCCCAGTTGCTGGGTTGACAATACTGTTATGGCCTATTATTGTCATTGGATTTGTTTTGATAACCATCTTCTCCAGCATCTTCGTCGGGTTGTATGGAGCAGTCGTTGTATTTCAGGTCTCCATTGATCCTATTACCGAGTGATCCGAGCTGAAATTCGGGAATCCTTTTTCACCCGTTTGAATCTCTGTTTTGCAGGAAAGATCATTTAGAAGAGGAGTGTCTTATGTGATTGCAGTAGTTGGGGAATTTGATGAATACACAAATGATTGGCTTTACCTTAGAGAAGGAACTATCTTCCCAAAGTATGTCTCCGTTTTTACATTGCCTTTCTTTTGCCTCGATAATCCTAACACCAGGAAACTGTAATCCGCGATACACAGGCCAATATATCGGATGACAAAAGGATCGCTTTCAAGTGAAGTATCTGTAATTGTTCACCCTTCAGGTGTAAGCAGAGTCAATAGTTCCGGTTCTGCAGAAGCTCCAGCTATGCTAGTACCGAGCCTGGTTCACTCTGTATCGGTTAGAGGAGCAATACAAGAAGTGAGAATGGTTCAGGTATATGTCCAAAGTCTCTATCCTGATTCCGAATTCGCAACATGTCTACTACAGGCTTTTAAAATCATCATTTGAAACCTTTTCAACAGATTTGGGAGCATATGATGGGGTGGTTTGAGATGCAAGGCAAAGAACTACTAGACACAGGAGTGATAACACCAACTGATCTCTACGAGTCTTTAAAGGGAAGACACGGAAACGAATCATCGATTATTAATGTCGGTCTTCCTTGTTACGCTTTGCTGCATACATTGCTTACCTCTATTAAAGCTGGTGCTCACGGTATGCTTTTGCTTGATGGCTCGGAAGTGACCCATTTGAATAGACCACAGGACAAGTTCTTGGACTGGATCTTTAATCCAATTATGGTACTGAAAGATCAGATTCGAGTGATTAAACTTGGAGAAAGTGAAGTTATGTACTTAGAGAAAGTTGTTCTCCTTGGAAACCATGAACAAAGGATGGAAGCTTGGGACAATCGCGGTAGCACACCTCAGGAAAACCTTCGAGCTGCTCAAATCCTAGGAATCAGCAGAAGGTAAAGATTCAAACTTTTTGTCTTACATAGAAAAGATTAACCTTTATGGCTTCTTTGATTCTGTATGAAACTTGTTCTGTGATGATAATAATCTCACACTAAAAAACAATGATATTGTGTGTTGCAGAATGATGGGGATGGTACGGAGCTTATCTAAGCTTCCGACTTATAGAAGAAGGTTCAGGAAAGTGGTTAAGGCACTGATAACGTATTGGTTAGAGAAACAAGGATTGAATCGAACCGGTTCCATGAGTTCCGGAGATTTCATTGAAGAGGTCTAACCTAAGGAGGAGCAACAATTGTTGCCTTTTAAAAAAAATATATATATATTTGTAGGGGTTTTTGTTTTTCCTTTGTAAGATGCGTTTTTTTATTTCTTGGTGTAAAAAAGAATGTACAGAAGTTGCTTAGCATTTAGCTTTGTTTGTTCAACCCATGATGAACGGGCTAATTAGGCTAAATTCGAATATGTATCTCACCAGCTTTGGCGCCATTGATGGGAAATTATACAAGGTTGTGTACTTGTGTTACTTGAGACGCAGTTCATAACAAAATAATGATCTTTTTTAGTTTATTCATTAATGTCATTCTAAATCGATCCAAAAAAAGGAAGGAAAAATAACTTCATTTTTTTTATTTCTCTTGGAAATATTTTCAGCAGAAAAAGGTAATAAATATTGCATTAATCAAATTAAACCATTAGTGCAAACTATAATTTCCAGTTTGATTGGTTTGCGCGAGGCCAAACCTAGACCTAGGAGTGGCTAAACTAGGTTTTGGGTTATGTTTGTTAGGTTTTGGATTGGTTTTGACTTTTGAGGTAGTTAGATAAAGAAATATTATCGTCGATCCAAAGTATTTCTCCTAGATATTATTGATACTGAAAAAAAATCCTAAACTTATCGTCGATCAAAACATTGAACATATATACTTTTAGAAACAACATGAGAAAATTTCCCAATTGAGACCATGATTTTCTGCGTAGTAACATGATGAACAGAGGATGTCCAAGTGGCACCAAAGGTTTTCAAGTTGGTGACTGTTCTTTTATAAAGCTGTAAGAGAGTCCATCATTTAGTGCCACACTTTTTTTTGAAAGTCAAGATCATTCTCCCATCATTTAGTGCCACACTTTTCCTGGATTGCCGATCTCACACGTGGACCAATCTCCCTTCCATGGGGGTTGCTCGAGAATCTGCGACACTTCATTTTTTTTTCTATTGATTAGTGTTCTTGTTGGTGTTGGCTATGGATTCTTCACTCCTTGGATCTTTGCTTTTGAAGCATTCAGACAAGAAACTGAATCCAACACGTTCTTCCATTGTTTTCACACAGATTGTTTTCTTCATCTTAAGCACTTAAAAAGGATATGAGATTTCGGGCATTGGGCAGACCAACTTCTAGGATTGTATACTTGAGAAAATCGTAGACTGGAAGATCCAAGGGACATAGATTATCTGAGACATCCAAACAAGTATCGTCAAATTCAATGATATAAGAAGGAGAAGTCACAGATTACTAAGAAATAGATGGCGTAAGATGTGAAGCATTACAAAGGAGTTGGTAAGTATAATCAAATTGGTATAACTCAAAACCCACAGAAAAACAGAGCAACGAAAGTGGGATAAGTCAAATTGATTGATGAGTATATTCTTGTTTTAAGAAAAACAACTTTCTCTGCCTCAAGAGTTAGTTAAACAAACCCTGAAAGGTGGAGGACTCTCCATGCCCAAACGTTTCTATAATAATCATGAACAAGTGAATTCTTACATGACATGCACAATGTTGTGCTTCAGCCTCGGGCCGGTGGCTAGTGACTCATAAATACTTTGTGCCAGGATCACACAGTTTCTCCATTACAAAATGCAAAAATGTTAATTGAGAAGAGAATATAAGAATTAAGACACATAGACGATATAAAGTTGGGATTTCAGAGGTTGAGAGATAAAGAATACAAAATTTTACAGTGATTTTCATCAAAAATGTTTACAGTGATGGTGATGTGGAGGACGAGGAGGATCGAGTGTCATGACAGCTTCTGACCACTCAATGTTGCCCCAAATCTCGCCTGTCTCTTTGCGTCTCTCCAAAGAGATCTCCGCACACCAAATCTCCAGTTTGTTAGGAAACAGCACGTCTCAGAAGAGCAACATGTTGGGACCAGAGTTGCTCAACTTGTACCCGGGAAGTACATCGTCGAGTTCGTCGAGTTCTGTTGTGGGTATTCCCTGCGCTATCGCCTGCCTTTTGCATGACTCCCAACGATCGGACATCCCACCACCATAGTTGACAAGTTTGGAGGCCCAGAGAGTGTACCTTATAGCCTCCAAGCCCATCACCTCTCTCCACTCCATAACCTCTGGTTCGCGCCATTCCAATTCACTTGCCTCACACCACAGTATCCTCCCATCAAATTCACAACAGTACATGACATTCTCTATCACATACCAACCCCTTTTATCTTCCGAGGTATCCATATTCCCTTTTTTCCATTTGCCTTCACTCGGTATGTAGAACAAACCTCTCCCTGTCGCATTCGCAGCGAAAACCTTCTCCTCTATCACGGCGCTTTCGTACATTAAGGGAAATCGTAGACTATCCTGATCCGGCGGCATCGGCAGGAAATCCCAAGTCTGCGTCTTTGGGTCGAAAACCTCTCCCCCACCTTGGAGAATCCCGGTCCTCGCACCCTCCCAAAACGTATATCTTCCCGTCGACCACGCCCGCCGCCGCAGATTCTCGAGCAACCCCCCATGGAAGGGAGATTGGTCCACGTGTGAGATCGGCAATCCAGGAAAAAGACCCTCGACGATCGCCTCCCGCCGATCCTCCCACCCATGATATAGATCCCGCAACCGAGTGCCACCACGGAGGATACTTCCGAAGGCTGATACAAGTGTGGCCGGATTGGGACCAGCGGACGAGGACGATTTAGGGGTTTTGGGCAGAAGGCGAACCAGCGTACAAATGGATCTGAAGGGATGCTTAAACACAGAAAGTTGCAGTTTTCGGTGAAACCCATTTGGGATCGGACGTCGTAGAGCTCAGGGGAAGGCGTTAGAGAGCGGTGCGACTTGGAGACCATAGATAAGGAAGCGTGGTCTGATCTTGAGACGCGGGCCAAGCAACTCAGAACGATCTCAATTGGCAACGAAGCTAACCCACAAGGCGGAGAAGAACACAGCTTCACTTTCTTCTTATGCGGTCGCTCTTCGCCGAAACTCGACATCGTGTTTTGACTCGTCTATGCCTCTCTTTTTTTTGTTTATGAGTTTGAGAGAGAATAAGAAGAATTCACTTCATCATCTTCGGAATATATAAGGATTTGTGATTACTCATCCTAATTCGATCCGACAAAGGAAACCAAAAAAAAAAAAAAAACTATTTCCCCATTAAAAGCCCACGATCATAAATGGAGCTTTTTAATTTCCACCTCTTCTTTTTCTTCTTAAAACTCAAAATTAAAAATTACTCAGTCGAGAGGGTAACCAAAGCTCGAAGCCAAACATGGCGACCGCTAAATCTCTGCAACCCAGAATCATCTCTTCTTTTCTCGGCGACAACTCTGTTCGATCGACGCAGCCTCTTCTCCATCTCTTTCGCTTCGATTTAGGTTCTTCTTTCTTTTCACACTTACTTCTTCTACTACTACTAGTTTTATTGATGAAATATTTTTGTTGAGCAGATTAAAAAAAAAAAATTTAAGACTTTCGAGTGCTTAGATTGCTATTTTGATTCCTCGTTGAGTTTCTGAAGAGTTTTAGGTTGCAGTTTAAATCATAAGACGTAGAATTATATTGTTTAATTGAAACGTGGTGATGCTTGAATCGATGTTGGGTTTTCTCAATTCGGGCTCTCTCTTTACAGGAAGAAGACATGTTTCGATGCAATTATCAAGAACGTTTTCGGGATTAACCAATCTCCTGTTTAATAGAAGGTATTATGATGTTTACTACTTTCTTACAATTTAGCTACTGAGTTTGGATAGAAAAGATGTGGACTCTGTTTAGCAGAGAATGTGTATGACAAGAATGTTAAGCAGAGAATGTGGACTCTACTCTATTAACTTTCAACTCTCCACTTTGTTGTTGCTGGTTAAAGAAATGTAGATGAAGTTATTGATGGCAAGAGAAAACGACTGAGACCGGGAAATGTATCTCCTCGTCGCTCTGTCCCTGCCCATATAACGAAACCTCCTTATGTTGAATCTTTTAAACTTCCCGGAATCTCAAGTGGACTTGAAATTCATGACAAGAAAGGTATAGAGAGCATGAGAGCTTCTGGGAGTCTTGCAGCTATGGTTCGAGAATACGCTGGGACTTTGGTTAAGGTGAGCAAAGTTTAATACTTTCTTTTCGCTTTCAAGTTTTGTAATACTCTTATCAATCATCATTTTTTTTTTTCTTGTCTATTTGGCAGCCAGGTATAACCACAGATGAAATCGATGAAGCGGTTCACAATATGATCATCGAGAATGGGGCGTATCCTTCGCCTCTTGGTTATGGAGGTTTCCCGAAAAGTGTTTGCACATCTGTGAATGAATGCATTTGCCATGGAATTCCAGATTCACGACCACTTGAGGTGTGTTTTTTTTTAAGGCTAAAAACAGATTTTTTTCCCGTTTCTTTTACTCGCGAATCCTAAATATATGTTCTCTCTTTTTGCAGGATGGAGATATAATCAACATTGACGTCACAGTTTATTTGAACGTAAGTTCTATTCTTCTGCGTATTTCCTGATCCTTCACTAGTTAAAGCAAATTGGGTTTACTCTATACTTTGGATGCTTGTTTCGGATATACAGGGTTATCACGGTGATACTTCAGCAACTTTCTTCTGTGGAAATGTCGACGAGAAAGCTAAAAAGCTAGTCCAGGTATACGTCGCGCCAAATTAGTTCTATGAAAAGTCCTGTTTCTGTTATAGTCTGATGAGATTTTAATACTTGGAATGTGGTCTAGGTGACAAAAGAGTCTCTAGACAAAGCGATATCGATATGTGAACCTGGAGTTGAGTACAAGAAAATCGGCAAAATCATTCAGTAAGAGACCGAAGATATCGAGCAATTAGCCTTTTTATTCATGGGTTTCTCATCTGTGTATTGAAAAATCAAATCTTTATCAAGTGATCATGCAGATAAACATAAATATGGAGTGGTTCGACAATTTGTAGGCCACGGTGTTGGACGTGTCTTCCATGCCGATCCAGTTGTTCTACACTTCCGTAAGTTTGTCCACAACTCATATATTTGAATTGCTTTGTGTTTGTGGCCATAGTTTCTGAACTTCATCTTCTTCACAGGGAACAATGAAGCTGGACGTATGGTGTTGAATCAAACCTTCACCATAGAGCCAATGCTTACGATTGGAAGCAGAAACCCGGTAATGTGGGACGATAATTGGACCGTGGTAACAGAAGATGCAAGCCTCTCTGCGCAATTCGAGCATACGATTCTTATAACCAAAGATGGAGCTGAGATACTAACCAGCTGTTGAAAATGATTCCCAAATTTGTCTCAGATTGATCTTTATTGGAATGGAACCCAAAGCCAAAAGGTATGTAAGAATCATATTCATATTCAAATATTCTTTTGCTCACAAAGTAAAGTGAATCTCTGTAATCACACAAATAGAGATACAAACAATGAGTTTTACAGATTTTTTGGTACAACCAAAAATCAGATCTTGAGTTTAGAACAACTTGATTCTCTGAGCTTCCTTTCTTCTGACAGAACCTTTGCAAACCTGTAATTAATTAAAGAGAGATTAATAGATTAAAGCCAGTACTATTTTTATTAGTAAATTCAGTTAAAAATTGTTTTTCCCTGTTCAATAAAAAATTATAAACCTTTTGAGAGCTTCTTCATTGGTAACATGATCAGAGATTGGTTCGTAATGGCCAGTTTCGAGATTGACACGAGAAACTCTTTTCTTCAGTAAAGCTTCACCAACTTCAACAAGACCTTCCATGTTCACTTCTGTCGATAAGTCCACTGAACCTAAGTCACCCTTTAACGTATCGTCCTGTCATAGAAAAACATAAAAGTAAAATTATTTTTATATATTTTGGGTTGATAAAATTGACACTTCACTGACAATATTACTTTTATTTTTATGTGTGATTAGTGTTTCGTACAAGACAATACCATATAGACCAACCTTTACAAGACATCATTTCTTATCGTTTTGTATAGAATACTTATTGAGGTCTGAATTTAGAACAATTCAATTAATTAATAAAACCAAAACGTTTAGGTAACTTCTTATTATTTGACCAAAAATCTGATTTTTTGAAATATTCAAAGTAGAAAACAACAAACCACCATCAAGTTTTCGTACATTTCATTAGCGTGGAATATACATAACTACAAAAATTTAATGCCTCAACTGAGAATTCCTAGTAATTTCAGTACTTACGTTGCATTTTATTTTTTCGAGAAATGATGCAAATCCCAATTTTATACCAAGATCAAAATAATTGTGTCATTTTTTAATTTTCAAAGGTTGTGTCATTTTTTAATTTTCAAAGGGAAGATTAGAAACTCACATCGATACGTAAATAATTCTTCTCGGAACGAAGAGCTTGAAAGACGACAGAGCTTTGGTAATCAACGATGTCGTGAATGGCTTCATTGTAACAATCAAGAATTGGAGTTGATCCATTTGCATAGATCCAACCTATCAATCCCCATTTCGACGCCAATTTCGCATCATACTTCTCTTGATTCCTAATCGAACCTGTCCCAAGTGATATCACCACAAACCTCGTATAATCCAATGGGCTTATGTTTCCCATTGCTGGATTCTTCTTCACTATCTGCTTTGTCACTTCCGCAATCGCACATAAAGTCTGCCAAAAAAAGAAAAACATCCAATGACCTGATTGTCGAATTAGGGTTTCAGACATAGGGTTTTGTGTTTACCGGGTTATTGGCAGCAATACCACCGTCAATGAGGTTATATTCATGTTTATTTCCTTGATTGTCTTCGTTGGTGAACTGATGAGCCGGAAAATATGTTGGTGCGGCTGATGTGCTTATGCATATATCTGATAGTTTTGCGTCGATAAGCCGATGATTCACCGCCTATAGATTTATGACATTGGATCAATATCCGTGATGCGATTGCGCGAATGTATATGTAGACGAGTTAATGATATTAGTGTTCACCTGGTAAGAAGAGAAGATAACTGGTTGGAGTTTCTTGATGTCGAAGCAAGGTATGACAACATTTGTCAGAGTTTGAGTCAGTTTCGTGTCGTCCAAGAAACCTTCGATTAGCTCTCGAAGATATTTCCCGTTGTACTTTGGTCCTCGTACAAGTCTCACCACGATTTCACCCCAACCACACAAACCTCTACACATTTTAAAACTGGCCTGTTAGTTATCAGATTACTCGACTCTAGAATCAGATTAAACGCCAACTCTTAAGACACGTACCGCGGTTGTGGGAAGATTTTAGGAGAGTGTTTGAGATAAAAAGGGACGATTTCTTTGGCCGCAAACAAAGGGCGGTTGCGACTGAGGCTGTGGCCACCGCCTTTGACTTCTTCTCCCTGTGCTGTCAACATCGCAACTATCAGACCTCCGGTACTCGTTCCGGAGATGACATCGAAATAATCTACAAGCCTTGCCTCCTCACCATCCAATTCCTGTATAATAGACATTACTACAATCAAACTGATACACAATATTTACAGCCGTTTACTTTGAAACGATCCTAACAATATACGTACCTGGAGTAGTGATTCGAGGTAAGCCAAGATGGTACCGGGAATGATCCCACGGATCCCACCACCATCGATGCTAAGGATCGTCACAAGTTGTCCGTACGAAGGAGGAAGACAACACACTCTTCTCTCTTGCATATCATCACTCATCCTTTTTATCTCTTAATTTCTTCTTCCTTTTTTTTTTTTTAATAATCTCAAACAGAGCTTATTATGTCTTTCGGTTAGTGATCAATTTCTCGTCCGCTTTTCAGGATAGAGATGGTGATAAATATGATGAAACCCTTAGAACTACCGTTACGTATACACCCATATATATAGAAAGAGAATGTATATGTTATAAAAGCAAGTGTATGTACATAAACACACACATCACATTAGTGTTGGATTTTTGTGTGTGTGTGAATCTAATGGTAGGTTTCTTGATTTGGATGTCGTGTCCGGCCATCACTCTCATATGCCCATAAGTTACACTTATGGTTACCTTATAGCATGTCATGTTACACACATACCTATATATTGGAATAAAAAGTCTAGATGAAAACACAAATTAGGAGCAAGTCACCTGAACATATATATTTCATTTTTTTATAAAAAAAAATAGTAGGAGATAATACCTACCGCGCTACTTATTAACATTTTCATCTTTTGTGGGAACTTTTGATTCCTAAGTGCTCAGAAATTTTGAATAGCAATCTGACTCCTTGCTTATTAGGTAACATGCATCCTGAAGTCAATATTTATTTATTTTTGCACAATATTTTTGTTGGAGTTTTAAATCCGGATTCTTAAATATTTATGTGAGACTTTACCAATAGAACTAGCATAGCATAACTGGGGAGCTTCGTTGAAACATGAATGAGATTACGTATAAGACATGGATCACCTAGTGAGTGGGCTATGGCTACATTCATCCTGAAAAGATTAGTAAATATTAATCCCGAATCACCAGCTCCTAGACTCCTAGTTAAAAAAAAAAAAAAATTTAGCAAAAAAGAAAAAAACATTTACGTATAAGACAACGAGAACCATACTTCCAAGCAAATGTAACCGCTACTCTAAGCAATAAAAGTGGCCTAAATTATGGATTTGGAATGGTTACGGTTAGTCTACACACTACAATCGTTTTACTTCCCATAATATCTTTTACCACGTTTTTTATGTATGCGTAATATATATTTTTTCGTAATGAAATTTTAAATATAAATTTCCAAAAGTAGACGGAATCAAAGTAATGCATGTTGTTTACTGTAATTTGAACTAATATTAAAATGTCAACAATATATACTATATATATATGGTGTTCTTGATCTGAGGATGCGTGCGGACTTTGTTTGATATAAACTTGAAAGTATAATTTTCTTGATTGTATATATGTTGAAGTTCAACCATCTTTAATTTAGATCATAGGAAATAAATCGATTTTCAGTAAATTATTTGTTGTCCATGCGTGATAAGTAGTACAAGATGTATCAATGGTCCACGTTTGTGAGATTAATATATCCTGCCGTCAAATGTTTTTCGCGTTAATTTAAAAACAATAATAATAATAATAATATATCATTAAATATTATCTTACCCCCTTCACACCCTCTTATGCAATTCTTCACGTATCTCGTTTCCTTTGCTTGACCTTTTACAATTTTGTATTACTTACCTAATTATATAATAATGTGTATATATGGTTAATATATATACTCTTTGGCGTGTAACATACATATATGAACGTTTATTTTTGTCCACGGGTCTTGAAGGGGTCAAGTGCTTGTAACAATGAACATCCTCATAAGAAAGTTACAATTGTTTAATGATTATATATAAAAATCATATAGATGTCCACTTTGATATATGTTGAATAATACGAAAGGAATGCAATTTCATTATCAAAAACGAAAACACACACAGGATCATCAGCTTTAAACTAAAATACAATCGTCTTGTACAGTAAATTCTTCTCATTATTATTATTTGTACAGTAAATTATTTCATACAACTAAACACCAAAGCACGAGCGATCTTCGAGCTGAATAGATTTCCTTATGTTTTATTTTATCTCTTTTGATCAGTTTGGTGAAACTTTAGACATTGTGTCGCTTTGCATTCTTCTTAAATTCCTTCCATCCGAGAGAATTTTCGCAAACCTGCAAATTAATCAATAATCAAACTATATATGCAGTTACTTGTAATCCAAGAAACCGATCAACGAAATTTGAAATCTACCTCTTGAGTTCTTGATCATTAGTGACGTTTTCAGGAACAGGCTCATATTCACCAGTGTCGATGTTCATATGCCCAACTCTGTTTTTCAGCACCTTCTCTCCAATCCTCGCAAGATTCTCTAAATTGGATTTTGTTGCTAGATCCATAGACCTTGCATCTCCTTCCAATGTATCATCCTGGAATAAATTCCACACATAAAAATGGTGTAAATTAAACGATCAATCACAAATTTTAATTTATGTTCGTGTATCCTTCTTACATCGATTCTGAGATACTTGTCCTCAGATTGTAGGGCTTTGAACACAACAGAGCTGTGGAAATGGACTATGTCGCGACTTGATTCCATGGTAATGTCTAATATCGGAGTAGATCCATCGTCATATAACCAAGATATATATGATTCCCCATTTCGCAGCCTTTTTTGCGCTATACTTCTCCTCCTTTTTTTCAGACCCTGTACGTTCCTACCGATATAACGAGAAATTGGTTGTAACCTAACGGCTTGAGCTCACCCATATCAGGATAATTCTTCACAATCTGCTAAGACACGGCAGTCATGGCCACCAGAGTCTATAGCAAAACCAAACACAATAAAGCAGAAAAGAAAATTAGTTACGTTTCGATTTTCGCCATAAGGGAAATCTATTGGGAGAATATATGTCTTGACACTTATCTAATTAAATTGTCTACAAACTTGTACAATGAAACCTAATTAAGTACAAAAATGTTTTTTTTTCCACTTTCTTTGCATTCTCTTCATTCTTCTTCAGTATCGAAAAAAAATGGTTAGGAGGGTTGCGTTTTACCGGGTTATTAGCTGTAACCCCGCCATCAACGAGGTGAAACTCAGTCGTCTTGCCTTGATTATCTTCATTGGAAAAGTAATGAAAAGGAAAGTAAGTAGGAGCAGTCGATGTGCCAATGCATATGTCTGATAACTTGACGTCTAAACTAGGATCAACCAATGTCTTCAACAACACGGTACAAAGAAAGTTAACTATTACTGTTAGATTGATCAAGATGAAACAAAGAACTTATAGATTATAGTCTATATGTGTTATGATAAGAAGAGAGATGGAGAGGAAATTACCTGGTAAGAGGAGAAGAGGGTTGGTTGGAGTTTCTTGATGTCGAAGGTAGGTATGACAACGTTTGTGAGTGTCTGGTGAAGTCTTGTCTCTACAAGAAACTTAGTAGATTCCGTAGATATGTTCCGTCGTATTTTGGACCAGACAGAAGCTTTGGAAGCTTTGGGAACAGAGAAAATAAGCCTCTCCATTTTTTTTGTTTTGGTTTTAATGTTAAATTTTATTACCAAAAAGCGAATAACTTACAAACGAGTACTAATATAACTTAAACATAACTCCTAACGGAGAGAAATAAAGTAACGTTACTTGGGAATTACAGCGGAGGTGCAAAACAACCAAAATATAATTCAAGTAAAGAAGGAGAGTCATCCATTGTCGGAAACGAGAGAAGTCGATCCCGGTGCGGTCGATGCGAGCCTTGATGGAGATAGTAGTTGAGCTTATCAATGTGAAGATTCTTGCATTCCTCTCATGCCATATTGAGTGAGCCATAACTTGTAGAAGAAGTTTTGCAACAATTTGATAAGAAGTTCTTGGTTGCCGAGATATAAGAAAGATTCAAGTAGTAATTGCTAGAGGATCAGCTTGCGGGTTTGGTCAAATTCTCGATGCAAGATCAATCCAAATGAAGCTGCTTAACGGACACTTGAAGAATAAGTGATCATGAGAGTCTTCTCCGGTTGAGCATAGAACACAAACCATAGGTACTGTCATTCCCCAACGATGAAGTCTGTCCCGAGTGGAGAGCCTTTCGAGAAAAACAAGCCAAAGGTTGAAGGAGAATCTCGGGATTGCTGAACCATACATAAGTAGTCCAAGGAAGAACCGTAGCAAACTCTAGGAGTTGGTTCCAAAGTCTCTTTGGTTGAGAAAGTTATAGACTAAGTACCTGAAGATGTCCTCCATAGATAGCAATCATTGCATGCCGATTGGTTGGGAACAGATCTTGAAGCCAGGGCAATCAAGAGTCTCTCTCCGCATTATCATTTTTTGCCCGGCGCAGATTCCAATGCCCATTTGTCACAGATTCGCAAACCTTTGCTTCGCTGTGAAGACGTATCTGAGAGGGTCCTAATTCACCTAGATGAACAATAAGCGGACCAAATTCGGTCCAGTTATCAAACCAGAAAAAAACCGAACTACCATCATTTACTTCGCATTTCAGAAATCTGAGTAAAGTTGGTTTCAGACGAAGGAGACTTCTAATACTCCATGAGTAGTGGTTACTATCCGTAGAGGACCAGAAACTCTTACATCCAAAAACATTTGCATTAATCCAAACGACCCAAAGTAACTTTGATCTTGTGAAGAGATTCCATATCAGCTTTAGATGAAATTTTTTCTCAAAGTCTTCTAGCCTTCGAATACCTAGCCCACCTTCAACTTTCGGTTTGCAAATGTCTTCCCAAGCTACTCTAGCATCCGGTGAAGCTGAGGCTTTGATATATTTGACAATTGTTCATTACAAAAATAAAATCAAATGTCCAGAATAATATGGGACACCGGACACATATATTCCACTTGTTCTACAAAGATTTTTTTTTAAAAAAAAAAAAAAAAAATCTTCTTTTATTTGGTTTTTTTTTGCCAATATTTTTTTTTAACCTCATGCAGAGGAGCTTCCACTGAGTTGAACCCAGGAACTGGTGACTGAGTGAGACCACTCTCCTAAATGACTCTCGTCTATTTTTTATTTGGTAAAACTCCGTTTACCGTTGAAGTTTATAAATTACAGTGTTTTTCTTTTTGATATTTTTAAATTACAGTGTTTCAATAATTGTTTTCAAATATCTTTGTAAACTGTAAATACAAACGAAGTTCAAAAAAAAAAAAAAGGTTTGCCCTCGACTTGTGTTTACAATTTTTTTATTTAGAGAATCTGTAATTAATACTCCCTTTTATCCATAATAGTTGATGTTTAAACAAACAAAATCTGTTTCATTTTAATTGATGTTTTACATTTTCAATGCAAAATCAAAAGTCTTTATATTTATTTTTGACCATTTATATTCTGCAATCTTTTTGTATCATTGGTTGAATTGTGTTTAATTAGACAATAAATGATGTTTTAAATTAGAAAAAAAAAAAATTATGATTTTGTGTGATTTCTTAATTTGTGTGTAGAATTTTTAAACATCAACTATTATGGATCAGAGAGTATTATATTTTTAACACGTGAGCATACGTTTTGAAAAAAGTACAAATACAAAAATATTCAAGATTAATTATTGTAAGATTGTAATGAATGTCTGTCTATATATATATATATATATATATATATATACTATTCCCTTACCCGGGCTGTGGAAATATTTTGGGAGAAAAACGGAACAATATTATATTTGTGTTAGATCTGCATGTTTGTGTTAGATTTCAAAAACTTATCTAACATATTATATTTTATTTAGTATATGGACATTCGGCAGACTTGCACAAAATGTATACGTTTTTAGGCAGACTTATTAATGCAGCGTAATTTTTTTTATATGTTGTATGTTGAATACTTTTTTTGGGGGGTATCAATAACATGCAGTCTAACAGATTTGAACCCGGTGATAACACAAAATCAATACTAGTATAACCTGAGATAGATTTGCATATAAATATTTAGGTATGGCTCGTACGTCGATTTGAAGGTACTTATCCTTGGATTTTAGGGCTTGAAACAGAACAGAGTTGTGGTACTGGTTCATTAAAAATCGGTGATTGTATTTAGAGAATAACAAATATTCAATTTGTTGAAAAAAGTACAGATATTCAATAAAAAAAGGGTATAAACATACACAAAGATCATATTCATAGATCTCTGTTTTCCCATATTATTGTTTTTAACGATCAGTTTGATAATTCTTTAATCATTGTGTCGCTTCTCCTTCTTCTTAATTTCCTTTCATCAGATAGAATTTTCGCAAATCTGCATGAGCAAATTAATACCACACATCTTTGTAATCCATAAGATCAATATAAAAAAAACAAATTAATACTCCTTTTGAGTTCTTTAAAGTTTTAAGGAGTATCAAACAATGAGATTACTTGCAATCTAAGGAACTTTAAAGTTTTAAATCACCTTTTGAGTTCTTCCTCATTGGTGACATTTTCTGGAATAGGTTCATACACACCAGTGTCGATATTCATATGCGCAACTCTGTTTTTCAGCACCTTCTCTCCAATCTTCACAAGATTCTCTAAGTTAGATTTTGTCGCTAGATCCATAGAACTTGCATCTCCTTCCAATGTATCATCCTGAAATTGAACTCACATATACAAAATCGGATAAATTGAACGATCAATGACAAATTGTGATTTATATATGTCGTTGCTCTTACGTCGATTCTAAGGTACTTGTCCTCGGATTGTAGGGATTTGAACAAAACAGAGCTGTGGAAATGGACTATGTCGCGGCTTGATTCCAAGGTAATGTCTAATATCGGAGTAGATCCATGGTCATATAACCAAGATATGATTCCCCATTTCGCAGCCTTTTTGGCGCTATAGTTCTCCACCTTTTTGGTAGACCCTGTCCCTACCGATATAACTAGGAACTTGTCGTAACCTAACGGCTTGAGCTTACCCATATCAGGATTGTTCTTCACAATCTGCTTAGTCACAGCAGTCATGGCCACCAAAGTCTATAAACAAAAACCAAGCACAAAAACCAGATGACAAGAGAATTAATTAAATGATTTTGTTGAAAAGCTCACATAATTGTAAAGAGTCATAAAGATATTGATCACACTCTATTCTTTGTCGATTTGTTTTATGATGTATCGTATGAACATTCACATTGTATTCAAAAGAGCCATAAGTTTGAGAGAGAGCATCTAGAAATCTCATTTCGAAAGTCTTGAAACGTAGTCTAATACGTATAGTTGACAAAGATTGATTATTTCTGTTTTCATTTTTGAGAAATTGGTCAGAGGATTGTGTTATACCGGGTTATTAGCGGTGACCCCGCCATCAACAAGGTGAAACTCAGTCGTCTTGCCTTGACTATCTTCATTAGAAAAGTAATGAGGAGGAAAGAAAGTGGGAGCAGCCGATGTGCCAATACATATGTCCGATAACTTGACGTCCAAGCTAGGGTCAACCAGCGTCTTCAAACAACACAAAAAGTGAACTAATGCAGTTAATTAGGTGGATCAAGCAAGCTGAAACAAAAACTTGAGATTTTAATTACTCTGTGGTGTGTTAAAGAGAGAGATGGAGAGGAAAGTACCTGGTAAGAGGAGAAGATGGTGGGTTGGAGTTTCTTGATGTCGAAGGTAGGTATGACAACGTTTGTGAGTGTCTGGTGAAGTCTTGTCTCTCCAAGAAGCTTACTTAGTAACTTTCGTAGATACTTTCCATTGTACTTTGGACCAGACAGAAGCTTTGGAAGCTTAGGTAACAGAGCAGACAAGCCTCTGCATTTAGAATGTCTTTTAATTGTCACACGGAATTATATATATTATATGCTCATTGAAGAAAGAAAAAAAAAAAGGTTCATCTGTCGGAATGTAATCAAGTGGTATATGTTATTGTCATCATTATTTTATGATCTGAGTTTAAATTTGCATTATGCTTGTGGACAAAAAAAAAAAAATCATTTGTCCAAAAACCATTTGATATAGTTTTAGGGCTAGGTAAAATATCCGGAATCCGTGATTCGATCTGATCCGGTCCAAAAAATATGATATCTAAAGTTTTCAAATCCTGATTCGAATAATTAGATTTAAAGATCAAAATACCCAGATTCGATCCGGATCCGCTTTCATATATATAATTTCTTAAAATATATATAAAAGATTCATATAATAAATAGAATAATACCTTAAAATATCACAAAAACTAAACTTTATTTATAAAAATTGAAGTATTGTTTTGAATATTCACTGAAAATATGTTTAAAATATTTATAAAAATCAATTTGAAATTTTCTATATGATACTTTGTATTTTATTTATTTTTTTATTAAATATTTTATTTTTTGAATAATTTTATAATATTATTTTTATTATATTTAGCTATTTTTATACGGATCCAAAAATCTGCGGGTATTAGTGAATTTGGATTCGATAATAATTTTTTAGATCCGGATCCAAATCTAAATATTCTGAAATTCAAGGTATCTAATCCGTGTCCACCCCTGTCATATACACTTAGTGGCGCCACTTATTCTATAAGGATAAAAACATTCATATATTGTTCGTTTGACAAAGGTCATTATTAGATTTTTCCATTATATTATGAGCTAATATCTATTGTTGGTTTGACTAAGCAATTAGAATTCATACGTGTATATCATTAATTTATGGGTCAATAAGACGACAAATATAGTTTCTTTTACCAAAATAATTGGTTAAAAGAAACAAAGAGATTATTCATTGTCATTTTTTTTTTTGGTTTTATACTAATAGTCAATTTGTAACTAATATGCGTAACTATTGTTTTCTTACTCGGGCTGTGGAAATATTTTGGGAGAATGTTCAAGGTAAAACGGGACAATGTCCTTGGCCGCGAAATGAGGCCGTCCGGTCTCATCCGTTGCAGTCAACATGGCAGTCATGAGACCACCGGTACTAGTCCCCGATACCACGTCGAAATAATCAGCTAGTCTCACGTCTTCTCCATCGATCTCCTATATATATACAAATGGTTAATTAGTCCAAACTACCATCTTTAAAAAAAAAAGACCAAATGGATTTGAGATCGTAGGTCAAAGTTGTTTAGATATTCACATTTACCATCTAGAATTTACAGTATAAAGTCGGGATTAAAATAAATCTGGTTTATGAAAATTTTACATGATTGATATAGAGATATGCTTATATATATAATATAACCTGAAGTTGTTTTTCTAGATAAGAAAGGATGACTCCGGCGATGATTCCTCTGACTCCGCCGCCGTCGAGGCTGAGGATGGTTACGAGTGTTCCGCACGCCGGCGGTTTGTTTCTCTTACAGGACGAGTCGTTTTCCATGATAGATCGATCTTCTTTTGAGTTAGAAGATCAATAATCGGAAATTAGTTTTTTGGTGTAAGAGATTAATGCAATGATATATGCGATATGTTTTCTCGTATAGATATAAATACACAATTTCAGGTGTAAGATATTTTAAAATATATTAAGATTCAACTCGTGCTAGTTATATAGCGCGGAATAATTTTTTCTTAAAAATTGCTTTGAAATTTAAGAAAAAATAAATNTTACCAAAAAAATAAAAATATTAAATATTAAATTTATCCTAGAATGCAAAATTAGTATAAAAAGAAGAAAAAAATCCATTGTTTTTCCATTTATATTAAGCAACAATTAATTACTAATCTTAAAAAGAAAAAAATCTAACTTCTCACTTCTATATAAACCACAATTTGGTAATATGTCAATTACACGCCAAAAAATTAATAGTCCAATAATCGTATCAAAAGCTATTTATTGCATATGTTTCACCAAATTTTTCCTTCAAAATATATATTTATTTTATCGGAAATTTCGTTTTTAAATTTATGTATTATATATTTTCACAGGTGATTTAATTTTGTTTTCCATTTTTTCGTTTTCAGTTTTTTTTTACGGGTTATAAAATATTAAATTACAAACCCACATATATACGGGTACTTATCTAGTTACTTATAAAAATAATTGTATCACCAATTTGATTAGGAATTTTATATCTCACCACTTACCTGGTTTGCATAACCAAATTGATTAAAACTTTAAAAGAAAAAAATATTCGACCCAACAACCTAGTAAAGCATTTGGTTCATATCCGTTTGATTTATAAACATTGTCGGTTGGGGTGGCCGGTTATCTTTTTATTAACAAAAGTATTCCCAGACTTTTTCCAAAATAAAACATGGGATCCTTACAAAAATGACTCACAATTTGTAGTCAAATGCAATCATAACTCATTTTTCTCAATCTTCAACAAATATCACTTTTCTCTTTTATATCTTTCACAATCACACATATTCACGAAAATGTCATTATGCTCTTAATTATTTATTTTATTTTTAAATAACAAAAAGACACAATAATCTATGGCATATCACTTATTTACGAAAATGTCATCTCCTTCAATTTTCTCAACCACCATTAACAACCAATTTCAAGCTTTAAATGTTTACCCAACCGATTTTCAAGCTCTAAATGCTCAATGTGTGATTTTATAACCTCATAATCTTCTATTTCCTCTCCAATTTCATCCAAAAAAACTCTCTAATTTACGTTTTAAAAATTGCAAATTCATTGATCTTGTGATTTTTGGTGATATTGGCATACGAAACGATTGGGCTTCTATGGTATTGGTGAAATTCGAAGTTCTGGGCGCTTGACGAAGCAAAAAACGAGCTCAAACCGAATCTAGGTAAATTCCAACTTGATTTTCGTAAATTTTCAGATCTGCTTCGCGATAACAGACTTCACCTGAAGTCTGCTCTATATCGGAGATTTCAGGTGAAGTTTTCTAGTCAACGCAGAGGTTAGTTTTGCAATTGACCATTTTTTGAGTTTTTCAACGGAGACTTCATGCGAAGTCTGCGTAAAAGCGAGGTTAGTTTTGCATTTGACCAAAACTTTGACTTTTTAGAGTAGACTTCAGTTGAAGTCTGGAACCAGACTTCACATAAAGTCTACTCTATGTCAGTTTTGCATTTGACCAAAACTTTGACTTTTTAGAGCAGACTTCATATGAAGTCTCCTCTGAAAAAAGATGTTAGTTTTGCGTTTGACTAAAATTTGAAACATTGACCAGGAAAATCATTTAATTAGCAGACTTCGGGTGAAGTCTGAAGTATTTCAAAAACTTCAGCAGATTTCATGCGAAGTCTCCAATTAATTTAATTAAAGATTTTGGTCAAATGCAAAACTAACCTAGCGTAAACTTCGTATGAAGTCTGCACGTTTCAAACTTCAAATGAAGTCTACTTTACTAAAGTCAAACTTGGTCAATTGCAAAACTAACCTCTAGTAGACTTCGTTTTTAGAGTAGACTTCATCTGAAGTCTGCTCGAAAAAGTCAAATTATTGCAAATTATGGTCAATTGCAAAACTAACATGTTTATTCTGCAGACTTCACATGAAGTCCTACTTCTAAAAAGTCAAACTTTTGGTCAATTGCAAAAATATACCCCTAATTTACGACGGAGACTTCAGGTGAAGTCTACTTAAATGCGTAGATTTCATGTGAAGTCTGTAATATTTCCTTTGTTAATTTGAAATTGCAAAAGTAACCTAAAAACAAACTTCGGTGTGAAGTCTACTTCCATATAGGGAACATACTTCACACCGAAGTTTGCTTCCATACAGGGAACAGACTTCTGTATGAAGTCTGTGTGGTTAATTTTATTAAAAATGCATTTATAGCATATTTGTAACGAATTTTTTAGATTTTCTTGTTCTCACATGTATGTTTGTTGTTGTTGTTGCATCAGTATGAGTTTGACTTGTTTATGTGTTGTAATTATGGAAAAATTTAATTTTTTGTTTGATTAGGCTTTTAGCTCATTGTGCAGACTTCAGGTGAAGTCTGTGTGGTTAGTTTTGTTAAAAATGCATTTATAGCATATTAATGAAGTTTTTAGATTTTTTTGTTCTCACATGTGTGTTACTTATTGTTTTTGCGTCTATATGAGTTTGACGTGTTTATGTGTTATAATCATGGGAAAATCAATTTTCTTGGTTGATTAAGCCTTTAGCTCATTGTGCAGACTTCGGATGAAGTCTACTTTTATTTACGATCGCTAATGTGGTTTATATATGTTTTTTTTACAGAGAATGGTTTAGTTACCTATTATTTATGGAGAATGGGTCATGGCATTTTGTGGTGGATAATCGCAAAGGAAGAAAAATGTTCTTTTTGAGTGATGGTTGTACACATGGTGAACTCATTGAAATGCCTCTAAGATATTTATATGTAATGAAGTGTCTGGTTTGACCTTGATCAATTTTCAATACTATGGCAGACTTCACGTGAGAGATGTCTTATTAGTAGTAACTTCTGAAGACATCAAAAAATTGGTTTATCTGTGTTAAATTTGGTAGCTAACCAAAAAAAGTAATAATATCATACAACAGAAGCATGACCAAAAGGAACATTTGGTTTAAGGTTTATATATTGCATCAAAAAATAACTTTACAAAGGAATGTTTTGTGATGAGAACTAGTTACAAAATAAATGAAATCTTAAAATCATGAGGATGGAGCAAATGGAGATTGAATGAGTGGAGGCTGAAATCTAAGAGGATAGAGCAAATGGCTGAATCAGATTCATCAAATTCTAGCATTCTCTAGCTCTTGTCTGGCTGAATCAGATTCATCAAATTCCATTTCTTTCTTTTAGTCTGGGAGATTCAAAAAGGAGAAATCTCATTCTTCAATCCGTGGAGCTCTCTTGTCAAGCTTCTGATATCCAAAGTGTCCTGGACAATTTTGGAAGTTCCCATGACAGGTTGTGCATATAGACTTTTTGTTTGGAGGACCCTGTACAATCAAAACGAAAAAAAAAAACATTTAGAAATAATCTTCTTAAAAAGACAAAATATCTCGGACTAGAGAATGTTTTAGAATTACAAATACTGATGCAGCGCTACTAAAACTTAAAATCAAAAGAATAAAGAAACAAAACAAAACAAAGAGTAGACGATCTCTTCCAGCATACCCATGTTTGTTCATACTGGATATTTGTGGTCTTATACCAAAATATCAAAAGTAAAATTCATTAATTTTCCATACAAAAACAAAGACATTTTAAACTTTCCAGCAGTTAGAAAATCCATAACTCTTCTTCCTCTCCTACAATTTCCAACAAATCCAAAATCCAATCACACAAACGAAGATAACACATTCAGAAAACAGAGGTATATCCATTAATGACACTTCAAATGACAACATCCATGGGTTAAGTAGTCAACAAACGTAAAAAAGGTAAATATAACCAAGAGCTTACAATATCCATAAAATTTCTAGTAGACACAACAATCACAAACCAATAGTGTGAAAGTCATGTAAACGACGAACACATAACCTTACGTATTAGGTATTAAAAACCCAAGAGAAAAAAACTGATTTTTTAGTTCTATTTCGGAAAAGTTGATTTCTGTCACTGTTGTTGATGTTTTAATCACAAAATCAAACGAAAAGCAATCATAAGAAGAAGAGAAAAGACGAGAGAGAGAGGGAGAGAGAAGGAGCAAACGAGTTCATTGTCGGGTTCGATGGCAGCATCACTGGAAATTTCTCTGTGACCAAAGTGGCTTCCGCAAAAAATACAAATTTTTCTGAATCTGCTTCGTTGGTTGTTCTCCATTAATGGATAAAATCTACAAAAATCAAGGTATTTCCTGAAGTCGTTAAAATCCAAGGGAAAAAAAAACAAAATCATGTGCCTCTATCACTAATAATGACGAGCTTGAAGCTAGGGTAATCGAGACCAGTATAAACCCTAGATCGAACAAGAAGAAGAATCATACCATATTTTCGAATGCAAATGAGAGAAATCCGTTGAGCTCTCTTAGTGTGGTACAAAAAAACAAAAAAACAGAATTTGAAAAGAACACAAATCAAACAAATAGGAGAAATGCAAATTCAAATTACACAACAAACAAAGATTAACATAAATCTCACCGAATTCGAGAACAAGGGCTCACCTTTCTTCGACATCTTTCTGTTAGACTCCTGAGTGAGCTCACTCCATGAGTTTTTTTTGCAGAGGCGTGAGTCGCCGCTTCTGGCTTGGTCTGAGTCGGAGCAGAGACAGTGAAACAGAGGAGTCCGAGTCGCGATTTTCTCCGAGTGGCAATTTTCACCGAGACGGACAGCGGAGGGAACATCTCCTGGGAGGAGAGGTTCGCTACAGGAAAGTTTCCCACCGAAGCAGAGGCAAGATTAGGCCGTGCAACCGCCAGAGAAGCTCTCGAATCGACCGGCGGCGCAGATCTGAGAGAGGGGGAAGATGGATTTTTAGTGAAGTGGGGATTTTGGGACTGGATCTGTGAGAGAGGCGAGAGAGAGTGGGGCGCATCGCCGTTTTAGAGAGAGGCGAGGTTTTTTTTAAGACAAAATTAGGGTTATTTCTTTTATATAATAGGGTAAAATTTCCGGTTAAGTTAATTATTTCGGTTATATGAAGTCTCCTATACCCTAAACTCTAAATAAACTTCGCACGAAGTCTGCTAAATTCTAAATTCTAAGTAGACTTCACATAAAGTCTCAAAAGTTAAACAGACTTCGCTTGAAGTCTCTAAATTGGTACAGACTTCGCATGAATTCTATCAAACCTAAACTCGATATTTTTCACTCAATAGTCAAAACCCTAAAAAAAAACTTAAAAATCAAATCTTATATGCACAATCAAATACATAACTCAAAATTTAACCTCTCTTATAGTTAACCAAACTATATAAACCAAACTTTAAACTATAATCCCTACAAAATTGTTTACCCTAAACCATAAACCATAAACCATAAACTCTAGCCCTAAACTCTAAGTCCTAAGTCCTAAACCCTAACCCATTAGAACCATAAACTCATGAAACTTATAAATATGAAACAATAATAACTACTAACACATGACCACATGAATATCTAAACTTATGGTTATGCACAAGATTATTTGGTATGTATTATGTATTTATTTCATTTGTAGTATATATGAGACTATAACCTAATTTATCTTTGTTGGTTTAATTTGATTCAATTGTATGAAATTTTAATTTATATACATCACAATTGTTTATATTTAGTTTATGCAAACAAATTTTTAATCAAATTATTTTTTATTTTATTTTTAAATTTAAATATAAGATTTAATTACATAGCAGACTTTCTTATGAAGTCTATGTAGTAGACTTCTCTACTTCTTGAGACTTCACAAGGTTACAATCGTAATTGAGACTTCTGTTTTTTGTTTGGTTATAAGAGATATAATTGTAATTTCTCTACCCCTTCGAGTTACTTTTGCTTTAAATTGAATAAGGGGTCTACTTTTGCATTTGGAAACAAATTGTGGATCATTTTTGGTAATTCCCCCTTAAAACATTGGGATTCATCAATACTAAGGCCTCTATGTGGATTCCAAATAAGGCCCAATAGCTCTTAAAATGGGCATGGCGGTCAATATTTGTAATTACGTTTGCTAATTTTGAAACTGCAAAAATGACTACTGAATACTTATTGATACTCTATCCGTTTCACAAAGATTGTCGTTTTGAGGTTTTATTTTTGTTTCACAAAGAACGTCGATTAATATTTTCAATGCATAATTTTGAACAAAAATCCAATTTTAACCTTATTGTTTTAATGTATTAATTAGAGAGAGAAAAATTGTTTAGTGTATTAATAAGATATAATATGGAATTTTTAGTAGTTTTTTTAATATGTGTGAAATGTTTCAAAATAACATTTTTTGTGATACATAAGAGTATTATTTTTTGTTAAATAAGGAGTGATAATTAGACTAGTAGTGATTAATCACACATTCCGATTTCAGGGTAATTGACGCTGACCAATGACCACAGTACTACTCTTTCCTTGTCTTGGTTGTTCTATCACACCGAGGCAGTCCAGCTTTATGATAAAGATGTGCCTTCCTTCATTCATTTATTTCCCGATAGCTTTTTAAACAATTGCTCATTCGTTTAGTTAAATATATTCATCATCACATAGTTTTATTAATAACATGAAATTTAAAATGTGAATAAAATATACTATCTTCGAATATAATATTATACACTGATTTTACATTGATGATATTTTTCAAAATATACGAAATTCTACAATATTATCTTGTATGATATCTTTTTATAGTAGATGTAAGGATGTTTTTTTTTTTTTACCAAATGTAAGGATGTTGAAATTGAAAATAAACTATAAATTGTAGATATATCTATTTGCTAGCTTGCATGATTCCACTAATGCGTGTTAATCTTCGTTCTAATTTTGAATGTCGTTTTAATAATCTGTATCCTGTGTTATCATCACTAATTATTTAATTTGAAAAGTATTATGGGTTTGAACTTTATTTTTGATGAAACTATTTATCATGGATTTTCTTTGCTGTAACGACCTTATTGTTTTATCAGGAAACAAAACTGACACAAAAACATTCTTCGGGCCTAATGATACAAAAAAACTAGTTTTTGACAAAAATATGTGATCAATAAAAAGGAATTTATTTTGTACAGTAATATATATTGAGTCATTGACAAAAAATATATACAAGTGTATATATGGCGTAAGGTTTTGACATGTAATTTCACTTGCATGCGCTCATAAGTGATAGTGAACATGCGATATACCACGTACGCTAGCCCTAAATGGACCCTATTCACTTGTCTTATTGGACCACATTGGTTATCAAAAGGAAGAAAAAATTGACCAATCATTGAAAAATTGGGGACCGATCAATGGATATGAGCTAATTTTATGTGTATAAATGTGGCAAATATACAGAGAAAGGAAAAAGGACCTATATAGGTCCAAAATGTTACCTTATATGAAATTACATATTCACAAGAGCAAATTTATATTTAACTGCGTTAAGATCCTCTGAGATGTCATGGTTGTACGTTACTATCAGCACCACATAGGTCCATTAATGGCATGTGATGGGAAGAGGCTAGATGATCAGAGGCAACAATTATGTGTTATCTAATCTATTAATTACATCTATAGATAGCATGTTAACGTTATGGCCATATAAGAAATTTGAAGAAATTAATTATATACCATAATTTTGGATTTTGGTCTAAGATATATTTTTTGGATTTGGTAAAGAAAAGAAACTAAACCTTTTAACATTAGTTTGTAAAAATGTTATATTTGTCGTAATTTGAATATATTAATTATGAGTGGAAAATAAAATGACTACATAGAATAGTGATGACAATTTCTTAGTATTATATAAGATTATGGATTTTTAATAATAATGGTAGTGAAAATATATGTGATTTCGATTCAATATTAGTTAAAAAATGATATCAAGAATTTTTATTAACAATTGGTTTTGAATTGGATATTTTTGAATTCTAGAGTAACAAACTGCGTGTTATATAGTTTTTTTTTTATTCTTAAATTGAAAAAATAACGATTCCAAATTTCTGTTCGCATTTACACCACAAATGGTCGAGGTCATTTATTTCCCAATATGCATATCAAACCGAAAATTTTGGGATTTTTAATAAACAAACAAATTTTCTTACGACAAAAAAAAAAACAAATTTTCTTTTGTTAGTTTCCTTCTACGATGGACCATACTCAGCTTCAAGTGAAATTCACAAAGTCCAAAAAAAAAAAAAAAAATACAGATTTGTTTGCAATAATTTTAATAAAAAGGTGACAGAAGTATCACTCTCATGATATTTATCGCAAAACATTTGTATTTTTAGTACTTAAAACCTTCTAATTTAAAACCAGTTGATAATAAGTAAATTAACTCATATTTTTATGTACTATGTTAGATTCATCTCCATTTCCAATATAGAATATCTAGCATATCTCATTCATGTAAAATTGAGAACAATTCATTGTTTTGAAGATATCAGTACAGAACACCATAGAGTGGGAATAGTCCATTTGTTCACCAGAATTCTTGATACCATTATTAAAATCACGAACATCCAATTCAAATGCCATGATTGTTAATCTAAGATTCTAATAAAATTCGTATTTTTTGGTCAAAAAAAATAAAATAAAATTCGTGTTTTTCCTCTTTGATCGCCGGGTTAAGGCCCAATATGGGCCGACTTTATGCGGGACCATAGTGTCTAGGTGCCAAAAGTATAGCAAAGTTTGAAAGAAAAAAAAAATGAAAAAAGAAAAGCAAAAGGGTATTTTGCTCAGCCTTTTTTTTTTGTAACCGTACTATGCTCAGCCTTGGACCATTTTTTTTGGTTTTATACTTTGATGCATTATCTTCGTCTCTGTTTGTAGAATTGAAAAATCTCATTATGTTGATTCTGTTGTTAATCTTGCACTTATTTACATATTCTAATTTAGATGCAATGTTCAAATTTATGATTGATGCAATAAATATCAAAATACAATAAATGTATTATTAAGCTTTCTGTAATATTACGATCAGTAGTGATTATAACTGTACATATAACACATAAGATATATATATATATATATATGTTTTGTTTACAGAATTTCTATTTCATCATAGTGTGACTAGTCCGATTGATTTTGAAGTTAATATATAGTTTTTTTATGAAAAGAAAAATCACAAATCTATCACATCTCGAAGAATTAATTATTAAAAAAACAAATGGCATTTAGAGTTCTTTACATCTTTAGATGATAATTTTTCAACTATTGTCTCAAACTGTTTTCATTGAGACGAAACTTTTGTTTAACCTTAGTAAAGTCTGTGTTGAGGTAAATACAAAAGCTTGAAAAAGTAAAGAAGAGGATATAATGATTTGGATGGCGAGACGCATGCCTTACATTGTTTTGATCACTCTTTACGATTAAATGATGCACGTTCCAAGTTTTCTTTTAGTTATATGCATGTGCATCTACAAAAAAATTGCTCATTTTATTCCTCAACTATTTGTAATCGGCGCTTGATTGCAAAACAATTTCCCAACTCATTGTTGACCACAAAATCGGGATTAAAAAAATCAAACGCTAATTACTAAATAAATATATATCCACTAAATCGGCTGTAACTCATTCAATACAATCCCGAATGAGTTGAAACCACTACCATTAGAAATCTAATTCAATTTCCTATAACTTTAATGAAAAGCTCCAAAGTTAATCCAAAGGGAAGACTTCCATCCGAGTCGATCTTCTAGACACATATTCTTGATGCAAGATCGACTCGGATGGAAACCTTATATTTGGATTTAGCTTTGGAGTTCTTCATAACAGTTACAGGAAATTGAGTTAGCTTTCCAATTGAAATGGTTTTAACTCATTCGGGGTTGTATTGAAGGAGTTACAGCCACTAAATGGATACTTGTCCACTAAATCGGCTGCAACTCCTTCAATACAACCCTGAATTAGTTGAAACCATTTTCATTGGAAAGATAACTCAATTTCTTATAATTGTGATGAAGAGCTCTAAATCTAAATCCAAAGAAAAGGCTTCCATCCGAGTCGATCTTGCATCAAGAATATGTGTCTAGAAGATCGATTCGGATAGAAGTCTTTCCTTTGGATTTAGTTTTGGAGCTCTTCATCAAAGTTATAGGAAATTGAGTTAGCTTTCCAATGGGAGTGGTTTCAACTCATTCGGGATTGTATTGAAGAAGTTACGACCAATTTAGTGGATATGTATTCATTTAGTAATTAGCGTTTGATTTTTTTAATCCTGATTTTGCGTGGTCAACGATGAGTTGGATAATTGTTTTTCAAACACGATGAAAAATAAAATGAGCAATTTCCCGTGCATCTACATAATATCTTCATATAAATAATTTACTTAACAGCAAAATGTTATTATACTAGGTTTCTGATTTACATTCTACGTTGATAGTTTGATGCTTAATCGATATTCGTGGCTAATTATTCTGTCCTCCGTGGTTACATTATAAGTGTGATATTAATTCTTAGATTTAATGTAACAATGATATTCGGTTTAGTACTGCCAAAAATTTCGATGAAAGTATGAAACTTTCTAGGAACAATACAGAACGCCATTGGTCACAAAAAAAAACAATACAGAACGCGACTTTTGAAATAAAATACTCCAATATTTATAGTATTTATTAATGTTGGGTGTAAATGTGTAATACAGAAAATGGATGAGAACATGCATATCCAATATCAAAATAATTTTAAAGTTTTAGCCAAATTTTTTTTTTAAAGTACGTTTCAAATAATATTTCCACTATTAGTGGATATACTTTAAACTAATAGAGAAATTTTGAAAGTTTATCAGCAAAATAATCTCATGTTATTGTATCGGATGATATGTTATTTTATATAATATCACGTTTTGAAAAACAAAACACGAGATATAAAATGCACCATTTTATTTATGAAAATGCAATTGTGCAATTAATTTGCCAGTTTTGGCTATACAGAAACCCATGAATAAAATAGTCTTTAATTATAGTCAGGGCCGGTTCGGCTCTAGGGGTAGGCAACCTAGGCATTTTACTAGGTTCCAAATTTTTTTTTTGTGTTTTTAGTATTAAAAAAAAAAAAAAAAAATTTGAAAATAAAGGCCCAAAAAACAAAAAATTCCCCCAAATATTTTTTTTTTTTTTTGTCATGGGTCCCCAATTTATTTGAGACGCCCTGATTATAGTAAGAATACATGTGCTAATACTGTATTTTTTTTAAAAAAAAACGTCATTCTATTGATCTTGGTTAACAGTTGACATTGGCATAGTGATACAAAAATATGAGAAAAGCTGGACAAGAATGTAAATAATTATAAATCAAATATTCGAAATTCATTTTGATATGAAAAATGAATTGTATGTATCACTGGAGTGTAATAACATGGGAGAAAGTTGCATTCCGTAACAATGTACTATATATGCATACATATTACATAGAGCATGATTCATGGGGTCCACTAGAGAAATGGAAACTTGAGTGTTAAAAAGCGGGAGAAAGGTTAATTCGTGCCTCAACCAAGGCCACTGGTACCGATTAGTACCCGAACTATAGACATGTGCTCAAACATACCCGAACTTTTAAATATTTGAATATCCATACACGAACTTTTTTTTTTTTTGCCAAATCATGCATTGACCTGAATTCTGTCAGTCAATTCTGTTAAACTGTTAACGGAGATGACCCAGCTGCCACAGTGGAATCCCCGTTGGAACGATAGTCAGAGTGAGAAAAATACCAGTAAGCCAGAGTGGTTTATTAGTATCTATCACACAAAAAAGCTTATGTGGAGAAACAAAGGTTAAAAAAAAAAATGGAGATCCCATTTAAGTCTTCTTTGTCGCGAGTGTTAGGGTTACTTCGTCGATGTCTTTTTTAGGGAAATCAAAAATCTGAGAAGAAGATGGAGAGTTAAGCATCGAGAAGAAATTGGGGATTTCTGGGGATTAATCCGAGAACCATTGCGAATCCTCTGATTTGAACGTTTAGTTGGATAGTCGTTCAAATGCTTAGTTGTTGTTATCGAAAATTGTGAATGAATTTGGGGGATTTAAACAAGGTTTGGGAAATTAAGGTTCTTAAGAGGAAGCCTATGGAAGATGAAGCCATGAAGATTCTGGATAAAGTAGCGAGTCATCTCCGTTAACGGTTTAACGGGGTTGACTGACATAATTTGGGTTAATGCATAATTTGGCCAAAAAAAAAGTTTGTGTATGTTTGAGCATAAATCAATAATTCGGATATGTTTGAGCATAAATCAATAATTCGGGTACTAATCGGTACTAATGAGAGACACGAATTAGTTTTTCTCCTGTTAAAAAGCTAGTTTCGTTTAAGTCACGTGCTAATGCTTAATAGAATCTGCCAAAGTATCATTTAATTCCCTTCATAATTTATACACCTAATCCACCGTTTCTTTTCTCGTCATTAATTAACACTACTATAACACAGCCATGTTAGTTGATTATACTATAAATCAAGTATTGATGGTAGTATAATATTATCACGCTTAGCCTTGGTAAATGCAATCTCTCCATATCTAAAAATTTCTCGCTATTGTTGAAATGATAATTGTAATCACTTTTACATATTTTCCTTTTCCGTGGTGTGACATTACCACTTTTAATGAGTTTCCTTTTAAATCTCATGACCCAAAGTGTTCCATCTATTTCTGGTTTTTCAACGATTTGTTGTTTTATGAGTTTGTTAACAAATGTTTTGGAAAAACTATAAGCCATATTAGTTAACTCATTAAGTTGTTTGTTTTTTATTTAGTTATTTTCTAAGTTTAATGTAAGAGCTAATCAAAATAGATCTGATCATCTGAATGCATTTTAAAGTCAGTAGGAAAACATAAAAAAAAAAATTTACTCCTAATTTCACATTTTCTTAATTATTTCCCTTTTTGGTGTGGATCACCCGATTTGACAGTGAAAAAGGAGAAATGAAAATGAAATGTTAAAAAGGTTATACTAGTGAGATGTCAGCATCTTTCGAGTTTTTACTTTTTCTTTCATTTAACATCATAATTAATAAGCACGTTAGCTTTGCTTTCTTTAAAAGGTATCAGAATTTAACCCTGCAAAAACGCTTGTGTTTAAGTACAGACTGCATAATTGATTACCGAACAATTACTTATTTGGTTAGATATAATCCCCACCTAATCAATTCTCTAATCAATTGGTTATTTATAAGCTCAAATTAAACTAGTCAACAAATGTGAGATTGACTTGATATGAGGTATTTAAGATGTAGAAATGTAACTAGAAGCTGTTTATTTTCCGAGTGGCAGCTTTAAACTTCTACTATTATTAGAAATAGAATAGTTGTGACCAATAATTTTGGAATTTCCATGTAACTTACACGAGAAATTATCACTCGCAATGAAAACTCAAAACAAAAAGCTGGAAACCACCAAAGTACTCCACTATTTTTTTTTCTTTGACCTTTCAAGTTTTACAAAACCATTCGAATGACATTTATATATATATAATTTTATCAAATATCTTTTAATAGTTATATCACACTACAAGTAAATAATACTGCCAAAGAATACTTATAAGTAAAAAGCTGATTATACTTATTCTTCTATGTAGGAACATTTTTATTATTTTTGAAAGCTTGGAGTGAAATAGATTCGATTAGTATGATTTTTTTAAATGAAAGAAGTGAAAGATTGAGAGAAAATGAAAGCACCAAGCCACTAAATACCAAATTTTAATTAATAACAGAGAAAAAAATATGATAAAGTCGCTCTCTTTCTGGTTGTCATCATCTCACAATTTCCCACCAGCCTCAAGAGCTGGTCACTCAGATCTCACATCTTCTCCTCCGAGAAAATCATCTCATTTTTGAATTCTAATTTATAAAAATTGTTTGTTTTAAAACTAAATTAGGTAGCAGAAATGGTTATTAAACGTTGATTACTCGTCGTGTTCTGCTACTTCTTCACCTCCAATAAGAGATTCTGTAGTTTTTCTTCCTCGCTCTGTTCGAGATTATCTGACCAAAGTGATCTATACATACATATATATGGATTAAATATATCAAATTGTGGATCTTTGGGAAACATAAGCTTCAATTAAAACACATACCAGCCTTTTTTCTGCTTCTGGGTCGCTTTATCTTCAAGTTTTCCCGCTCTGTGTTCATAAATCATGAGGTACTAAATTGTCCTCATACTTAAAACATTTAACTGTATCTTTCTTTTTACTTCTGTTTTGTGTTTTTTTTATCTTGATGGGGTCTCTCTCTTGGGTTTATATCAGTTAGAGTGGAAAGAAAGCAAAAGTTGAAGAGAGAGAGAGAAGCGATGAACACTAGTGCTCGAGCTGCTCTTTCCTCCATGAAAGCTCCTTCAAAGCATGACACCAATCAAGTAACTTTTCTTCTTTCTTCTTTTTCTTTCTCTTTCTCTTTCTCTTTCTCTCACTTTTCGCTTTTGTAAACCCAATTTTAATTGCTTTCTTGGTGTGCTTTGGGGAAATTTTCTTGGTGGGTTATGCTTAGCTTCTGAAAAAGTTTCTTCCTTTAGATGAATAAAATCTGATTAAAATTCTCTTCTTGTTATTGGATTTTCAGATATTTCTTAAGATTCTTGGCTTCAACATTGGACTATTTCACCACCGAATCTTTGCTTTTTTTTCTTTCTAAAAAAGAGATACTCTTAGTGAAATTACTGGTCACAGTGAAAGTGATCGATAATCAATTCTTATCTGGAAGTGTGTGTTGTTTTCCACTATCAAAGGCTGAGAACAATAGTTTCTTTACAAACTCCAATTTTGCTTCCTTCCATCAGTTTTGAGTACTTTTTTTTTGGTCTGTATGAGTAATGTTTCGTGGTATTCTGAAATCTGCAAAGGAGGAGAAGAAAAAGATGGAGTCTTTAGGCAATGGAGCTGTTGCTAATTCAGGAAAACCTCTGGTTAATCGGCGCCGAGCTAACAGAGAAAAGAAGATGGATTTGCTACAAGATGTATGATGACAGATTCTTGAGATATCATTTTCTTTGAGTTTAATGATTTGATGATTTAGTGATGAATTGAGTCTTAAAAATGTTGTTGTGATTAGGTTGATAAGCTGAAGAGGAAGCTGAGACAGGAGGAGAATGTGCATAGAGCATTGGAGAGAGCTTTCACTAGACCTTTAGGAGCTTTACCTCGTCTTCCGTCTTATCTCCCTCGATATGTAAGATCCGAATGCTGGATTTTTCGAATTCAATATTATCAAAGTTGTTCTTTGTGTTTGATTTTTGTTTCTTTTTTCGGGTTTTGATAAGACATTGGAGCTTCTTGCTGAAGTAGCTGTTCTTGAAGAGGAAGTGGTTCGGTTAGAAGAGCAAGTTGTAAGTTTTAGACAAGGTCTATACCAAGAAGCTGTCTACATATCTTCAAAGAGGAATCTGGAGAGTCCTAATAACAACGGTTTGAAAGAGAATTCTCCCGTTAGAAGCAGTAAACACCAGCGATCAAAATCCATGTCGCAACACGATTTCAATTCTTTGATCACTCCTCCTAAAAAGCATCAACAGTCTCTTAGTCTTAGCAGAAGCATCTCAAGTAGGAAACTCTTCTCCTCTGATCAAACAGTTAATGATCGAAGTGGTCAGAGATTGGTAACTGGCAAACAAGGCTCGCCTAAATCGAATCTGAGCAGTGTTACTAAGCCAGTAGATGTGAGGGGGAAAGAGAATCAGACCTCTAGTAATGGTTTGAAAGACAAGAAGGATAAGGAATCACCTGAGAAGAGGCTTGGCAGATTCTTGACATCTGTGAAGAAGAAGAAACTTTTAATTAAGCCGGAGGCAGCAGCGGATAAATGCTCAGAATCAATCAAATTGCAGGTATGAAAAACATTTACTCTTTCACTAATGCATGAATCTACAAATTTTGTTTTTTCTGAAAGTTTTCTCCTTTCCGTTTTTCGGTCGTCCAGCTAGATGATAGATTAGCAGATCAGGACAAAGCACAAGAGAGTGTCTCGGGATCATCTTCGGAAGACAAATCGCTGCAAAGTGGAAATGCAGCAAACAGAGTTTCAGAGGATTTATTGAAATGCCTGGTGAGTATTATCTTGAGGATTAGCTCGTCGAAGGACATTGTGTTGGATCCATATAGTAACTGTTCAGAATGGAGAATAAGAGAACTTGGTGCATACAAGAATCTTTGCTCAGTTGAAGCATCTTCAATTGATCTTGGAAGAAGAATCAATGCTTCATTTCTGATCCATCGTCTCAAGTTAGTTTCTCATCTAAACAAATGATATGAAACTTTTAGAGTGATTGGAATGCTAAGCTCATGTTTTGTATAACTATTTCTATTTCCAGGTTCGTGCTTAATAAGCTTTCCGTTGTAAATCTAGATGGCCTTAGTCACCAGCAGAAGCTTGCATTCTGGATAAATACTTATAATTCCTGCGTAATGAATGTGAGACTTCTATGAAATCTTTGTATGATAGAGACAGAGAAATGTCTATAAAATGTTAAGAAAGCTGATTTCTTGTTTCCAATTTTACCTTCACAGGCATTCTTGGAACACGGAATCCCGGGGACCCCTGAAATGGTTGTAGCCCTGATGCAGAAGGTGTATATTCAAACCAAAATTTGACATCAATGCGCTTTAATGTGTTTATCCATTTATTGTATTCATCTTCTCTTTGTTGTGTCAGGCAACAATAATTGTAGGAGGACACTCGTTAAACGCAATCACAATCGAACATTTCATCTTGAGACTTCCATACCACTTGAAATTCGTAAGTTCCTCTTATCTTCTTCTCTTTGAATTGTACACTGTTGAATCAAAGTTTGGTTCTTTTATCTTTTTTTCCTTCTTCTTCTTTTGGAAAAGACTTGTCCCAAAACTGCAACACATGAAGAGATGAGAGCTCATAGCACATTTGGATTGGAATGGTCAGAGCCTTTGGTCACGTTCGCCCTCGCTTGTGGAAGCTGGTCCTCTCCTGCTGTAAGTTGTGCTTAAAATCATATACACTCAATTTGAAGTCGAAAGATGCAAACTCTCAAGTAATTTCAGACATGGGCTTGCAAGAGCTTCCATGAAAATGCATTATACGAAGCATCAAAGTGACCGAAAACTAACTAAAGCATCAAACTTTTTTTATTCAGGTAAGGGTTTACACAGCAGCTAATGTAGAGGAAGAGCTAGAAGCTGCAAAGAGAGATTACCTTCAAGCATCTGTTGGGATCTCAAAGAACAACAAATTAATGCTTCCAAAGGTACTAGATTGGTATTTACTCGACTTTGCAAAGGATTTGGAATCGTTGCTCGATTGGGTTTGCCTTCAGTTGCCTGAAAAACTGAGAGAAGAAGGGGTTAAGTGTATGGACAGAAAAAACAAAGAATCACTGATGGAGTTGGTTCAAGTAGTACCATATGACTTCAGTTTCAGGTTGCTTTTGCATCAATGAAAAAAAGGTCTGTTGATTTGTGATGAAAGAAAATGTGAAAACATTGTATAGATTTGGCTTGGGGAGGGTAAAGTAGAGCATGAGTTACGATTTATTATTGGTTTTTTGGTTGGCTGAGTATATAGATATGTTTGTGTTCTTTACTATAAACTATAAAGTGATGCAATTTATTCAATTGATTTTATCTTTAATGCCTATATATATGTGTACAACATTTTTTGGTTTTTGTCTTATTTGTTTTTTCTTGTCTCTTACCAATTTTTGTTGGTCGCCATTCTTGTCTCGTACCATTTTTTCTTTTGGTCGGCTTGATCTAGTATATAATATATGGAGTATTTTTTCATCTGAAAATTATTATTAAACCAAAACAAAACATAGAGTAACGGACCAAAGTAGTTAAGAAGACCCAAAAAGTATATAATCTGAACCGAGCTATACACAATCCTTTTTTATATCATGAAATTTTCCACTGATGTAGGAAATAAAAATATAATAAAAAGAAACGCTAGAAGGAGGGGTTGAACCTCCGACCTTGTGGTTAACAGCCACACGCTCTAACCAACTGAGCTATTCCAGCTTCTGTTAACAACAGTAAAACATATTATTAAAATTAACATAAAAAGAATATAATGAGCCGTTTTCCTGGGTTAATGGGCTTACAGAAAAAGGCGTAACGAGAGCCCAAAAGAAACCCATCATTAAGGAAGAAAAAATAAAAAACATCTCTCTACTCAGAAGAGAGTCGAAATCGTCTGTGGTGTTTTGGGAATTTGCCGAGCCGTTAAACCCTAGTGTGTGTCGTCTGACGGAGAAGAAAACACCGGTGAAGAGAATAATCCGATTTCGATGTCGGATAACAAAGACCACAATTCCGATTCCGATGATGCACCCGAGGAATTCACCCAGGAGCAGGTACTTGGGATGAGCTGAAACAGTCAATCGAATTGCATTTGTTTAGCGTCTAATGGTTTTTTTTTCCGACTTGTTTCAGGCGAAGCTGGAAGATGCAGCGTTGAGGAAAATACAGAGAGATAATAAGGCTAGGTTTGGTTTCTCACCACATTCCATCGTTCTAGCTCGCTATCTTTATGATTTAGATAATAAAGACTTCCACTTTGAAAAAATTGGAAAAAATAGTTTGAAGAAATAAAAATATGTGCGTATGAATTAGGAGTTTATGGAGGAAGATGACGATTCCTCCTTGATGGTTAGTTCTTTGTATATCTCATCAGTTTGATGTTAGGAGGACTATGCAAGGGTTGTTGGTTAGACATTTAGAAGTTTTGGTTTTGTCAATAGTTTTCTCATGCCTTCACTCTAACATTTACCTTTAATCTACAAAGCCATATCTGTTCAAGATCCATGTCCTGTTCTTCGATTCCGTTGGTGGAATTTGTGATCTCTAAGCTTCCCTCGAGGGCTAAGTTAGAAATGTGTGGATTCCCTTAATGAGATTGCTTTCTCTTCTGTAGAGTTTCCCGTGAAAAGAAAGAGAGTCGCAGGCTTTTGGCAGAGAAAATAACGCCAAGGCAATCACGAAAGATTGAAACATTCGAAGATATTGAAGAAGAAGAGCCCGAGGAAGACCCTGAATCTCTTGCGAAGAAGGGATTCCTTTCCAAAAACATCATAGACTTTCTTGCAGAGCGGGAAAAGTATTATACTTAATATCCCTTTTTCCTTATGCATAAACACTTTCAACTCGAAAAAAAAATATATGTCTCAAGATTGGCAATTTTTCTCATTCACAGACAGAAAAACGGGTCGGATTCTGAAGAAGAGGAGGCCAAAGAAGATATCCCGAGAAAGAAAAAGCAAAAGAGCTCAGGGTATGCTCATCTTTTTGGGCTTACATACTATAAATTCACTCTTTGATTTGATCTGATTAACTCTCTCTTTCTCTCGTGTGTGTGCAGGATCGAAACGGTTATTTACAAGGAGATTCCACCACCGGCATGCTTGAAAACCGGGTTAGAGTTCTTGAAGAAGCGGAAAGAGCAAGTCCCTAGATCGTCTTCAATCCTCAAGAACTCCGGCCAAGCTCTCCGACTTGTCACCGGTGCTGCATTAGCCAACAAGAAGCAGCGACAGAAAAATTGAAACTCTAAAAGATTCAAAATCCATGTGGGCTTCAATGCCATTACATTTTTATTTTACTCGCATTAAATCAGCTTCATTTGCTATTTCTAAGACTTCATGTATTAGAAATTTACTTAATTAATTTACTATATTGCTCAATCGCTTTCGATACGATATTCTTCTTTTAGATATATGAAGGTAATTATGACGTTATTGTCCATATGATGAATACGATTAATTTTTTTAGAATAAGAGAGTTTTAGATTTTTCGGACTTTTTTTTTTTTTTTTTTGGACGAATAGAAGCAACTTCATCATCTCAAAAAACCAATAATCATATCTCCATCAACAGATTTATCATCAAAAATATAGTCTTTTCAGTTTTCTAAATATGATGGGAAAATGGCAATATGGTGACAATATCAAGTTCATGTATACCAAAGCTATCAACTATAGAATCTAAGTTTCCGAGCAAGGGATCTTTGTAGAAAGACATTTTGAATCTAAATGTATATATTGATCTGAATCAGTTTTGTAGGAACTTAGAACAAATGCTACAAGTTTCTGAATATTTCAGAAACTGTGTTCTCACCTCAAAAGACAAAGAAAAAAACACAAACAAAATAAAGATTTACCAAAAGGTGAAATCTTGCTTTCAGATTACAAGCCATACCAAATCTCTCAATTCACAGTTCTTTACCTTCTTTCCATCTCCAGGAGAGCGACCAGACCATATAATGGTTCAGGCAAGTGAACCACATCGATTTTTGATGGTTCATTCATCGGTTATGTCAGTCAGCCTCTGAGTCACCACCTTCTAAAAGTTGTGGCTTTGTGCTTTTCTACTGTGAACTCACGTCTCTGAGTCCTCTGCTTCTTCTTCTTCTACAGTAGGAAGCGAGCCTTCTCTGCTGAAACCAGGGTTTAGGAACTTGGCGACAAAAGCCCAAAGCTTGTAAACATCTTCAAAGTTTGTCAAGAAGCTAAGAGAAGCTGTAACAACCTCAAATCTTATAAACCCGTTTTTTCCGACTTCATTCTGCAAGTGCAAAGCACTATCTTCTTTAGTCCGGGCTCTATGGTTTCTCTGTTTATCATCCACTATGCGTATGTGACTCAATATACCAATGCCGAGAGATATACCTTCTCTTTCACCGAGTCTCTGAACAATTTCCGGACTAACAAAACCTTTGCTTTTATCTCTAACATTGAATGCAACCGCTGCTCCTCTTTCGTATTTGATCTTTGGGCCATAAATCTGCACAAGATTCATGTTTCTGCCTCCTGATTCAGGCACTTGTAGTTGCAGTAACGAGATCACAAGCCAGTTAATCAGAAACCTGAGTCTTGTCGTGGTTCTATTAAGACCTAACATATTCACATGATCGATATGTCTGCAAACAATCTCGGTTTCGCTTTCTCTCCTATCCCATTCATCATCCGCACCTTCATCGTCTCCATTTTCAACATCACTCGTGTTATTGTACTCTTCATCATAAACGCTAGCTAGGGAAGCTTCACCGGGCTCTACTATGCTATGACTAACACGTTCCATGTTAAACGAAACCCGTCTTCCTTTACTCGGATGTTCATCCTCCACACCCAATAGCCTGCTTCTACCACCATCTCTCCTTCCCAATAACCTGAATTCTCTTTCTGTCTCTCGTCTAATCGCGCTCTCTTTGATTTCTGATGAAATGTTGGAAGTTGTTGAGCCATTTGCCAAGCTATGACCAAAGTTTTCTTCCTGCATCTCTTTAACATGGAGATTGTTACTAGAATTCCTCCTATTCCGCGATGGAGTCGTGTTTGTCCCGTGCTCTGTAACTGACATAACAGCAGCATCGAATGAGAGGACATCTTTACCATCATACATCGGACTGCTGTAACTGTTCGGTATTGGTTTAGCCGAGTGTCGTTGTTTCTGGTTTCTCTTGTTGGTAAACCAAATCGGTGGCAAAGGAGATGCAATCTTGTTATGCTGATCAGATCCAAGAGGACTTTGACCCAAATCAATCCAAAACGAATTGTCCGATGATTCATCTTCACTGAAAACAGGGCTTTTCATCAGTTCTCCAACCGAAACACTTTCGGTTTCTTCAAAAATTGTGGTGCTAGTAGTTCCATCTCTATCAGAAGAGATGTTATCATCTAGGAGGTCTGTTTCAAACACATCCCTCACTTGTGCTGAAGTGTATGCCCCAGAGAAAGCCGGCATCTGAGTTGCGGGACGATGAGCTTCTTTGATTTTCTCGTCATCCTGATCTTCAAAACCAACCAATCCGTCTAGACCATCAACTGAATCGCTGAGATACAACGGATACTGCGGCGTGATCTTCACTATTCCTGATCCCGTTTTCCCGGACTGACTCTGAAGACTCCCCATAACTGATTTTTTAATCAACAGGCAACCAAATCCTGTCGGGTCATGCCCAAACACCCGGTAGAAGGAAGTGATTATAAACTCAGGCCGGAACAATGACAAGCCGAGTGAATCCATATCTTTCGGACCTAAAGAACCAGCATCAAGCAACACATGCCAATGGTTCTGCTGAGCTAAAGCCATCCACTGGTAAGAATACTTAGTACCCGTAACCCGAGACTGCGCAGGAAACACAAACAACCCGACCGCGGAATCTTTCTTCTTCCTCTTCTTATAAGACAACCGTTTCTTCAAATCAGTCGAACAAAGCTTCAAAGTAGGCCATTTGAACCAAGCGTTATAAGCCTTTGCGCCTTTCTCCCTCGCGGTCTGCGCCATCCAATTCACGGACTGGCTCTCGTGGTCGAACATCGTCAAAAGCCGCTTGTTCGACTGGAAAGGATAAGATTCCGCTAGCAACCTGAAAGCTGAGCCTCTGCTTACTGTGAAAACAAGACCATACTCATTTTCAGGGATGTTCAAATAGTCCATGATCCTAGTTTTGATATCATGTTCCACAGTTCCACTCTCAGCTCCACCGTAAAGCGCGTGGTTACTCAAATTCGCAGTAATCTCAGAGAGACTAAACGTACAAGAATCCCAATAGTGCAGCGTCTGAACATAAGAGAAGAGACCAAATCCACAGTAATCAAGGCATACCTTTGAACCTGATAAGTGGCTATACTCATCAGATCTTAACTCATCGATTTTGTCAGAAGCTTGGTACTTTGGGTACATGGTAAGGAACTTGTTGAGAGCTTCACGGAGCTCAGGAATGGTGTCTTCTGATTCGATTATGCGTTCGGCTGCTAAAGCGGTGGCGCGTAGAAATTCACGCTGCGCGTGGAGTCTAGCTAAGGATCTGGAGCGACCCAAGGTTCCGTCTTGATTCTCTTGGTCCATGTCTTGGGATTTGAAGAGTGACCCACTCTCGGAGGCTTCTTCTAGAGCTTCCCTTAGCTTATCTTCGTACAATTTCCGAAGCATTGAAGCTTTTTTCCTGACATTGACAGACGAATCGGGCCCATCTCTTCTACTCCTGGTCTTACTCTTGTCTAAGATCAGAGTAGCACAGTGGTGAATTTGCTTCCACAGAGAGAAATGCATTAGTCTTTTCAAAAACTAGAGGAGATTTTTCAGTTTCGCTAGGAGATTCGGCAAAAGAAAGAAGAAAAAGGGTTTTGTTTCTAGCTCATTATAGAAAACCCTAGAAATGACTATTTAGGAAGATCTTGAAGAAGATCAAGTGAGACTCCAAAAAAGGAAACTTTTAGAGAACCCAGAAATTAAAACTAAAATTAGCGCTCAAACAAAAGAGTGAGAAAAACGAAATTGACGGAAGAAGAAGAAGAAGAAGGTAAAAGAGCACAATTTCAACGAACAAAAGTACGAGAAAGAAAACCACAAGGGAGAAGGAATCCAAGAAAGAGAAGGGAAGAGTCAAAAGGCTCAAACCCTAGGACCAGTCTCTCTCAGGAGAGAAGGAGGGAAAATAAAATATAAATAAAAATAAAAAAGCAGAAAGAAAAAAATATACAGATCCCAAAATTTTGCATAGAAAATTAGAAACCCTCTCTCTTCTGAGCAATCAAAAAAAAAAGAGAAAGGAAGAAAAAAAGAAGAAAAAATTGTGGGAGAAAACCTTGACCCAAAGGAGCTCTCTTTGAATATAAAAAAAAAAGGAGCTCTCTTTGAATTTAAAAGCAAAGGTGACCCCTTTCACCACCAATCTCTCATTTCATTTACTACTCTCTCTCTCCTTTACACACTGTTAAAGAAAAGGCATTGACTTTCACAATACCCAGAAGCAAAGTGGGGTGGTTCATGGAGCTAAAACACAATAATGTATGGTAGAATCAATTGTTCAATTCCTCTAATCATTTTCTTATAAATGAAAGATATAGTATAAGGCTAAGGTTTCAAGTCAAATAACACCAAAGAAAGAAGTCAAATAACACAGAAAGGACTATTTAGTGGGAATATTAGTATAGCATATGCTATTTGACATTTTTATTGATGTTACAAGTTTTTTTATCTTATTTTAATCTTTAAACAAGACAAGAAAAATGACTCAGGAAAACACAATTTTTGTCTTCTTTATCGTCCCCCGAAAGAAACACATTAAGTAGTCAACTCTTGCAATTGCGGTGAAAATATATACACATTTTCCCTTAACTCTTCTCGAATAAATGATGAGAAACAAAAAAAAAATGCATGTGTAGATTTTGGATAACAAAAACTATCTTTATTAGGTCCTCCTGCTTGCAAGAAAATAATAATTCAAAACTTTTGACTAATATAAAAATGTACATATAGTAATAATTAGTTGTAGCTTTTAAATTATGATTACTATATGAATGTACATATACCCTACTAATATTAGATGTGTTGGTTGAAACAGACGAAATATACATATATGCCTATTATAAATGTAAGGTTTGGGTGTGGGGATGCTTTTGCCTACTTTGGACTCTCTACCTTTTTAAACAAAATAAACAATAACATAATTTATTTTGGTAGCATTTGCCTTCATTTGCTAACTATTTCTAACAAGTTACGTCAAATCCCAAATATAATGCTTAAGATAGGCAATGGTCAAATTATATATCATGTTCTGTGTTCTCTATACTGTAAAATACATATCGTTTTTTAGAGGGTTTCTGCAAAAAAATCTTCAAACTTTTATTTTTTTTTATAAAAATAACCTTTACTTCCAAAAAAATGTAAGTCAATCCCCAAATCTCAAAAGTCACCCGCAAAACAGCTCATGCCCCTATCGTTGACGTGGCAAAACAAATGTTGTTCATTAATAAAAAACTATTATATATATATTTTTTTGTCAACTATCCTTCTATTAAATCAAGTTTGGCCGAAAAATGTTTTTTTGCGAGAAAATGGGATTTGACGTTTTTGACGAAAAAACAAGATTTTACATTTTTTGCGGGAAAACAGTATTTTACGTTTTTGACGGGAAAACGGGATTTTACGTTTTTGACTGGAAAACGGAATTTTACGTTTTTGACAAAAAATGGGATTTGATGTTTTTTGCGGGAAAACGGGATTTGAGGTTTTTTGCGGGAAAACAAGATTTTACGTTTTTGACGGAAAAACATGATTTTACGTTTTTAACGGAAGACGAGATTTGACATTTTTTGCGGAAAAACGAGATTTTACGTTTTCGACGGGAAAACGAGATTTTACGTTTTTGACTAGAACGCGGGATTTTACGTTTTTGACGAAAAACGGGATTTGATATTTTTTGCGGGAAAATGAAATTTTACGTTTTTTGTAGGAAAATGAGATTTTACGTTTTTTGCGGGATAACGGGATTTTACGTTTTTGACTGAAAAACAGAATTTTACGTTTTTGGCAGGAAAACGGAATTTTATTTATTATTTGTTAATTATTATTTATTATTTATTATTTATTATTTATTATTTATTATTTATTATTTATTATTTATTATTTATTATTGTCGATATAACGTGTGATCGACGCCTCGACGGAATGACTTTGGAGCTTGGGGTATTGACTTACATTTTTTTTTGAGATGAATGTTATTTTTGCAAAAAAATAAAGGTCTTAGTTTTTGTTTTGCAGAAAACACTTTTTTTTAGATGTTTTATAAAACTAGAAGTTTTAGTCAGTAAATGTTGGTGCATTAATCGATAGAATTGAAGAAATTTAAAAGTAAACTAGTTTCAGTTAACTTATTTCTCGATTTTTTTTTTCATAAAGAAACTAGCCACTT
This sequence comes from Eutrema heterophyllum, assembly GCA_002933915.1. Taxonomy (NCBI): domain Eukaryota; kingdom Viridiplantae; phylum Streptophyta; class Magnoliopsida; order Brassicales; family Brassicaceae; genus Eutrema; species Eutrema heterophyllum. Next base: position 315,917 of record PKMM01021647.1, read on the forward strand.
TATTAATTAACCAACAAAAAAATGATATAATCATTTTGCAACATTATTTCAACAATATTCCTACTTAAATTGAAGAAATGGGTTATGAACTAAAACAAAATAAACAGATTGGTAGTTGAAACACACCATCACACTCAATGATCAACCACAGCAGTGGTGGAAAAGTTGAGCTGCATAGAAGAACAGTTGATGTACTAAAATTGAAATATTTATGCAATATCTAGAACTTTAATGTTTTTCAAATACGATGAAGTTCATTACTCCCTCCGTTTTTCTTTGATTGACGTTTTGGTCACTTCACAGTTATTAATAAACAATTAAGGTTTACCTTTTTAATCATTTGATGACACCATTTTTCACATATGCAGTATTAATACACATCTATCGAGAACTCTTTTATTGCTGTAATAAAGATAAATACAATTATTACATCCAAACTCTTCACATTTCTTCTAATTATTTCTTCTCAAAGACAATTACGTTTCTCAAAAACAAAAATTTGGAATGGAGCGAAAACATTCTTCTTTTTTTCTAATTATTTATTCTCATAACTACCTTTGTTCCTAATCAATTGAAAATTTGTAAAAAATTCAAATTGGGAGCCAAATTTACGTTTCTCAAAAACAAAAATTTGGAATGGAGGCAAAACATTTTTCTTTATATATTAACATAGATTTACAACATTTAGTTAAAAAACATCAANATAACTTTAAGTAGTGACACTAGTATTAATGTTATATCGTGGGAAGTTGTAATAAAGTAAAGAGGATGAAGATTAAAAGTGGATTGACTATTAATTACTTCTAGTAACTATCAACTTAATTAAACACAAAAACAAACTTAATTAAACACAAAGACAATCTTTTAAAAACAAAATTTTTCTTTAAAACGTCAAGAAAAACGGAGGGAGTATTAATTTTGTTCTATCACGAAACTAAGACCATATGTTTATGTTGTGGTTCATCGATAGAGTCAAGATAATAAATTCTCACTTCCAAAAGAAAGGACAAATAGACTATTTGTGTTGTTTATTATGAATGGAATGGAACACAATGCGTTATTGATTAAATAAAAATGCCTTCTGTCTTTTACTTTTTCTTTTAAGAAATTAAAACTGAATAATAGTTTAGTAGTTATATGCTTGATTTCAAATTATGTCCTTTTCAATGAGACAAAGCACGTATAATGCTTTCATTCTCCTTTTTGTGTTTATTTGATGATAAAATAGAGTTATTATTTTACAAAAAAAAAATAGAGTTATTATTCTGCTGTATTAAAAAGGTACTTCTAAGTCCAAACGAATAATTAAACTTTAAAATAGAAATTTTGAATTTAATTCGAGGACTCGGGTAATATAAATGTGGTACAGTGGTACCGTACTAGTAATAAAGTTGTAGCTTCTAAGAATTCAAATCTGAATTGTGGTTTAGTTGGAATTGGATCAATGCTTAGGGAACAAAATAATCGATTGCAAAATCATTTAGGATTACTTAAAGTATACTTTTGACTTCTTAAAAGGTCAAAGTCTAATCAAAATATCTTGCAGGTAAATTCAATATTGTAGATGACTGACTATCTTTCTTTTTGTGTCGGCGACTAACCAAATGCTTTGTTTCTACTCGACAACATTCATAAAATTGTCGAATTTGACTCAAGTCACCAAATTCGGCTTTTACGGTTCGGTTCCGGTTTAGGCAGACTGTCAAACCGTGCTACTCACCAACAGAAACAAAACACTAAAAAAACTGACATTTCTTACATGATCATTGTTTACTCCGTCGGAGAAAGTAAAGAGATTACATTCTGATTTGACTGAAAATGCAGGAAGCAAAAGCAGAGGAGAACTTTAAAAGTGAGAGCTGAAAGAGTTTCCATTCATGTCCTTCTGAAACTACTCTCAATCATGCTTGACTCTTACGACGCTGCCTCAGTCTTCCACCAATACTATTTGTGTTTGGCTCAACAGACGTTTTTCTCTTTTCTCTACTCGTTTCTCCGTTCTCTTTGTTTGCAGAATAAGTCTCAACATCAATGATCACAGGAGTTGCTGGATCCATCTCCTTCACATTTAATGGCTTGAGACCACCTGAAACATGAACATCAATCACTGAAGTTTGATTGTCCTCAGAAGACAAGAAGCTCAATGACTTTCTAGCTGAATCCGGATTCTTGTTTGTGCCTTCATCATCAAGATTATCGTCAATGTGATTATCCTGAAGCCCATCGGTGATATCGAGATGGAGATCATCTTCTTCTGAAGATGCCTTTGCTTCTTTGAAAGACAGTGATCTCTTTGCAGAAGCTTCGGATGGAGCGTCATCAGTTTCATCATCCTCACTTGTTTCCGACTGCTTGTTGGTTTGAATCAGATAATGCGCAACGGACTTGTACCCGAGCTTACATATCTGCAAAAGAAAAATATCAAAAAGGAAAAGCCTCTAAATTTGGTAACTATCCGAGAAATAAAACCGGCAATGCGAGAGAATCTGCAAAAGGGATAATAATCAAGATTGCTACCTTCCTGTAAGCTGTGCCGGTTGGCAACCACCCTTTGTGTTTACGACATAAACTGCAATTGCAGATCCCGCGACAGCCAGGACAAATCCAGTCCGGATTTTCCAGAGTTTCAAGCACATGTTCTCCATATCTGTTAATCACCACAACATAATGTAGTAAAACATTCAACACCAATCCTCGTTTGGCAGAACACAACAAGATCATCAATTGCTTATAGATTCTTACAAAAATAACACTCAAAACACAGAAACAGACAAGATGGGGTTTCATAAGAAAACTAACGTACCTCATGTACAAACAATCTCCACAGAATTGACCCGTGACCGATGGGTGACATTGGCTGCATTGTGTTCGATAACCGAGCGTTTTCTGCCTGTAAAATCCATAGTAACCATTAGACCCTAAACTGATTCAAGCTACATTTATGCTGAGTTAAAGCAAGTTCACTAACCTGCACTGGTGGCAAGTCTTTCCTCTAACAGGATCATAAATCCGTTTCCCATCTTTGTCATAGCCATCGACAAAAAGCTCCCAGCTTCGTTCTGTGTTACCTAGCAGTTTCTCATGTTCCTCAGTGTAAATCTCTGGCCTTTCGCCTTCTCCGAGCCACAAAATCTCTTCTTTAGGTGCTTTACCCTTCTTTTCTTCAGCTTCCTCGAAGTAGGTAACTGGCGTTGCGTTCTTCAATCTGAAGACGATAGCAAAAGGAAATTATTAAACTTTGATTTTATACGAAAAATCCTAGCTTCTTCATGTTGGTTTTGAACAAAATCCTTTCAACGAAAAGAGAACCCAGAGATCGAAAACGACGATTACCTCGAGGATCGCCGAGTAACTGGCGTTTCCTTCTTCAATCTGACGAATGATATAAAAGAACAAAATGATAAACCCTGATTTCTACTTAAAAAACCCTAGATTTCTGTAAAACCCCTAATTTTTGGAAGAGAGAAGCGAATTTGAACAAAGATCCAGAGAACCCAGAGACTGAAAAAACGACGAGAGTACCTTGAGGATCGTCTGGTGGAGACGGAAAGCTGAAGAGGAGGCGTATGGTCTCGGGCCGTAGATTTATGATCCGGATTCGAGTTAGATTTAGCGTAATGCCTTTTGACGGGTCGGGTCTCAGATTTGAGTTTGAGGGAGAGATCCAAGATCCCGAGATTCTTCATCCTCTGGAGATTCTCCTTGATCCTGTCTTGTCTGCATTTCTCGTAGATCGAGACGTTTGAGGTTCCTCCGATTGTTGGATTAGGGTTTGTGACGGGCACTGAACATTTCGTCCTCGTTCTCATCGCAGGCATTGTGAGTGACTCACTGATTTGGTTTTCAAACTTCTCTCCTTTCCCTCCCTCTCTCGTTTTTCTCTTTTTGTTCTGGATAAGAAGAAGAAGAGAAATGCTTTTTTCAAGGTCAAGTTTTTAATTTAGTGACTGAAGTCTGAAGATGAACAGAGCAACGGTCGGTATTTTTTTTGTTTTTACTCTTTTGAAATTCAAAACGTTTTTAGATAAATGTACTCTTTTTAACTGCTAGGTGTTTGATTAAATTGAAAATGGAAAGTAATTTTTCTTAGGGCATATCGAACCCTAATCTATTTCTCACTAACTCTAAACTCTATTTTAGAATAAAATTCTCTCCAACTCCACTCTATTTCCCACTCTAAAATAGAGTAACTCTATTTTTTACTCTATTTTTAGAATAACTCTATTTTAGAGTTGAACTTTTTTATTTATTGAATGGTCATTTAATTTTTATATCTTTGTAATTATAATTAAAACAAATAATAATAATACTATTTAAATACAAGAAATCAATTTTACATTTAAATTACTTTATTATAATATTTTTTAAAGTTAAATCACATAAACCAGATATTGTGATGTGTTCATATTATTTGAGATAATTTGTAGAGTAATTTTTTAAACCAAAGTCTTATATGTTTTATTATTTTTATATGATGTAATGTAATTTTTCTTATGTAATAAATGTTTAATTTAAATAAAATCATAATTAATGGAAGTTTTCGAAAGAAAAAAAATAAGTGGGGTTAAATTTAATTTCTTACAAATAAATGATATTTATAATAAAATATAAATAGAATATACCATAGAATATTCTTTTAGAGTAAAAAATAGAGTAATACATTGAAGCAAAACTCAACTCTATTTTAGAATTACTCTATTTTAGAGTAAAAAATAGAGTAATACATTGGAGATGGTCTTACAGCTGTAAATTAGAGCTAATTTGGTAGGAACCGAAAAAGGAAATGATTTACGGATAAATATCTCAATGTACAAAAGCAAAAGTCGGTTTTTACTTCGTATATTCATTCAAATTGTGTTACTGGCTAGAAGTAGCCAAAGAAACAACGTTAATAAACTTTTATTTAGAGGAAATCATTCGTGGTGAACTCTTTTCATTTTGTAAGCTTCCATCTTTTCTGGAGTGGAAATGTGAGATTTTTCTTTAGCAAACAAAAGAAAATGTGAGATTTTTTGTAACAAATCATTCAACGAAACAACGGCTGTTTAACAAAATAACGAAAAATTGTACTCTCAGTTTCTTTTTTTGAGGGTGATGAAGCAATGTTTCGCTTCTCGTGTCCGCCAGAGATTGGTGTGATTGAGCCCAGACTACATTTTCCCATCACAATTTTTCGCTTTCTTTGTTAATCGATTCATCTAACCTAGTCTATTTCCAAATCTTTTTCCGTTATTTTGTTCATGTTTACCGGCGGTGTTGTACGGTTTCCGATGCCCGTTTTAGGTTTTTAATAATAATATTATATTAAAAAAATAATAATAAAAATAAAGGCTGTTGCTATATATACAGTTTGCGGTAAAATATCTTATAAGAAATTGATATAGTGCATATTTGCAAAGGAGCCCTCGAGTTTGTTAAAAAAGTGAAGTATAGGTATTAAATACTAATTTCTATCTTTTCTCTCCACTTGTTCGAGTTTTAAGTTTTAACGAGGGCTTTTGAATCTTTTCCTCGACTCCAAATCCTCGCCGGCGATTAGAAACCCTAGATTTGATTCACCGTCGGTTTATCCCGCAATGGCGTTCAATCTATTCTCTACCCCACAGCAACCGCAACAGCAGCAGCAGACGACTCAGTCGCCGTTTCAGACTCAGCAACAGACGTTTCAGCCGCAGAGCGGTTCCTTCTTCTCGCAACAGCAACCGCCGTCGTTTCAGCCGCAACAGTTCTTGCAACAACAACAACATCAAAATCAGCAGCAGCAGCAGCAAGTGCAGCAATTGTATTTGTTCACGAACGATAAAGCGCCGGCGAATTACAGTACCAGATGGGGGGATCTTCATCCCGATTCCCAGAAACTCCTCCTTCAGATTGAGTATGCTCTTCTTTCACCTTTCAATTGGTTTCCTTTTTCTCCCTTACATTCGATGAATTCAGAATCCTTTGATGCCCTTTCATGGTTATCGATCTATTTGTTTGGCACCCTTCTCTAGGTTCAGTTCCGTTGGTAAATTGATCTTCTTGTTTGTGTTATCCTTAGAGAGAAGATATTGGAGTACAGAAGTGAGAGTCAGAGGTTAGATCAATGCAGTCGACTTTATGATTCTTCTGTATCCAGTGAAGGATTTGAGTTTGATGCAAGCCGCATTGTTCAGGTTTGTGGATGATTCCCTTCTATTGTTGCATATAGGAATTGTATAAAAGTTTCTTCTGTTAAATCTGTAGGAGCTTGGTGGGATTAATACTACCATGGACCGACAGAAAGCTGTCCTGCACGAGCTTATGGTGGTTGCTAAAGATATGCTGCGTAATGCAGAGATTGCGGTTCGATCTTTCATGATGCTACAGCCGAGATTCCCCCATTCTAAACCAGGAGGAGCTGTTAGTGGTGGTTCTCAACCATCTCAGGCGCAGGGAGCAAATCCAGCTCCAGCTTCCTCTGGTCAACAACAAGCAGTTACTTCCATTGTTCAAGTTTCTGATTTTTACCGTGGGATCCCAAAGAAACCCACAGCTTTTCTACAGCAAACTGTTGTAAGGTTTGAGAAGTATATAGCCGAGTGCCGCCAATGGGTTGAAGAGCTGGAGCAATTGCTTGCCTTGGATTCTGACAAGTATAATCGACATGCTTCCCTTTTAGAATCTCTTCCAAAAGTCATGTCTAATGTGCATGACTTCTTTGTTCATGTGGCTGCTAAGGTAACTTCTAATGATTCCTTCTACTGAACCTCCAATGTAGAAACGCTTTTGAGATTTTTGTAATCGGTTTGAATTTGTTGTGTACTTGTGTTCAGGTAGAGAATATTCACCAATACATTGAATCGATGAGAACAGCGTATCTTGCTGACCAGCGCCGGAGAGGAGAATGCAATGATCCGTTTCTTGAGGCTGATCGAAGGGAAACAGCAAAACAGGAAGCTGCTGCGAAAAGGGTCCATCCAACTCTACATCTACCTGCTACTACTACGAGCACACAAACCTCAACCCAAGTTGCTGGGTTGATTGCCAGCTCAGCAACTCCCAGGGCTTCAAATGCTCCACAAACATCTGCAGCTGTTCCAACACCAAACCCTTCTTCAGGAGCTGGTTTTTCGTTTCTTAACACACCTGCACCATCGTCTTCTCTCTTTGCTACACCACCTTCTGCTGCCCCTGCCTCTTCTTTGTTTGGACCATCTACTACTCCCTCAATTTTTGGTCCTTCACCAGCTTCTACATTTGGTTCCGCTCCATCTTTGTTTGCCCAGACAACTCCATCAATTGGTGCTACGCCTTCACAATTTGCAGGTACAAAGTCATTATCTGTTTCTCAAATTCTCATACGATATACGTAAGAGTTGGTATCAAGATTTGTTCTTGTCGTAATCTCAAGTTCTGTCATCTGTTTTCCCTTAGGTGTTACACCGGGTTCAGGAGCCAGCTTCGGTTCTATGACAGTAAGTACATCTTTTCGGTTTCAAACTCTCGTTTCCATCAGATATGTTTTGTTGCATCATTATGCCTCAATCTAACGACTGCATTCAATCACCTGACCCCCCTGGAACATTGTCTGAAACTGAACTTCTTTTTCTCTTTCATTGCAGAAATCTTCAAGGCCAAAATCTCGAACTACACGCCGTTAGCCACTGGCTCAAGTTCCATCTCTCAGCCTGACCACGCGTCATTACATGCCTTGAGTTCATCGTTTTCACTTGGTGATGTTTAGTTTGGTGAAAGGCGAAAAAAGAGTCCCCATACTCTTATGCACCAGTTTGTATGCGCCTGCCCTCAATTCATTGAATTGATGATTGAATGTTCTCAAAAGCAGTCACAGGGCACAAAAATGTATCTTCTTACTCGGCTCATCTGGACAATGTTATTGTTGTAGAAATGAGTTTTTTTTTTTTCATCTCAGGAATCTTATTCATATAAATCATCCATCCCATGAAACATGTAGCCTTTCATGGTGGTGTAAGTTGAAGTTTTTCTACATATATATGACAATAATGATCTCATTCTCAGGTTTGTTTATGCATATTTATCAGCAATCTTTAGAAGACGATCACAGAGTTCAAGTGGCTTGGAGAACATTGGCATATGATCTGCATCTTTGATCTCCATCACTTCTTTAACCGGAAAATTCCCGATAATCCATCGCCGGAAATCTTCGGTTAAACCCTTATCTTCCCCGCATATGACATACACACTGAGTAACTGATCCATACCCTTCCTCGGTTAAGCTTTATGACCCCGCCAGATTACTAGTAACTGCCGGTCCAACTCTCACCAACATTTTGGCCAGTTCAAAATCCTAACAATCAACGAAAAGATTCATAAAAAAAAGAAAAAAACATTCCACAATTTGGGTCTTTAATTAAAAAAGAGCATTTTTGTTGAGTCTTCCTTCGACTGGAGAAAGTTGGTACATGTACTTGGCTAAGTACTTGGTTCCAAGAAGAATAGTCGTTAGAGGACGATCATGTGTCCCAAACTCCATGTTCGACCGTTCCTCTTCCGTAACACTCCCGAGAAACTGCCATTTCATACCCTCAAGCCGGAATCTATTAAATTCTGATTGATAATCCGTGCAATGGCCGAATCATTACCAATCAAATAATTTTTTTTTTCACAAATATAAAAGAAATTCTACCATTCCCAAATCTTTACTTTTTTGGTATATTTTGTTTCTCGCTTAATCATTCCGCCAAATCTTTTCTTTCTATCGTTTTTTTTAACGATTCCGCAATGTTAACAAATAGAAGTACGTAACCATTTTGGATTTACCTTTTCGAAAGCGTATGAAGGTGGATTCGTTGTGTCGGGCATGAAAGACGTTACGAAGACAGATCATACTAGGAAACATGTCAGCTGCAAGAGCAACCGATGGGCCTCCTAGGCTATGCACAACGAGGATTGCCTTGTTCTCTGAGCAACGGTTTGGTGTAATCCTCAAGCGACTGGATCTCTTCCACTCTGCTCATGTTCACACCAGAAGCCGTGAGATCAACAACGGTCACACGGTAGCCTGAAGCTTCCAGCACCGGTTTGACCTTGTACCAGCACCACGCGCAGTGGCAACCGCCGTGAACAAGCACATATTGCTTCATTTTCTATGCCTAGATTGATTTTTTTTTTGCTTCCTTCTATTGTTGTGGTTGTGTTTTGTGGTTCTTCATTTATGGTTGGGGACAATTTCTCATTGAATTGTCACTTTCCAAAGTCTAATGATTATCTTGGATACATTGTTTCACTAGAGATAAGACATTACTACCTCGTGTCGAAATTCTTAGGTTTTCCATCAAGGGAAAAAAAACTTGTTTTTGTCTTTTTGACGAATTTTGTGATATAATATACACAAATCCGAGTTCAAAATTATGTTAGTCACTACAATTAACATAGTAGAACTCACATTAAAAAAAAAGTATATTGGATTGGAAACTTTTATTTATATATATATATATATATTTTTATTTTTTTTGTGGAATGTAAATCAGTGAGTTTTAATAGATTACAATAACGTGATCTTGTAATATGAGCGTATGTGGACTTTCTTGTGTATAAGTATAACTGTATATGTTCATTTGTTTGGTTTAAGGCTTCGGTTCGCCTCGGTCATTTTCTGTACAGTGATAAATAACTAATAAGGCGAGATTTGTTTTGTTCTTTCTCTCTCGTTGGCGAGGTCTTCAAAAATTTAACCAAAGCGAGCAACAAAGTCAAATCCCTTTTTAGAATTCTTTTGTTTTGATTGATACTAATTCCTAAATTAATGATGGAATGTGATACACTGATAGTATCCTAATGGAATTGTGTTACATATGTAACTTGTATTTGTCCTCCTATTTGTCTATTGTTCTAATTGGAAATACAAAAGTTAAAATTTGTAAATAATAAAAATAGAAGGGTTTTGGCTAATCTTAAAAAAATCAGAACCGAGGGACTACTATCGAGCAATAAATAGTAAGTTTGTTGCTCAATAAAAACGAGCAGAATTCAGGAGCGATCTAGACAGGGTTTTCGCGGAGTAAACTGACTTTAGTATTCCGATTTTCAAGAGCGTTTTTACAAGAACAATAACAAAGAAAGACAATTTTTTGAGCCTAGAGCTAAATTGGAGTTGAGAGAGATGTAGTGTGTAGAATTCTGGATGGGAAAAGTTGTCATTTTTCTCCTTGTTTTATACTCCGAGATCGGGTTTAACGTCTCCGTTTATTCCGCCTGATTCGCCATCAATGGTCTTTAAGTCTAAAGATCCAGCTGTTACGTCCAGGCGCCTTAGTTCACCGGTTTGAACGAGTCTTCGGTCTTGTCGGGGTTGACTAATGATTATGTATTTAATCCTCTTTGACCGTAGATTTCACTTCGGTAGGCCTTTCAGCTCGGCCCGCAATCTCAACTCTTCCTTTGACCTCGTTTGGACTCTTTAACTTCGTCGGACCTTTTTTGCCGATTGTTTAATGAACCCAAATTATTTGGCCGGGTTTTTATTCCCCACCCTTATATTCATCGTATAATATAATGCGGCCAAAAAAGTCAAATTTTTGCGTTTGATAAAAAAAAAAAATTATGTTAATATCTTAAGAGATGATATTTTAATATATTTTTATATCTGACATCTTTTATAAAAAATTATGTTTTTTGTTGTTGTTTTTGAATTTCAAATTTATTGATCAACAAATAAGGTTATGTACAAAATGAATTTGAATAAAAAATAGTAGAAAGAAGGACAGTGATTATGCTTACGTTCGCATTTTACATTTTTGGATGACTTACATTATTACGGTTCGCAAATGGTGTTTGATTTACATACTTAAAAAACACTAAATTTTGTGTTTTCTTTTGAAGGTAAAAGCAAAAAAATTAACAAATAAACATAATTTACAAATGTACAAAGTGCTTTTACCTTCAAAAAACACTAAACTTCACATCCAAAACAAACCTTAGAATTTGAAACACGTCTGCATGTAATAATAGACAAGTGTAAATGTATAATATTATGTCTTTGAGATTCTTCAGTTACGTGTTGGATTGATTTGAGTAAACCGATCCTCGGTTTGGTATTCTTTGGTCACAAACCACATAATATAGTTCGGTTTTGTTGAATTAGATACTACTTCTCTAGTTCCATCGATGCCTTCAATTTGTTGTTTCCGATCCAAAGCTCTTTCACTTGGATACGTCATTGAATGCCCTCAAAAAGATAATCTCATAGCACGATAATCTCAGACCACAATAATTTACTTCTTTGTTTTGTGTCTTCTCATTCTCAGACACCTTATTCCCATATATATAATCATATGAAGATTATTCATATACCTAAATAGACATATTCTTGTTTACGCATATTTGTCAGCAATCTTCAGGAGACGATCACAGAGTTCTTGTGGGTTGGAAAACATTGGCATATGATCTGCATCTTTGATCTCCATCACTTCTTTAACCGGGAAATTATCGATCATCCATCGCTGGTAATCTTCGGTTATACCCTTGTCCTCACGGCATACGATATACACACGAATAACCGAGCCATATCCTTCTTCGGTTAAGCTTTTTGTCCCCGTCAGATTACTGGTAACAGCCGGTCCAACTCTCATCAACGTTTTGGCCAATTCATAGTCCTAACAATCAACACAAAAAAAGATTCATAAAAAAGGGGTCGTCCCAATTTAAGTTTATACATGTTCTTTAAGTTTAAAGATTCATAAAACATAGCATTCTTGAGTCTTACTTCAATAGGAGAGAGATGATACATGTTCTTTAAGTATTTAGGTCCAAGAAAAGCAGTCATTAGAGGATGATCTTTTGTCCCGTAAGTCCCAAGCTCCAAATCCATTTGTTCTTCTTCTGAAAGGCTTCCGATTAACTGCGATTCCAATCACATATTAGATTCTCTTAGAGATAAAAAAGAATCAGGATAAAAACGTTTTTCAAAATTCTTAATCATCAACATACAATTTCAAATAAAAACCAAAACCTAATAATCATCATTATAAATAAAGTCTAATATCCTAAAGTTAGAGAACCATACATAATCCTATTTAAAATTAAAAACAAAAAAAACAAAACGAAAAAAACCAAAACCTAATAATCATCATTATAAATAAAGTCTAATATCCTAAAGTTAGAGAACCATACATAATCCTATTTAAAATTAAAAACAAAAAAACAAAACGAAAATAAGAATCATTTTCTCGTTTTATAAGCTGCATCATACATTTTAAGCAGAGTTGATAGTTTGATGTACCTTTTCGAAAACGTAAGAAGGTGGATTCGTCGTGTCGGGCATAAAGGAGGTTATGAAAACAGCAACAGAGATTTTACTAGGAAACATGTCGGCTGCAAGAGAAACTGATACTCCTCCTAGGCTATGCGCGACGAGGATTACTTTATCCTCCGAGCCAAACGACTCAAGAACCTCAAGCAACGGCTTAGCGTAATCCTCCAAAGTCTGAATCTCTTCGACTTTGCTCATGTTCACACCAGACGCCGTCAGATCAACAACCGTCACACGGTGGCCGGAATGTTCCAGCACCGGTTTGACTTTGTACCAGCACCATGCACCATGGCAGCCACCGTGAACAAGCACATATTGCTTCATCCTCTGTTTTTTTTCTTCTTCTTTCGTTAGTGTTTTTTTTTATTATTTTTTTTTGTTTGGTGTGTGGCTATTGATGTGATGATTTATAATGGCGAAAGACAGTATTGCTTTGAATTGTTGCATTGGATGTCTTTGTATTATAATTTTCTGGATTCATCGTCTTAGACTTTTAGTGACTCCACAGGAAGGAAAACAATAAAATCTTTATTTATTTATTTTAATTTCGATGAAATATTTGTCCTGTAGCGAAACATCTTTTAATAGAAAAACATTTTTTGTCCAAAGTGGAAAAAAAAATATCAAAGATGAAAAACAATAATGTGAGATCTTAAATCCAATGACCTCCCCAGATCCAAACAACGTAAAGTTTGGAGCCATCTACATAAAAACTTAATAATACAATGAAAGAAATCTATAGTGAAATCCATATATCTATGACATAATTCATAATCCGAAAAAAAGCCATATGGACTTGAGACAAAAAAAAAAAAAAAACTACTTTAAAATGCATAATAATGAGCTGGATTAGTAGCAAATCAATTCTCATGTTTGAATTCTTTAGTCTAACACAAGCATATACTCCACAAAATTACAAACAGCATAAATAGTTGGGGTTTGATTGATCAGAAGTTCTAGTATCAATTGTGGTTTAGATGCATGAACACAATCCGAATTTTAAGGGAGCAAAAAGAAACAAATCTCATAAGACAAAGAAAGTTTTCCTTTTTTTTTTTTTTTTTTTTTCTGTTTATTGAAAGATCAAAATGAGGTTCACGTTTTGACTACGTTTGTACTTTTTTACCCACTCCCCTTTTAAAAAAAAAAAAAAAAAATCACACTCTTAATTGTGACCTAATACAATAAAAAGATAACAATAAATATATGGGAAAAATAAATATCTAGCGGGGGCGTTTGGCAAGGCCGCAATAAAGAGCGTTAAGAGGCGGTTCAGCTTCAGTGTAGTGAGACTTCTCATCGTTCGAAACACGAACATAGAGCTCTTGTCCTAAATATCTCCTCGACCATATCTGTGACCTTAGATTCCACATCCCCTTGTTATCCAACGACACCAATATGCTTGTCCACGATAACGGATACACCTACACACACACAATCATCGTTAATTAGATACAATCAAATTGTTTCAAATCCCATTTTTTTAATAAAAAAATATATTTATTTATTACCTGAAAAGTGTGTCTTGGAACAGCATCAACCAAGTTGTAACGTTTCCTCATGGTCACATTCCATGTCCCTGACCCGTATCTGAAAAAAAAAAAACAATTTCGGTTTAATTTATGAATAACCGGGTCCGGTTTGGATAACAGAGGGCAAAGTGCTTACCCGACCGGATAGGCGCTAGTACCATCCATGTGCCAAGATTGAATTGATCTCTCGTCGTTTTGGAAAACGATTTCGACGAACTCATGAAGCTCAACGTCGAAAACCGATGTACCAAAGTGAGCTGGTCCGGCTGTAGGAGTGCCAATAATTGTCTTGAAATCGAACACGCCCGAAATGTTGTACCAATCGGCGAGTTTCAACGATGTTGCTGGGTTGATGTACGATATTCGGTTTACTGTGTACCGAAGCTTCCCGTAGATCATCGTAGCCGCATTGGCTAGGACTAGAGTTCGGTTTATCGGTATGGTACCGTAATGAAATGATCCTTGTGGGTTTGGCCTTGCAGCATTTGCCGTCAAATTCATCCTAAGATTAATCAAATTAAACAAATCCCATCAAAACAGTACGGTTCGGTTTGGTTTTCGGTTCTGTTTGGTTAAATTTAGTATTAATACCTGATGGTTCTAGCTTGTTTCATGGACCAATGGATATGGTAAGTAGGGCCAATGGGGAGCGGGCCAGATGCAGCGTTTTTGGAGCCTAGGTAACGGAGACTCGCGGTTGTGTTTAGTACCGGTTTTGTAAACCGGGTCGAGGCCACGATGTAATAGTCCCTCACGGAAGCTTTTAGAGTGACCAGGACGGTCACGGACTGACCAACGTGGACGTCAAGCGACTCATAGCTTTCTTGAAGAGTGTGAGCGCCTTCTACTTCAATGAGGCTCATTGTGTGATTTTGAAATCTAAAGTTTATCGATGTTGCTATACCGACATTCGATACCCGAAACTTATATGTTTTGCCTAAAGATAGATATAGCGAAATTTCATCAAAAACTACTACGTAATAGACTATTAGATGTAAGAAAAAAAGAATCTTGATGGGTTTATGTAAAGACGTTACCTTGTTGACCGGTAAAGATTAAACCTTTAGAAACACCATTGATGAGAAGAGCATCAGGAAGAGGTAGAGCATAGCCTGCGTCAAGCCGCTTTCGCAAATCCTAAAGTAATCACAAATAAGAGTTAAATAATAAGCATAATTAGGATGTATTTTGTGTTGGTACGTACCTTGTGGCTCATTTTGAACCAGTCAGTGACGAGAAGGGTGAAATCGTCATCGGGTTGAGGATAAGGAGTGGTAATAACGGATCTTTGGTTAATGTTAAGAGCACCAAAAGCACCACTGGCTCGGTGCATCGTCGTGGAAGCGAAGTAAGTGTAAGTGCCGATTTGGTCTTTAAGCTGAAACTGGTAAGTCCAGTTCGAGTTTGGTTGAATCGGACAGTTTGTTCCCAATACTCCGTCTTGCCACGATGTCCTCCTCTGTTTCACTCCATTCCTACACATTTGTTTAACGTATATAATTATACTTATGCAAAATAAACCCGCAAAATGAGTTTTATCCAAGTGTAGTTAGCTCAATCGGATATATGGTATGTACCAAGTGATGAGGAAAGGCTCGTCGAGCTTGTTAATGAGATTAACAACAATGTTGTTGTTTGTGACAACTTCAATCGCTGGACCAGGGAACTGTCCATTGATAAGAATGACCTACATCGTACCAAAATATAGAAAATACATCAATTAATGTTAATTTATCATAACAGCATTAAATCTAATTAAGAAGGTCAAAGAGTACATATTTATACCTGTTGAGGAACACCCAAAGGAGATCTTGTTCCATAAGTAACAGTCCAAGTGTAGAACAAATATGGGTCTTCTGCATTAACCAAAACAGAGCCCAACCAAAATAACAAGGTTCCTATGAATAATTTACATAGTAAGAGATTGGTCTGTTTCATTTTTGTAAGACGAATAGACTCTAATCCTGATCTCCCTCAAGAATCAAGATCAAGATTTAGATTTTTTTTTTGTTTTGTTTGCGAGTCTATGTTTGAGGTTTCACCTATAGACAATCTTAAATATATGTACGAAGTTAGAGAGACTAAATTAAGTGCTAGTATTTTATTAAGTTTTGTCAGCGTGGATGTTGTAAATCCCCATGCATCACACGGAAGCCTCCTCCATTGCTCTTTTGCGGCGTACTTCATGCAAATGCTTGCCTGGAAAACTTTTACAATTAAATTTTACGCCATATATATATATATATATATTGAGATTTGTAATTATAATAGGAATGCGTACTAGAATTACTCAGATTACCAAAGTTTTCTACATAATTAGTGTCGGTCACAATTATAACGAAACGTTCAGTCAAAAGAACGATAAAAACCAATGCAACACAATCAGCAATATATAAACTAAAATTAGCTGTAGAAGTGATTGAAATATGCTATCGTTCCAGAAGTTGGTTATACGTACACACCAATAGCTTATACTATACAAGTTTGGAATTTTTATGAAAACTATGTAGTGATCATGAATTCACTACAAAGTTAACTAATCCGCTTTTGTCAAAGGGATTTTACCAGAGATAATATCTCTAAACCAATCCGTTTGTCAAAGGCAGATTATTGATTGAAAACTTGTTGCTTGCTACGGAGTTGGTGAAAGATTACCAGAAGGATGCGGGGTCTTCGTGCTGCTCTATAAAGATTGATATTTCTAAAGCTTTTGATTATGTGCAATGGTTTTTTCTGATCAACACGCTCAGAGCGATGAATTTTCCAGAAAAATTCATCCATTGGATCTCCCTTTGCATAACGACAGCTTCTTTTTCAGTGCAAGTGAATGGCGAGTTTGCGGGTTTCTTTCGAAGTGAACGGGGCTTAAGGCAAGGTTGTGCTCTCTCTCCCTACCTGTTTGTGATATGTATGAATGTGTTATCTAAACTTCTAGACAAAGCAGCAAGTGTTCGACAGATCGGGTATCACCCAAAATGCAAAAACGTGGAGCTTACTCACTTAAGCTTTGCCGATGATATTATGGTCTTTACGGACGGGAAGGTGAGGTCAATCAAAGGTAATGAAGGTGTTTGATGAATTCGGTAAGATCTTTGGCCTGAAAATAAGCATGGAAAAGTCAACGATCTATTATGCGGGTATGAATGATAGAGAAAGAATGGAAATGGAAACCCATTTTCCGTTTGAATCAGGTCACTTACCAGTACGATATCTTGGGCTGCCTCTGGTCACAAAGAGATTGAGTACACACAATTGCCTACCGATTTTGGAGAAAATACGGGCAAAAATTTGTGCTTGGACAGGTCGTCTCTTATCTTTTGTCGGAAGATTACAGCTGATCAGTTCGGTAATTACGAGTCTTACTAACTTCTGGATCGCTGGGTTCTGTCACTACAAGAAAACACAGTTTTTGTGACCAACTTTTGTGACTCTTTTTTTTGTCGCAAAAAAGTGGGACGAAAGTGTGACTAATTTGCGACCACTTTGCGACTACTCGCAATGCAGCGGCAAAACAGTCGCAAATTAACGACGAAACAGAGGAGTCACAAAAGGGTCTCAAATTTACGAATGTTTAAGGACTTGCAAAAGTAGTCCCAAATTTGTGACTGATTTGCTTCGGTTTAGCAACTCCACTCGATTTTTTTTTTAAAAAACATCAAATAATATACAAAAATATTCTAAACCCTAAATTCTAAACCCTAAACCATCAAATAATATACAAAAACATCAAATAAATAAACATCAAATAATATACACAAAATTCAAACTTACAATTTTTAAAATATAATCATTTTATAAATCCTAAATTATAAACCCTAAACCTCTAAACCTTAATCATAAACTCTAAATCTTAAATTGTAAAATATATTTTTGAACAGCTATATACCCAAAATCATTGTAAAGTGATATTCAAACATTATATGTTTTTAAAGTTTAGGGTTTAGGGTAACATGTACACTAATTTGCAAACCCAATTTTGTGACCAATTTGGGACTAATTTGAGACTAATTTTTGATAGTAGTCACAAAATAATCTCAAATTTGGGACTAATTTGCAACTCCACTTGATTTTTTTTATAGAAATCAATAAATTCTAAACCCAAACCACAAACCCTTAACCCTAACCCTAAACCTCTAACCCTTAATCATAAACTTGATCTAAATCTTAAATTGTAAACAAAATTTTACACATAAACATCAAATAATATACAAAAAAATTCAACACTTACAAATTTTTTTAATATGATCATTTTATAAATCCTAATTCTAAACCCTAAACCTATAACCCTTAATCATAAACTCTAAATCTTAAATTGTAAACTAGATCTTACACATAAACATCAAATAATAAACAAAAAAATATAACACTTACAAAAATTTCAATCTAATCATAACATCTACTAAGTGTTACATGTGTTTTATAAGGAATGATTTTGAAAGATAAAAATTATCTCAAATTTTATTTATTTATAAGTTTTAACATATTTTTGAATTCTTATATACACAAAATCATTGTAAAGTCATATTCAAACTTTCTAGGTTCTTAAAGTTTAGGGTTTAGGATAAAGATTTTTGATTGTCACAAAATAGTCCCAAATTTGCGACCGTTTAGCAACTCTAGTCGATTTTTTTTAATAGTAGTTACAAAATAGTCCCAAATTTGCGACTAATTTGCGACTAAATGAAAAATAATGAAATCTTCTCATTGGCTAGTTCCTTGTGACGAGGATTGAGATCCTCTACCGTTGATTGGTTTAATCCAACGGTGGAGGATCTTTTTTTTTTTAATGGTTTATCTTCTCTCTCACCTTATGCGATTTAACTTTCCCTTTTTTTTTGTTTTCTCTTTGTATCTTCTTCTTCGATCTAACTCTCTTTATTTTTTTTTCCAGGTTTTTTTCCAGGTCCAAAATCCATGAGAAGACCTAAGATCCATGAGAAGACCCAAGATCCGACGCCCCACGTTTCTCCCCGATCTAAACCCTTGCCCCACCACTGCCGCCGCCTTGGAAAAATGGAAATCGGTATTTACGAAGGAGAAGGATTCGTGGTGGTAGTGAGATCCAGTAGACGAAGAACCCTCCGAAGATGGGGAGGAACACGGACCGCCTTGGCTGCTCGTATCTCCGCCGCCCAAATCCGTAGATCTTAGCCGCCATTCGTCGGAGAAGAAGATGCAGGCGGAGGTGCTCGCGAGTCAGGCTGAGCCGGAGAGAGGAGCAGCTCGCCGGAGAGAGAAGAAGTCGGAGAAGAGACCGACGGCGAGAGAGATGGTGCTTCAAGCAAAAGTATCATGGAGAGATGTTTGTCGTCGAAGACAAGAAGGCGGACTTGGTTTACGACCTTTGAAAGAAGTGAACAAGGTATGTTGTCTTAAGTTGATATGGAGGATTATCTCCTTGCAACCATCGATGTGGGGAAAATGGATAAAAACTTATTTGATTAAGGATGACAATTTCTGGTTGGTGAATGGTAACACTAGTATTGGCTCGTGGATGTGGAGAAAGCTTTTAAAGTTTAGAGATGAAGCAAAGAATTTTCATCGCAAGGATGTTCGCAATGGGAAAACAACGTCTTTTTGGTATGATGCGTGGTCTCCGATGGGTCGTCTTATAGACATCACAAGACAGAGAGGCTATATAGACTTGGGCATTCCCGATCATGCCTCCGTCGGCAGAGTAATGGGCAACAAAAGGAGGAGAAGACATCAATTACAAATTTTGAATGATATAGAAGACGCTATTGAGACACAGCGAGCTCACCTCCAACCAGAAGAGGAAGACACCTTTGGAAAAATCCGGGGAATTCATATAAGCCTACTTTTAATGCTAAGAGCACTTGGTTACTCATATGGGAGGCATCGCCGGCCGGATATTACTTGGTATAAGGGGATTTGGTTTTCACATTCAACTTCAAAATATGCTTTTCTAACATAGTTAACGACTTTGAATCGATTAACGACAGGAGATAGAATGCAAGTGTGGAACACAAGAACAACCACGAGGTGTGTTTTCTGCGATGACCCCCTTGAATCCAGAGATCACATGTTTTTCTCTTGCCCATTCTCGAAGGAAATATGGACAGATTTAGCAAAGGGACTTCTCACATCGAGATTCACCGGCGAATGGGACGATCTTCTTCAAATAATTTCTAAACAAGATCAGCCTCGGGTACCTCAATTTCTTCTACGTTATACTTTTCAAGCGACTGTCCACAACATATGGAGAGAGCGAAATGCCCGGAAACACGGAAAAGCTCCGATTTTGGCGAGTCGCCTAATCCAACTCTTAGACAAACAGGTTCGGAACCAGCTTTTTTCCATAAGAGCTTTGAAAGATGGTAAATGTGAGAACGGAATGCAATACTGGTTTTCTAGAAGAGGTTAGGCCTCTTTTAAGACTCTCTTTTCAAATTATGTCATCAAATTTCAAGCAAAGTGCACACATGGTGTAACAAACGGGTTTTTTTTTGTTATAAATAAATTTAATATTCATTTCAAAAAAAAAAAATATATAGCTATTTCGAACCCATGTCCGGTAGGGCTCCACAGTAGCAAATGTATACAAATTTTTAGATTTTAAGGAAAAAGAAAGAAAGAAAAAGTGTTTGTAATGGATGTGTGTTTGAGATTTGACTTTGGGAGTTACAAATTAAAATTATATTAAGAAATAACTAACAAGTGAGGAAATGTAGATCTTGATCTATGATTAAATTCTTTGTTCCCTCCAACTTCAAATACTTAAAATGAATAGGTTGACTTTCTGATTTGATGTATGCACATAGATTCTATATATAATTAATTAAGAAAATCAACGAATCACGATCACATAATTTTAAGTTCTCAAATTAATTAGTAAAACATACAGAGTGTGCGTATATCTCACGAGATTCCAATTTGCATTAAATATTTATTTTTGTAACAAATAAATAAATGAAGGTGTAGTCAAACCCTAATGACTCGCGGAACCATGAGACATGGTGATGCATCCCTAGAAGAGATCACATCAATGGAAGAGAAAGAAACTCTAATTAATCACACATGAATTCGTTACCACTAAGCTCGCTTGTACCATGTGAATTTATATCCTAGTTAATGTATTTATACGACACAATATGTATAAATACGCGATTTGTACTTGCATTAATACATGCATGTGTGTGTATGCTTCCTCAGTCCTCATCTTACGAAACTTGTCTTGAGACTAGCAAAAGTTATTAATGGACTCATCCTCTTTTTTTTGGAATTAGGAAGTTTCATACTTTTGTTCCATAATAGTCTCTTTATTGTTGTTTGTCTATACATTAAGCTTCTACAAAACATTAATCTTATACCCACTGTTTCTAATTATTAAATGTTTTAGAAAAAACACACGTATATTAAGAAAACAAATTAAATATGGTTTTTAAATGCTTAATATTTTTTGATTAACAATTTTCTATAACTCTAAACCAATAACATTTCAATAAAGACAATTATTTTTTTTGAAATTTACAATTTATCATCATTAACTAATAAAAAATGCATAGAAAACTTAAAAAATCTATCTTTTTCAAACAATTTTTTTTTCTAAAACATTCAGCAATTAGAAACAGAAGGAGTACATAGTACCGTATACAAATTCTCTGACTAATTTGCAATTATAGTAGAAATCTTAGTGACTTAAAATGGATGCACCAATAGTTTTTTTTTGTTTTCTCGTTACCAATAGTCTCTACAAGAACATTGTCCATTCTCAAAGCAATGAAACCGAGAAGAGTCCCTTACCGTTATTTTCCTCTTTGTGATCTTCGATATGAACTTAATAGCACTGTGACAATCCACACAAGACCTCAAATTCTTAAACACCTTAATCGCCGTTCCTTCAGGTGTCGATAAAATCGCAAACGCAACAGCGAGTTTCTCGCTATGATACACAAGATTCTCTTCTTTCTGTTCATCTTCTACATCGTGCAATACAAGATCCGTAGCGGGAACATACCCTTCTTCTATCATCTTCTTCCTCAATTTGGCCAAGAACTCAACTATTCGGTTATACATTGGATGCGAAGCATCAGATGCTATGAATACATGACGCTTCCGTCTAATCTCGGTCCAGCTAGAACCAGGCCTCTTGGTGACTCCGATTTCGCGCATTCTCTTTCTCATTCTTCCTTCGTCCTCCCATTTTCCTGCTGCAGCATAGTTGTTAGCCATAGTAACATAAGTGGCAGGATTTTCGGGTTCTATCTTGAACAGTTCTTGAGTTGCTTCCTCGGCTAGATCAACGTTTCCGTGAATGCTGCACCCACCGAGCACGGAAGCCCATAGAAACTTACTCGGCTTCATCGGCATTTCACTAATGATATCTTTCATTTGTTCGAATCTTCCAGATCGAGCTAATAGATCAACAAGACAAGTGTAATGATCATCTGTATGCGATAACCCGTGTTTCTCTGTTATTGAATGGAAGTATTCGAGTCCCTTTTCGACCAACCCGGCATGAGTACAAGCGGAGAGGACGTTTACAAAGGTAATGTGATCAGGTTTGGTGCCAGATTTAAGGAGCAAGTCGAAGTACTTTAAGGCTTTGTCAGGCTCCCCGTTCTGGGCATACCCGCCGATCAAAGAAGTCCAAGAAAATAAATCAGGTTTAGGACATCCATCGACAACGTGTTTTGCGCTCTCCATGTTTCCACATTTCGTGTACATGTCTACAAGAGAGCTTGTTGCAAAAGAGTAGGGATCATACCCAATTCTTGTCATGTATCCATGAACTTGCTTCCCTAGCTCCTCTGTTGTGAGATCAGTGCAAGCGTTTAAAACTCCAGCAAAAGTGTACTCATTGGGCCGTTCACAAGAACCTACCAACTCAGTAAACAAAGAAAACCCTTCTCGCCATCTACGGGACTTGAAATATCTATCTATCATCGATGTCCACGAGACAACATCTTTCTCAGTTATTTTATCAAATATGTTTCTTGCTTCATCAATACAGCCACATTTTCCATACATATCCATCAAAGAACTCCAGAGCACCTCATCTGAATCCAAACCAGCTCGAACAATATGCCCATGAATTTCTTTCCCTCTACGGATACATGGAATCGCAGCAGCAGCAGCTACCGCGCTGGAAACTGTAAAAATGTTGGGTTTCGAATTCGGTAGCTTTTGCATCAAACTGTACAGCACCAATGCATCTTCAGGCTGTTTTTTCTTCGCATATCCCGTAACCATAGCCGTCCATGAATAGCTATCTCTTTCAGGCATTTCATCAAACAGATTTCTCGCTTCCTCAAGCAACCCAACCTCCGCATACTCACTTACCATTATATTCCAAGAACACACATCCCTCTTCGGCATTTCGTCGAACACCTTCCGTGCATCAATCAAGCTGCCACATTTCGCATACATTCCCAGAAGACGGTTGCATATAACGACACCAGGCACAAACCCAGAGTTCTTAATGTGTTCATGGACCTTCTTACCTTCTTCAAGCGCGCGTGTTTGGCTGCAAACTTGGATGAGATTGCAATAAGTAGAAGCAGGTGGTTTCTTAGCTCGACCCAGAAGTTGAACAGCTTCTCCCAAAAGCTTCTGCGCACACAAAACATCAATGGCTTCACCAAATCTCTTATCTCTACATAATCGCTCGACAACACCAACGTCCTCTTGGTTCGATTGAAAGAACTTTTTCTCGGCAAACCGCTTCTGGATATCGATCTGTGAGGCATAAGAAGAGGATAGATTTCTCTTGAATATCAATCCACGAAAACTACTTAACTTTCTCGCATTCGAATGATTCATCTTTACGAGGACATATAAGAAAAAACCAAAAAAAAAAATACCGAAGGCGGAATGTAATTCCACACTTGTAAAGATCTCCTCGCCGGCAACATAACGGCAGAAGAAAATAAACTTTCTAGTGACTTAGAAGGTTCCAAAAGCTTTCTAAACCAAGAAAAATAAAAACAAAATCTCCGTTGCCGGGAATCGAACCCGGGTCTCCTGGGTGAAAGCCAGATATCCTAACCGCTGGACGACAACGGATTTGTTGATACTATCCAAAATAGATATATAACAGAGTACTTCCATCTTTTACCCTTTGCTGGAATCACTTTTTGTTTTCGTTTTATTAAAAAATGGAATCACTCTTGTCTCTTTGTTCACGAGAAAACAGCATCTTATCTTTACAAGATAAAACTAAGACCATCCAAACATTTAACTTTTTAGTTGTAGAGAATGAAAGAATCTTTCAAAGTACAAGCATCGATTACCAATAAGATCTTCAGATAGTAGAAGTGATTAAAAATTTAATACATATGTTAAAATCATTCACAAATTCTAAGTGTTTCAATTCATAAAATATTCAAACAAATATATTCTCTTCAAGTTTATGAATTTTCTTAGAAGGATTTTGGATTTTTGTATTTGTAAGAAAAAACTTATATTTTTTGTTAACCGAAAGAATCACGGTCTAAAATCTATAAAAATCCGGATTTTCTTGTCATTGGAGGCTTCTACGGATGGCTAGCGATGATTAAACTCGCCTAAAAGAATTCATACTGTCAAATTCAATGTAAATCCTTCAATTATTAGACCACTGATTAAAAACTTTATATTTTCTTGTCATTGGAGTATTATTTAGTAACTGGTGACAAATATTTTAAAAATTTTGAATGTATATGAAAACTAATAATCAGATAATCGGATTCACAATTGATAATCAGATCATCGGATTCTTGCTTACTCACCAAAGATATCATTGGATTCTCGCAGATTGAAATCAAGAACCTTATCCTTAAATTAGATAGACAGAGCAAAAGCTATCGTTTGTTAGAACTTGGTAAGGAAAAAAAAAAGACTGGAGAAAAAAGACAAACACAAAAGGATAGGGACACGTGTTGTGAACACACGAGAGAGAATCTAATCAATCAACGGTATCAAAATCTCGACGTCCTTTACAAGTCGAGACGTTTCAGTTCCTCCTTCAAAGTAAACGATTCCCGTGAAAAATCTAGATTAGTTGGACACGTGTCATGGTATAGATGGCTATAATAGCCGTTTCTTTTTGTCCGTCCGTTAAATTCCTTGTGGTCTTTATTGTTTAAAGGTACTAGACATTTTACATGCTACGGTGTTCCGGAATAATTTTTTGGTTATAGGATTCAAATATTATTTCGAAAAATCAAATGATATTAAATTGAAAGAATTTTTTTATTTGGCTAGCAGGGAACGTGTATTAAAGATGCTTTGCGTCGTGGGATCTTTTACATTGGATTATGCGAAAGATCCTTTTTGCTCATTGCTAGTGATCGAGTCTTAAATATTTTCATCGACTTTTTTTCTTCTGTAAATCCCAAGTAATTTTGAAGATATGAAGTCACGTAAGTTTCGATTAATAAGAAGCAAAATGGATGAATAGTTATATAATTTTGCTAATTGTATAGAGTTATATAATTGTACAGAACCCCCCAAAAAATCACTTATTCTTTTATCTTATAAACTTAACGGAAAGATTAAAAGAAACAATACTATCATTTTGTAGTGTTTTTGTTAATGGCAAAATAAAATTATGTCATCCCTCATCTACTTACTTTTTCAATTTTTCATTTTCCAAATTATCTTATTATATGTACTTATGTAGTGTTACTAGTCAGAGAGACTATAATTAATTGCATAGCATCGACTAGGTGCGACATTAGGATACAACAATCTACTATAAGATACATTATTCATAATGAAATGTATAACTTGTTTATAAAATGCTACAGAGATTAGAAATAAATAAAAAAACGCTAAAGAAAAGCAACTAAACCATGAAAAAGCACTATAAAACTTTTTTTTCCTAACTAAAGCACTATAAAGTTTTTTTCTTTTTGCTAATCAAATCACTATAAAGTTCATAGCATAAATACAATGGTTACGTGATTTCCTTAAAATATAGCTCGATGTGAATGTAAATGGACGTTACATAATTTGTTTAAACTCTATGCCGAGTTCTTTTGACCACTTTACCTTTTTTACAATCACATACGCCGATATGTGTCGATTTTTCTAATACAGCAAGTAATTTGTGTTAGCATATTTGTTTAACATAATTCTCTATTGGATAAAACGATAAAACGAAACTAAAGATTTCATACAAACTAAAGATGAGGACAAACAAAAAAACTAAAGATGAGATGTCATTCTAAAGATTATTTACATATAAGGTTGTTTACTTATATAGTTTAGTTATTTAATATAGTAGTGCAAAACTTCAAACTGAAAAGCACGAATTCATGAATCGTACGACATATATAATGCGTTTTGCTAATCTAAGAAAATCAGTTGAACACAAGTGTTTATTTTAATCGATTAGAAATCGAATGTTTCCATCCCATTAAATCGAGGTTTGAGTATGACGCTATGTTTGAGATAGAAATGAATATATGTCGTATACTTTACACTCGGCCTGGAAATTAGATTATTTGGAGCTATTGGAATGGATAAAACTTAATGACTATTAATATTTCATTTTGATGTTGTAAAATGCCGAATTATATTTAACATATGTATGTACATAACCTCTTATTTCATTAAGAATCCCTTATTTCCACATATTATCTGGCCGACTGGCCCATGTTCCCACTTCAACATATACACCAAAATACCCAAATATAATATTTTCGCTTGGTTCCTTAAATACCTAATTCGATCCGGCAATGTCGGATCCATAATCGATTTTAAGTAGTAGCTAAATACAGTAACTGTTACGACTTTTTAAATTATAAATTAAAAGGTTCCTATAGAGTATATATAGTTAATGAAAGCCGCTATTTATTCTGACCCGACGGAAATACCATGTACTTTTTTATTTTCAATACTTCGATTCATATTCAATCATAATTTGCTTTTTACATATCTTCCATATATATCATTTCGGTTATACAAAGTAATAAATGTCTTTTTTATACTCGATTTATTGAAACATAAAATTTGAATCAAACCAAATAAACGTAATTTTTTACTTTCGAATTTCTGATGCATGTGATTTTTTTTTTAAAAATACTTAAAAACAAAAAAAAATAAAGTATTTTTTTTGTTTTTGAGGGTCAGATATTGCCACATGCTTTAGATTTTTTTTTTCAATTATAGAATATATATGTTTTCAAATTGTTAAACGGAAAAGCCAAAAACAAGTATATGGTTTCTATCCATGTGGCTTTTATATTTGTGATTTACAAATAAATTCTAAATAAATAATTTAAACTATTAAAAGTTATATTTAAACTTTAAAGTTTTAACATATATAAACGTAAATCCGTAAATCCAAACATAGGCGCAAAGATGCAAACAGAATAATCGAGATAGTAATCAGCTGGTTTAGTCAAAAGTTTTTTTGGTACAAATTCGAATGTAAGAAAATTGGTAAATTAGATATTTACATGATAAAAACGGATGATACATATGTATTTTTTGTGTAGATTTAGCATATGGAAATCTTTGGTCTACAAGAAAAATAATGGAAAAAAAGATTTACAGGCATGTAATCTACCATTGTTTTTTTCCTACATTATCTAAACTCATAATTTTAAAATGGACCGATTCTACGAAATTCACCGATTTGTTAGATAAGAAAAAATAACTTATATAATACTCTAATATTATACAGAAAATGATTTTCTTTTATATTTGAAAATTACGTTTTAATCCATATACGATATATTCCATCCCCAATGATATAATCTGATCCAAAAAGTTTAATTTTTAGAATAGGATTTGCACAGCCTAAACTATTGGTTATGCATAAAATAGCTACAGTTGTACTACATTCTTTCACAATCCCAATTTTTTTTTTCTAATATAGAAACATTAAATACAGGATATATAGGAATATGAGAATCTTGAATGGGAAGCACTATAACAAAACAATTAACAAGTTTCCCAAAACTGAATATTGTGTATGTTATTATTAGGCAAAAATAAAAGTGAAAAAAAAAAAAAAAAAAAAAAAAAAAAAAAAAAAAAAAAAACAAAAAGAAACGNAAAAGGAATGAATATATAAGTGAGTGTAACGATTCGCCGCGTGTGTACGGGCATCACAAAAAGATTCTTTGTTCCATTTAAAGATAATCTGATTGAATATTTGACACAAACGCCCTCGAGTCTCCACTTATTTACAGCGGCTACGATTCACCGCGTCCTTCTTCTTCTTCCCTAATCTCTTTTTTTCTCCTTTATCTCATTTTCTTCTTCTTCACCTTCTTCATTCTTCTATATATACGTCTTAGCTTCTTTGTCTTTATATTGTCGTTTTTCGATGGTGCAAACAGATACAGATCGTAGGATGGGGCTTAATTTGAATTTGTCTATGTACTCTTTACCAAAACCCTTATCTCAATTTCTCGATGAAGTGTCGAGGATCAAAGACAATCATTCGAAACTGTCTGAAATCGATGGATATGTCGGTAAATTGGAGGAAGAGAGGAAAAAGATCGATGTTTTTAAACGAGAACTCCCTTTATGCATGCTCTTATTGAACGAAGGTGCTCTCTCTCTCTCTCTTTTCATTTCTCGATTCTCAATTTTGTTTTCATCGATTCGTGTTTTGATCTTTACGAAATGGTTTCTCTGTGTAGCGATTGGGGCGTTGAAGGAAGAGTCTAGAAAAGGGTCATCAGTGATGGCATCAAATGGGAAATTCGATGTGGGTGAAGGGGCAAAATTGGAAACTGATAATAAGAAGAGCTGGATGAGCTCTGCCCAGTTATGGATCTCGAACCCTAATTCCCAATTGCAATCGGTAATCCACAATCAAAAAGAAAAAAAAATCAATCCTTTTTTATGTTTTGTTTGGTGATTCTCCAATTGATCTTAACCTCTGATCATGTGACAGACAAACGAAGAAGAAGATCGGTGTGTGACTCAGAACCCATTTCAGACCTGTAATTACCCTAATCAGGGAGGGGCATTTCTGCCATTTAACCATCCTCCACCTCCTCCTTCTCCCGCTCCTCTGTCTCTCATGACCCCAACGTCAGAAATGATGATGGACTGTAGCAGAACTGAGCAGAATCATCATCAATTCAACAAACCTATACAGAGTCCCCACATTCAGAAGAAAGAGCAGAGAAGGAGATGGTCACAGGATCTTCACCGCAAATTCGTTGATGCTCTTCACAGGCTTGGAGGGTCACAAGGTTAGTCCTTAACCCAAAACAAAAAAAAGAACCAACTTTGCATCAAATTGATTGATTGTACTGAGATTGTGCTATGTTGTTATGTTGTTGTTGTGAGACAGTGGCTACACCAAAGCAAATTAGGGATTTGATGCAAGTTGATGGTTTGACCAATGATGAAGTGAAGAGCCATTTACAAGTAAAAGTTCTGATCTTTTTAACTAAAATTTGATGTGTGGATGCATGTTTTTGACAGTGTGTGGAATGAAAATGTATTGCAGAAATATAGAATGCATATCCGTAAGCATCCGCTGCATCCGGCAAAGACTTTGTCACCCTCGGATCAACCCGTTTTGTTAGATAGAGAAACTCAGAGCTTAATAAGTTTGTCGAGGTCGGATTCTCCACAAAGCCCACATGTTGAAAGAGGGTTGTTCAGTAATAATGGTGGCCATAGCTCAGAGGAAGCAGAGGAGGAAGAGGAGGAGGAGAAATCTGATGGACGTAGCTGGAAAAGTGAATCAAAGGAGAAGAGGCAAGTGTTGGATCTTGAGCTTTGAAGAAACATCATAATACTCTGCATAGGGATGATAAAATTACCAACTTATGTTACTATATCTCAAAACTTAAGAGTTTGTTCGGGAGTTTTTGTAGATGTAAACATGAGAGGGAAATAAGCAGAGAGGATTTTGAGCAAAAAAACCTGTTTTTTTTTTTGCAAGAGGAATTAGATAGAGAGAAAGAGATCAAAATCCTCAGGTTTGGGTTCGTTTTTTTTGTTTACTTCATAAGAAAGGGAAACTGGTAAAATCGAAAATTTTGTTTGTTTTTATCTCAATCATGTGAATGAAGAGTCCTTTTTATTAGTTTACAGCCTCGGTAAGTTTATGGTTCTGTTTACTATTACTTTTTACCTTAGAAAACAGAGGATGAAGAATATGATATCACATTATTGTCTTTGCAAGACATCGTTTTCTTCAATCTACCTAATCTGAGAATAATAAGGAGAACAAAATAAGAATCTTTTATTGCATAAAATCGTACGAAAAGATAAGATTTTTTGTCTTAAAACGACAAGATAACGATTTGAGATTTTCATTATTAAAGAATTGATATGTATATAGAAAAATTCGACCCACTGATATGATGTAGTTTTTTAAATCCACGAGATCTGCATGCTTGGTGGAATAGTTTCTTTGCCATCTCTATCAAATTATTTAAGAAGATATTTTTGAAAATGAAATTTATTTTATAAGTTATTACATATGAGATGTCATTAGAAAATATAATTGAAAGAAAAAATGATATAATTATCTTTTAAAATTATTGACGAGAATATGAAAAGTATTCGTTAAAGAGGTTATTTACTATTTAGTTTTTTAATTATTACGATATTATTAAATAATAATCAATCTATACATATTCAAAAAAAAAATATTCGAAATCTTGCAATATTTTTCACTATGATTATTATATTTTAATTGAATATATATCAAAACAAAAGATTGAAAAAATATTTTACTAATTTTATAAACAGTTAGACACGGAAAAATTAATTTTGTAAGAGTTTGTGAACTGACCATTAAAGTCATAGTCATTAAGCGGTGCATATTAGAGTTATGTTTTTAAGATTATAGATTTTTGCGGGTTACCTCGAATAATATTTTAATTCATTGCAAAACGTGTTAAGTAAATATGTTAGTCCGGATTGATAGTTCTATATATAATTATTAATCAGACATAATATAAAATTCAAAATTCAGATAAATTTATTTTTTGTTGAAAATGAAAAATTATTCCGCGCTGGGCGGATTGATTCCTAGTAGGGTAATATTTGGTAGAACATGTTCTCAATACTTCTTATATCATAATCGGATGTTTTAGCTTTGGTTTCTACGGATTTTGGTTTTGTAGAAATTTGAGTTAGAACCAAATTTTGCTGAGTTTGGTATGGTTCAGTTTATGATTTTGGTTTGATTTAAAAACAATATACCAATCGAATTATGTGGTTTGATGCGGCCGATCCAGTTTTTATTCCCAACCGGTTTAGCTACCCGATTATTTTCGATTCAATCAGAGAATTGATGATTCAAATCTCTTAATCATTCACATGATCGGTTTAACAACTCATATATCATGTGGGTTTTTTTTTCTGGTCTGGGCCTTGCTGCCACATCTCCATCTTCATCAAAATTCACATTTTTGTGTTAATTTAAAAACCCTTTTTGAACACAGGCTGGGCGAGATTTGAAGGGTTTAAGCAATCACCGGAACTCTTACACGGTGAGATAAGAGAACCATGAGAGAAATCGTGACGATTCAAGCTGGAGAATTCGCAAACTTCGTTGGCTCTCACTTCTGGAATTTCCAGGTTAGAAGCAAATAATCTTCCTGCTAGGTTGATTTTCGATTACCGTTAGATGGATTCTGGGTTTCGTTTGTCTTGAATTTCATTACCAAAGTCTTGATCTTCTTGCGTTTCGATAAATTTTGAGGACTTTTGCTTTGAATGTAGGATGAATTGCTGGGATTGGCGAATGACCCGGAAAGCGATCCAATCTTTCGAAACCAGAATCTCGACATGGACGTTCTCTACCGCTCCGGTGAAACCCAGCAGGTTAGATTGAGATTTCGTTGACTTTGATCAAATTGCTTCTGTAAATCTCAAAGTAGAACAACATTTGTGTGGTGGAAATTTATACAGGGGGTTGCTACATACACTCCTCGTCTGGTTTCAGTCAACTTCAAAGGTATTAATGTAGCTTTTGCTTTCGATTAGAAGATTCATTTGGCAGAAAATTACATGTGTTCATTCGAATTTGTCTACTTTCGTACTAGCTTGGATTAAGATGTAGAACTTTCAGATAGTCATATTATCTTCTATAAAATTACTATTGATTCCGATTTGCTTAGTTTTATGGTTATGGAACTGCGATGATAGATTCTGGATTTGATTATATAAACGGTGGTTTTATGTATGCATACCATTTAGTATTTATCATCTGAAACTTTATCGGCTTTCAGGGTCACTAGGCTCCATGAGCTCACGCGGTACCCTCTACAATGAAGGTTCTTCATCAAGATCAGATTCTTCAAAAACCTGGTCAGAAATGCTAGTTTTTTCTGCTTTGGTAGATATTTCTTGAACATGGTGTTTAGGGAAATATAATATTGCATAGAAAATTGATTTAGATTAAAAGCTTATTCTTTTCACTCGGATGATATGATCTAATCTCCAATTTTTCATAAGCTGAGTAACCATTATGTGTCTTCTAGGTTTGGGGATGTTGATACTCAGAGATCTGAACCCCGAAAGAGGAACTTGTTCCTGCAAAGTTTGTATGAGGAAGAAGTTAAAGTGGGGAAAGAAAAGGCGAGAGAGATTGAGGATAAAGATATTGTTGGATGCTTAGATGAGGGAGTTGAATGTTGGACTGACTTCTCCAAATCCCATTATCATCCTCAAAGTCTATACGAGCTGAGCGGATTATGGATGGACTCTCAGGATTTCAACAATTACGGAATTGGCAAGGACGTTTTCTCTGAAGCTTCACGGGGAGAGGAAATATGCGACAGACTCCGTTTTTTTGTGGAAGAATGTGATCATATTCAGGTTGAGCCCAAACGGTGTTACTTTTTCCCAGCTTCGTTTACTTTCTATAAATAGTATATTGACAAGGATCGAAATTGCGAAAATCACAGGGTATTAAGTTCCTTGTGGATGATTCGGGAGGATTTTCCGCTGTAGCAGCGGACTTCCTAGAGAACATCGCGGATGAGTACACAAATATTCCTGTGTTGCTATATTCAGTGAGGAGTCCAATGTCGCATATGAATCCTAGAAGCTCTCAAAAGACAGTTTCAAACAAGCTTCACGATGCAATATCGTTTTCTCGACTCTCATCCTTTTGTAAACTCTTCACTCCAATCGGTTTACCATCGTTGAGCGGAAGTAAGCAACATCAAGAGTTCATCGAAGCATAAAACTTTTGATTTTCTCTCAATGCAGACTGATGATTTGATTTGATTTGTTTTGTTACTCTTGTGTGTTGATTCTTTAAGGTAAAGCATCAAAATTTCTTAATCTCGGAGATGAGAAGCCTTATCGAAGCAGTGCAGTGTATGCCGCTGCTCTACATTCAAGCACAATCCCTTTCCGAATGCAACCAACAAGCTCAGATTCAAGTGAAGTGTCTAATTCTATGGATGTTAATACACTTGTGCAGCTATTAACGGGTCGTGGTAGACAAAACATGGTGGCGATTTTGGATACCGCAATGCCAGCTCCTACATTAGCAGGGAAGCAATTAGAGAATACCCTTTTAACGGATTTGCAGGCGCTAACACCGGAAGTAACTGAAGATGTAGAAGACAATCAAACGGTTGAGTCAATGTGTATACTTGGAGCCCTTAGATCAGAAGATAAAGAAGCATCGGTTTCAGAAGTGAAGACTGCGGTTGATGCATCTTACGAACAGGCAATAACAAAAACCAAGCCGTTGTTTTGCAATCTATCAGTTTCGCGTTGTCCTCTTCCGGTGCCTTTACCGTTTCCTTCTATATTTGGAAACCTTGTTGGGAGGAAAGGTGGGATCTTGAGCAGTCCGGTCTCGGATTCTCTGTACAGAGGCTCATTAGATGTTCACTCCATACCAGTAGCAGTAAGATGGAGGTCGTCGAGCGCGATTTTGCCATTCTTGGAAAGTAGAATGGGGAATTTAGAGAAACTTGGGATCCAATGGGGAGCCATGGGATCAGATGTGGTGAGGACATGGGGATTTGGGAGAGAAGAATTGCAGGAAATGAGGGAGAATATGTCAAAGATGATATCTGAGCTGAGTCCTCAGTTTTTGGAATCTTCAGATTCAGATTAGAGTTTTAAGTTATGTCTTAAACGAAACTGTTGTATCATCTCTGAGCTGAGTCCTCAGTTTAGGAACCTTTTCAAAACTTTTAGGGTTCTTGCCGATTTTTGTGATGCTTTTGGAAAATTTTAAAATTGTGAATTTATGATAATTGATACCTATGGAAAAAAGTATTTTTTTTAATGCCCATTAATTTGTTATTTATATTATTGTTACTAATTATTACATTATTTGATGTCTTCGAAGCGGGAAATTTGTGGAGACAAATGTTATGAATCCTAAACATTACTACGGACTCCTTAACATTATAATGATTGCACATTCAATTTTTATAAAACATTTGTAAAATTTCTACTATTATTGGAAAAGTACACTATTTTCTTATAATTTTATTAGATTAGGATATATAATCAAATAAGTTAAATAATCTCTCCAAAATTGAAACACTTAACTCTTAAAGCTATCATATAGTTGTATGTGTTCTATACATATTTTTATATATAAATAAATATATATATATATTCGNATACAAATTAAATAAATACAAATGGTACAAATACATTGATATAATTATGACATATATTATGCTGAAAATAGAATGTACAATCTATAATTAGCTTTTTACTTGTTTAACCTATTCAATATATATGTTTACCATTATTATGTATCCCACTCTTTTACAATTCAACTTTGACATCATTTTTTTGAACTCCATTATTTAAGCACTTCCTTCTCATGGAATCAAAACAAAACTTTCAGTGTAAACAAGGTACTCTGATACCTAATGCACCTGCTAATTTCCGGGGACTAAGGTTGCCAAACAAATCCAACAACGAAAGAAAAAAAGTTTGCTCTGCTCATAATATTTTTAATACTACGTACTCACATGGTTGAATCTATCATATAGTTGTGTGTGTTCTATATATCTGTAAATTAGAAACCTTATATTGTAATAAATCATGATTTGTTAAATTGATAGATAACATTGTCTGGATACCATGTCTTATAGTTCCACGTTACATGACATTAAGTACCTTAAAATATTCGGCTGGCAAATAAATAAAAACGCTAAACATGAGAGAATTAAGCAAAAGTGTCCTCCTCCATATTACTGAACTCGAGGAAATGTAGCTAAAAACTAATCTCATGAGAATCGTTACGGGTAATAGGAGCTGCGAACGTATACGAATGAACCAGAACAGCAGATTCACCCATTTCAGCTACAGAAAAAAAAAATCTAGAAGATTTATATTTCCAGCTCCAGAAATCTTTCTCTTGAATTCAAAATTTTGAAAAGAGAAATATTTTTATGTCGTTGAAAGGAACTCAGATTTTCTCTCGAGCTAAAGTAAACCAAACATATTTAGATCTGGGTCCCACGAACAAGGAGAAGATAAAATCAAACATAAAAAAATGAGAAATAATTTGACAAAAAAAAATCAGAGTTTTTTTTTAAAGGATAGAAATGAAAACGGGATTAGAATTATAAAACTTGAAGAAATGATTTTCTGATGTGGTCGTTGAAATGAAGTGGTTGAGAATTGAAGCGAAAGGGAAAAAGATGTTTTCTGGTTGACAAATTTTTGGTTTTTGATTTTTTTGTTTTCTTGTGGGGGAAGGAAAACTGAGAAATTCCGTAAACTCGGTCTTGGCAACCGAATTTCGAAGTCTCGCAGGGTGTCACAAACACATCGTAGTAGCTTGCGTACGAAGAGCCAAGCCTGCAAATTAATACACAGTGATAATTTTATAAAACTATCAAACCTTATAGAAAGTGAACAGCCACAAGTAATGGGATCCCTTACCGTGGATCTTTCCCAAGAGTAAGGAGATTCTTGTGTGACAAACCAGCAAGAGTGGCAAAAGCATTTGCCTCCTCTAGATAAGGTATCTCAATCCACATGTTGATGAGAACACCAACAGGGATCTTCCTGTCTTCAGGGAATGCCCCCAAGATCCAAGAAACACTCTGGTCTTCGGGTCGAGATGTTCTAGACTAATCCAATTTTGCTTAAGCATGAAATAAAGTTAAGTCTAACATACTGTTTTATAGAAAAACTATACACATAATCGAGCTATTAAGTGAGTGTGTGTAGTTTGATGAATCTACAAGATCTGAGAACCCGAGAGACAAGCCAATGAAATACTTTGGTGCCTAGTTTTCGATTTGGTATCTCAAATTTGTCTTGACATTCATATGAAAATCATTCTACACACTAAAATTATTACATCGAAAAAAGAAATCATCATACATATTTAGGGTTTTTTCCCAAAATCGAAGATGAGAACGAAGATAAAAATATTTCATTGCAAGATTCGGAATTAACTAGAACCTTACCCTTCCTGTCTACTTCTTTTGTGCACTATAGAGTTAGAAACAACTTCTATCGCCAGAACCATGATGATGATGTCACTCTCTCTATCCATGGCTTAAAGGATCAGTTACCTGATGCACCTTACGGGACTCGGCGCTTGTGTACTGTCCTACGGCTCGGGCATGAGGAATTGATTGCTTCCCGCTTGCAAGCGCATTCACATTCTCAACCAGATACTGTCTCGGGAGCCTCCCGACCACACTACCTTCCTCGTTCCCTTCTCTATCGAGGAAGGCGAAATGAGGAATACCCTCAACACCAAACTCATCCAACTCTTGCTCCCATTTCGTGTTGTCCACATTTAGCATCACAAAGTTAACTTTGTCCCTGCGAATCACAGCACCACAGGTAAAATCGACATTAACACACACACACACAAAAAAAACTTCAACTTTAGCCTAAAAAATGTCAAACTAGTGTTTAAAAGGCTCCCTAATCTATCAATACTTAAACTAACATGAGATCAATGGTTCGCTGCCGCAACTAGAATCTTCAAAGCTCTAGCTTGTTCATTACCATCTATCCACATAGCCAAACCCATTCCAAGACAAGTTCCTTAATCCATTGAAACCATTACAAGGTTAGGTTTCTTCTGCAACTAGAATCTTTAAAGCTCTAACTTGCTCATCTTCATTCCCCAGACAAGTTTCCTAAACTACTAAACTAACACAAGATTAATGGGGCTTTTCTGCAACTAGAAAGCTCTATAGCTTGTTGTTCATCTATATACAGAGGCTCCATTTTTCAAGGAGATTGTGATATAAGAAGCACATGAAAAGGCCATTACTTGTATTGCTGCTCGATCTTGTAAACATCAGGAGCTAGTTCTCGACAAACCTCACACCAATCTGCATAGAATTCTACCACTGTCGGCTTCCCATTAGACAAAGCCTAAACAATCCAATTCACAAAAACCATTAAGCAACCGTATAAAG
The DNA here is from genome assembly GCA_002933915.1 of Eutrema heterophyllum. Classification (NCBI taxonomy): domain Eukaryota; kingdom Viridiplantae; phylum Streptophyta; class Magnoliopsida; order Brassicales; family Brassicaceae; genus Eutrema; species Eutrema heterophyllum. The sequence goes on from PKMM01021647.1 coordinate 353,017, forward strand.
TTACTCTATGAGATAAAAAAATGCAGATGAAGAATCCAAAAAAAAAACACCTCCTCGTAAGGCAACGCTGAAGCGGTTAAATCCTTCAAGGAAATACCAAAATCGAGCCTCGTCGATAGAAATAACGCCAAAGCCGCGATTGCAGAAGCAGACGCGACTCTTCTATTGATATCCCTGTTGGGAGATTCAGGGAACCCAGAAGAAGAAGAAGAAGAAGCAACAGATGATTCCGTTTCCTTAATTTCACCAGTGGAGCCATCATCTACTACCAATTTCTCCTGAATCAGAAAAACGATAGACTTACTTTAGCTAATTTGCCGTCGACCCATCTAAAAAGAATCGAAATTTTCTTCACCTGGGTCTCGGAAGATTCTGGGTTCGCTTGGCAACGAACAGCACGAGATCGAGGAGCTCGTGTTTGGGTTAGGAGAAAAGATTGATACTTTCGAGGACTGAGAATGAATCCATGACTAGATGGAAGGTTTAACGAAAACACTAAGCGAGCCATCGTCGGAAGATAGAGAGATTAGATGCAGACGACAAAACTGTTTTATGAATTCATCAGAGAGTAGTAGAGTGTCGTAGCAATAGCTTCGTCGTCTGTCTAAGCTATTCGAGCCACACATTTTTTAGCTATTTAGCGGAACAATAAACGTATCGTAATTTAAACAAAAAATCGATCATTTAAATTTTGTTTTTTTTTGTTTTGGGGCCAAATCTTTTTGTTTACGGGTTTCATCTTTTGCTTGAAGGCCGCCAAAGAGCGAAGAGAGGGTTTACGGTAGAAAAAGCGAAACTTCTCTTCACACCAAATTTCGCATTTCTTTCTTCTTCTTCTTCTTCCAATTTCAAACTCACCCCGAAATCCAACCCCCCCAAGCGTGAGCAATGGTTGAAGAAGCAGCTTCAGCATCGGAAGCTTCGGTGACGGAGGTCGTACAAACCCTAACCGAGCCTGTGACGGAGATAGTGCAAACCCTAGAACCCAACCAAGCCTCAATCGAAGCCACCGTCGGATCGGCTGTTCAAGGAGGCACTGAATCCACCTGCAACAACGATACTAACAACAACAACGCCGCTGAGAGTGCTGTAACTGATGTCTCCGACGAGGACCGTGAGAAGACGCTTGAGTTCGCCGAGGAACTTACGGTGAAAGGATCTGTGTTCTTGAAAGAGAATGATTTCGCCGAAGCCGTCGATTGCTTCAGCCGTGCGCTCGAGATCAGGTCTCCTTTCCCATTCTCTTTTTACGAAATTTTTTGGGAGAGATTTATTGAGGATTTAGCCTAATAGATTTGCAGTCGAAAATGTTATGTCAGTGCTTGTTAGGCTAGTAGATTTGGTAGAAACTCAATCAAGAGTCTAGGGTTTCAAATGTGTTTCCGATTCACCTCCTGTGCTTTACAGTGTAGATTTTGCTACAACGATCTAATCATGGTTGTGTGTTTGGACTGATGAAACGTTGCTTGCTTTTTATGGTTAGGGTTGCACACTATGGCGAACTTGCTGCTGAGTGCATAAACGCATACTATAAATATGGATCAGCTCTCCTGGAAAAGGCTCAGGCTGAAGCTGATCCACTTGGTAACATGCCCAAGAAAGAAGCTGAAGTTCAGCAAGAGTCTAGCAATAAAGATGGTTCTGTTAAGAACGCAGCCAGCCGTGAATCTCTCGCTGCATCTGTTGTTTCAAGTACCCCAGAGAGACAAGGGAGTTCAAGTGGGCAAGAAGGTACTGAAAATTGAGAATTGTCACCTGTATTGAATTTGAATATTTTGACTACGATTGCACCTCCATTCCTCTTAAGCTTGTGGATTGAGATGCAATATGTGTTTATTGGTGTCACATATATACCCTTTGGTTGATGAAGCAAATGAGTCATTTTTTATGTTGTAGCAGAGGTTTCGTATACAGTGTCTTATTTCTATCAAACTTGTGTATAAAAGGATTGTGGCTGTAAATGTTTCTGAGCATTGCTGTCTCTCTTTTTTAGGTCCTGCTGGTAAAGACCTAGGAGAAGATGGTGAAGATTGTCAAGACGATGACCTATCTGATGCTGATGCTGATGCTGATGCTGATGCTGATGCTGATGAAGATGAGTCTGATTTGGATATGGCCTGGAAAATGCTGGACATCGCAAGGGCTATCACTGACAAACAATCTACTGAGACAATGGAAAAAGTAGATATACTCTGTGCCCTTGCTGAAATTTCCTTGGAGAGAGGTAATTTCTTTCTTATTTTACCCTCGTAATGTCCCATTTTCTCATTTAAGTTTTCTCAGTTACGATTGGTTGATTTTGAGTTGTGTTATTTACAACGCAGAGGACATCGAGTCTTCCCTGAGTGACTACAAGAAAGCACTGTCCATCTTAGAGCGACTGGTTGAACCGGACAGTCGACACATAGCCGAACTGTATCCTTTGATTTCTTAGACTATATCTTGTTTTTTTTTTTTCTGTGCATTCTGTTGTTGGATTATATAACCTTAACTTAAATGTTTCAGAAACTTCCGCATATGCATCTGTCTAGAGACTGGATGTCAGCCTCAGGAAGCAATACCATATTGTCAAAAGGCTATGTTAATCTGCAAAGCGCGGATGGAGAGGCTCACTAACGAGATCAAGGGTCCATCTGGTTCAGCAACTTCCTCAACTATCAGTGAAATAGACGAAGGAATCCAACAATCATCCAATGTTCCCTACATTGATAAATCTGCTTCAGACAAAGAAGCCGAGATCGGAGTCTTATCTGGTCTCGCAGAAGATCTTGAAAAGAAGGCAAGTAAACTTAACTATCCTTTCTTGAAAAAAACTCCAAAAACCCATACTAATGTCCACCATTTGTTCTTTCTGCAGCTTGAGGATTTGAAACAACAAGCAGAGAACCCAAAGCAACTCCTTGCTGAGCTAATGGGAATGGCATCAGCTAAGGCAAATGCTAGTGACAAGGTTGCTGCTGCCGCTGGCGAAATGAGCTCTTCTCGGATGGGGGCTGTGAATACTGGGAAAGACTTAGAGTCGCCTACGGTCTCAACCGCTCACACCGGTGCAGGAGGAGCATCATCAGGTGTTACTCATTTGGGCGTTGTTGGAAGAGGAGTGAAGCGAGTTTTGACGAATGCAACTTCTGCAGAATCAAGCCCATCAAAGAAACTAGCTCCCGAGTCCTCAGACAAAGCAGACGGCAACTCTTCTTGAGGTGAAAAAAAGGCATAGAAATCTCCATTACTACTGAGTTTTAACAGAAAGAAACTGGAAAAACCCTTCTCATGAATCTTCCAAGCCTAGATTTTCGCTGTTCTTTTATTGTAATTGGGTCCGTACTCTTAGAAAATTTTAATCGACAGGCATCCGTTAGGTCCCATTGTTCAAAAGAGCTTTTCGTATTTTTGCGTACTGTTCTTGTTAATCACTAATCAGTTTTATTTAAATGTGCTTTTCTGTCCAAGAATGCATATTACTGTTCTTGATTTATTTTCAGAGTATTAATTTTATAATAATCTAAGGGAGAAGAGGATATCATATCTTGATAATTTGGGTTACTTGTAGAATTAAAAACTTATAGAATTCAATATGATTAGTAGAAAGAAATCTTCGCAATGTATTTGGAGATATGATGATGAGCTGTAGATGAAAACGAGACCCTCGGTGGGGCCACCATCAGTCAGTGTCACCAGCGAAGCCTACGTGGCGAGCAGCTCTAGAGATATCCGAAACTCTAAACAGTTGTCACCAATGAAATGTTACTAAACATATACAACACTCTCTATGATTTAGCATCATTATTATTTTAATTAATAATCACCTCTTCTTCTTTTTATGGGAATTATCAATATATGTCAATAAATAATAGCAAAATTATGTCGAGATTCTAACACCTTTTTCAAAGGTATTTTCGGTTTGAAATTTACATTCTTAATTTATTATTTTTAATTAAATCATGATATGATAACTTGGTTAATTTTCATATTTTTATGATATGATAACGATGATGAATGGTATCTGCGACTTTAGATGAACAAGTCTCAGGTCGGTTGATGAACAATATCGTCAGTTATCATGAAAATATGTGTAACTAAAAATATGAAAAATATGATACTAACCCAGTTTTTATATCATAGAAAATATGAAAAAATGAAAATATAAAAATTATCATGATAATCCAGTTATCATATCATAAAAGATTTGCGTAATTGATTAACTAACTTTGTTATCATAACAAAATTATACAGAATTATACCGATAATCCATTAGCTAACTTTGTTATTGATTAACTTCAATGTATGCTAATTGGTTTAACGTTATACCATGTTAGTTATTATGTTAATCAAATAGTTAACCATCGGATGAATAGTACTATAGATATCATATGAATAGTGTTAACGATTTTTGTAGTTACTCTAAAATGAGAAGGATAATTGTGGTATATTTTTGTTACTCTTTGTTATTTTCCTAATTTCTAAACTATTTTTGTTATTCACCTAATTTTTTGGTCAACTGTGTATATTAACTAAAATCACCCGGTCTGAAGTTTTCAAAGCATCGCTGTGAAGGTGTTTTGTGATTAGTTAGTTATAAATACTCCATTATTGTTATAACTGTTTCGTGATCAGCTATAAATACTCTGTTGTTGTTATATAACTTATAACTCGAATTGTATTGTGTGAGAGAGTTTACTGTCTACATTTTACAAATAAAAATAACATTCAAAATGGGAAGAGTTGAGTATTTGGCCATGAAGACTGGGGAGGAAACGACGGGGAATCTGATCAATTCTGATCTGAATGAGTTTGTCGCCGCCGCGAAGAAGCTCGTGAAAGACGCAGCGATGCTTGGTGGCTTAGGCTTTGGCACGTCTTTCCTCCAATGGGCCGCTTCAATCTCCGCCATGTGAGTCAAAAAGACCCCTCTTTGTTTTTTTTTTTTTTTTTTGTGTGTGTGTTGGATCATTGTAATGATTTTGTTATTGTTTGTTTTGACAGTTATCTGTTGATATTGGATCGTACCAACTGGAGAACCAAAATTTTGACTACCCTCTTGGTGCCATACATCTTTTTTACACTTCCGTTCGTTATCTTCAACTTCTTGAGGTAATCAAGAACAAGTGATCTTTAAAATAATGTTATGGCCTTCTAGTAAAAAATGTAACAAGACCAAGTCAATATTCGATTCAATTTTCACAGGGGAGATTTTGGGAAATGGATTGCTCTCATCGCGGTCACAATAAGGCTTTTCTGCCCTAAACACTTTCCAGGTATTGTCAGAACCCACACGTTTATCATTAGACATTAGTTAGAAATTCAAACCTAGAAATCACTAAATTTTTATCTTAAAACCCTTTTTTTTTTCTTTCTAATCAATTCAAACATGTAGATTGGTTGGAGATTCCGGGAGCATTGGTCCTTCTTCTAGTGGTTGCACCTAGCCTCATAGCTGGGACACTAAGAGAAAGTTGGGTTGGTGCAGTAATATGTCTTGTAATAGCATGTTACCTTTTCCATGAACACATTAAAGCGTCTGGTGGATTCAAAAACTCTTTTACTCAGAAGAATGGAATCTCCAACACCATCGGGATCGTTGCCCTCCTCGTTTACCCGGTTTGGACCATCTTTTTCAACATCTTTTAAGTCGAGATCCGACCCATTGGCCTGTAGACACATTCAACATTTTGTGTCTTGCTTTCACTTTTTTTTTTGCTACAAGTCTTGCTTTCACTTTTAAAGTGTGAATTGTTTATGGCTCTTCAGCAGCATGTGTTTGGGAAAATCTTGAATAAACAACAAAAGAAATCTCAATTGTGACTTGTAAGATATATGGGATTGTATTGTATATTTCTTGGTGTGTGTTGAATGAACTCTTGAACATTTTTAGACTAATATTTATTGGTCGTGACTTTTAGCTTTTAGAACTGAAGGTTTTTTTTTTGGGTGTACTAATAAAGAACAAAACACTGAGAGCCCAAATAGCACATTGGCTAGAGATTTAGTAAAATTAAAATAAATATTCAAATCCGGCTGATGACCAAAAATATCACACAGTGTAACAACTTACAAGGATTATGCTGGTGCCTAATAGAAACTTTTTTTTCTGTAAAAACTATTGATTTAATAATAATTATCATTGGCGCATGCGAATATGTGATATTGTAAAGATACTTTTTTATTCGATGTTTTGGCTTCAGATAATAAAGCAACCACAATCACAAATCTCTATTACTCTCTCTAATCCATTGATGTTTAAACAAAAAAATTGTTTTATTTTAATTGATGTTTTATATTTTTAATGTAAAATTAAAATGTTTATATTTATTTTTGATTATTTATATTTTGCAATCTTTTTTATTATTGGTTGAATTATATTTTAATTAAACAATAAATAATATTTTAATTTAAAAAAAAACAAAAATTTATGATTTTATATGATTTCTTAATTTAATCCGTGGGTAGAATACTTACACATCAACTAATAATATGGATAAGAGGGAGTTTTTGTCCGAACAGAGAAGGAACTTTGCGGCGGACAATGGTCGCTTCCTTAAAAGCCGCCGTTACCACCGTGGCTCTGCCGTCTCGCGCCGCCGCAAAGCTCCGGCCTTCTTCTCAGAGCGTCTCTAAATCTTTCGGCGTCGAGCCGGTGACGAGCCGTGTCTCCTGCTCCCTCCACGACGATCTTAAGAGCTTGACTCTGAAATGCGTTGAGGCTACCAAGATCGCCGGTTTTGCACTCGCCACCTCTGCTCTTGTTGTCTCGGTACGGTTTCTTGCTGCTCGACAAGTTACAATCTTTGATGCCAAAGGACTCAGCCTTTTTACAGTCTAGTTGCTCTTATGATCGCTAAATTAGGGTTTAAGAAATTAAACAATATGCAGAGAAATTGGGGAACATAACAAATTTAGTTGAAAATTTGGATATCTCGGTGTTCAAAAAATTACAATTATTGATGCTAAAGACTCAACCTTCGAAGTCTAGTTTCTATGATTGCTAAATAAGGGCTTAAGAAGTTGAACAATATGCAGAGGAATTAATGGAACATGAACCATGGAATTGAAAAATTGAGGTTTCTTCCACTTCAGAAATATCTATCTTTGATGCTAAAAGACTCAGTATTTAAGTTTAATTCCTATGATCTTGATTCTTAAAGTAAGGTTTAAGAATCTGATCAATTCATAGAGAAGAAAGATATTAAAATCTTGATGATTCCTGTAACAATTTTTTTTTTTTTTGTGTGAATAAGGGGGCAAATGCCGAAGGAGTGCCAAAGAGGCTAACTTTCGACGAGATACAGAGCAAGACTTACATGGAAGTGAAAGGAACAGGAACCGCGAATCAATGTCCGACCATTGAAGGTGGATTGGAGTCATTCGCCATAAAGCCAGGCAAATACTACGCCAAGAAATTCTGCTTAGAGCCAACTTCATTCACAGTCAAAGCCGGAGTTAGCAAGAACTCCACGCCGGATTTCCAAAACACAAAGCTCATGACCCGTCTTACCTACACGCTCGACGAAATCGAAGGCCCTTTTGAAGTAAACCTTGCTGCTAAAACCTTCCAAACATTCGATCAATCCATACAAAATCTTAACTTTGGTTTTGATTCAATAGATAGCATCCGATGGAAAGGTGAAGTTTATAGAGAAAGACGGTATTGATTACGCTGCGGTGACAGTACAACTTCCAGGTGGGGAGCATGTACCGTTCTTGTTTACTATCAAGCAGCTCGTGGCATCGGGTAAACCAGAGAGCTTTGGGGGAGATTTCTTGGTGCCATCTTATAGAGGCTCGTCTTTCTTGGACCCGAAAGGCAGTGGTGGCTCCACTGGATATGATAATGCAGTTGCATTACCAGCTAGAGGAGACGACGAAGAGTTAGCTAAGGAGAACAACAAGAACACAACTGCTTCAGTTGGTAAGATAACACTTAGCCAAACGATTTCTAAACAAATCGATGCAAATTATTGCAAAGTTTTCTTTAAAACGTTTTCAAAATCAAATTTTTTTTGTGAAGTTTAAGCTAGTCTAAACCCATCTAAACAGATCCCTACCCTTTCTACAGAAACACTGTCACTGTAGGCGTTCCAGGCTGCAAGCCCTGAAGAAGGTAGTAAGACCGTTGGCAAGCCCCAGTTGTGTCGACCTAGAAACTGGTTAGTATCTCTTTAGTATGAGTTTTCACCTAGATTAAAATCATGGCATCTTCGATTAGAAATTTTTTTAAACAAAAATATGCAAGTTCTGCATCTAGTACAACTATTAATTCAAGAGAAATAATGTCAAAAATAACCTCTTTTAATGAAATATCCAATAATAAATTACCAAAAATTAATCCGGAAAATATATATCAAATTGGTACTTTTGACTTTAAAACAGCCTATGCAATAAAAGATCATGAACAAACACCATCTCTTCAAAATAAATTTGAAAAAATTAAATTATTATCAGAAGTCTCTTTAGAAAAATACAGACAAAAGAAATTTAATTATATCCATTTTGGACTAATCCAAATAGCAATCAAGCAGAAAAAGAACGAGGAGTACCACGATTAGTAATCAATTACAAACCTCTAAATGATGTTTTACAATGGATTAGATATCCAATACCAAACAAAAGAGATTTATTAAAACGATTATATGATGCAAAAATTTATTCAAAATTCGATCTAAAAAGCGGATTTTGGCAAATACAAATTACGGAAAAAGATAAATATAAAACAACATTTACAGTAACATTCAGACATTATGAATGGAATGTAATGCCATTTGGACTTAAAAATGCACCATCCGAATTTCAACACATAATGAACGATATATTTAATAATTACTCAAAATTTATGATCATATATATTGATGATGTACTAGTTTACTCAACATCTATAGATCAACACATTAATCATTTAAATACATTCATAACAATAGTAAAAAAAATGGTTTAGTACGATCAGCAAAAAAGAGGTCTTTATTCCAAACTAAAATAAGATTTCTAGGACATAATATGTATCAAGGAACAATCATACCAATATCAAGATCAATAGAATTCGCAGAAAAATTCCCTGACGAATTAAGAGAAAAAACGCAATTACAAAGGTTTTTAGGATGTTTAAACTATGTCTCCGACTTCCTACCAAACCTTAGGCAAACCATTCAACCATTATTTCAAAGATTTCAAAAAAATCCCAAACCTTGGACCATCCAACATACCCGCCTAGTCCAACAAGTTAAACAGAAAGTCAAAAACCTCCCGTGTTTAGCAATACCAAATCCTGAAGCAGCTATGATAGTAGAAACCGATGCTTCAGAAATAGGTTATGGAGGAATCCTAAAACATAAACTTTCAAGATCTAACCAAGAGTCTATAGTTAGATTCCACTCAGGTATCTAGTTAGGACCACAACAGAAATATTCAACCGTTAAGAAAGAAGTCCTTTCTATAGTAAACTGCATTTCAAAGTTTCAAGGCGATTTAATAAACAAAATATTTTTATTACGAGTCGATTGTAAATCGGCAAAAGAGATTTTACAAAAAGATGTCAAAAATTTAGTTTCAAAACAAATTTTTGCTAGATGGTAAGCTATTTTATCAGTTTTTGATTTCGATATTCAACACATTAAAGGAGAAAACAATTCTTTACCAGATTTTCTAACAAGAGAATATTTACAGGGAAAGAATACAGATATTCAACAACATATTTAAGATGAGTGACTCAAAGAACAAGAAACCGATGACATCATTGGATTATATCAAAAACCAACCCCTTTTACAAGGAAAACCACTCACTACCCAAAACCCTTACTCGGCCCTCGCCGAATTTTCACCCCTTTCCTACTCAAAAGCAGTAGCTCCAGACACCAATACCCAAACACCTGAACCGACCACAAAATCTACCTATTATCTTAAGCCAAACAAACAACACCTTATGACTACTCAGTTTCTCAAACCCATCAAACTTAAAGAACTTACCTCTTATACTAATCGTGTCTTCTACCTAGATAGCCTTTACCCAACAGACAACATTACCAAAAACAGAACCTTCTATGAGTATATTCTAGTAGACTCTAAATCTGTAGAAATTACTCATTACCCAGACAAAGCCAATCCTAACCTCATTTCCTACTCAACCTGCAAAATACTTCGTATTTGCACTATCCAAGATCTCGGATTCATCCACCATCACACAACAAAACCCTTTTCTACCCCGGGATACCATATTCAAGGCTACTCCTATGTCGATTATACAAACGCCTTCTTTCGCACTTTCTATCTAAGACCCTTTGACCATTCATGGTTCATATCCTTTGATAGTAAGTGTCATAAGAATCTACCCGGATGGTTCGCCGAATGGTGGTACTGGCTTGGCCCCTCTAATCAAATCTATCCTCAAGAAATTACCAAAGCTTCTTTACCATATTATATAAAAAAACCCCACATAACCCTGTTGGTCCTTTGACCATCATCTCCTTTCACATTTTCATGGGCATACCCTAGATATGTTCATGGCATTTCAACCTTACTTTAGCCCTCGAGAATATGCCATACTCCTTGATTCGAGAATACCGAGTCAAATGGTGGGATAAATACAACATTGACCGCTGTTCTCTAAACAGTATCCAAAAATATTTCACTTAACCAAAGAACTTCAAAACACTATTCAATCAGTATCCAAATCCATACCTCTTTTTCTACCAAGCCAACTCCCACAAAGTACTTTACCACAAGAAACACCAAGTCAACCCACACCAATTCCAGTTAGTCCAACTCCATCTGCCAGTTCTTCTGGCTCAAAAACAAAAAAAAACAATCCCAAAAAGATACCCTCAAACTCTTACTCGCTACACTCGCACAGCAAATGGAGTGCTCCGACGAGGATGAAGATATGCAAGATGCAGACCCTTTTGGCGGTCCACTAGGACAAGATCTGTTAAAAAAAAAAAAAAAAAAAAAAAGCGTGAAGTAGTATTATAGATTTTCACTTTTGTATATTCTAGTAGACTCTGTATATTATTTTGAAATACAGCTAAGTGTTTACAAATATAAAACCTAAAACTTCGTAGAGAGAAGCGAGAGCTGTTTTAGTGGGAAATAGAGATGAAATTGCTCGTGCTTCGTTTGATGATGCAAGGTCTTTTTTTATAGGAGAGGGATGTGAATAATGTCTTGATACGTGTCGTTAGATAAATGGTGCCGACACTTTGTGTTGAATGCGTAGATATGTGTCGTCGGATGAATGGTGCCGACAGTTGCATAATTTATTTGATCGGGTTCCACGTGTCTGATGACGTGTCAATGTGGGTCCCACTTGTTGGTAAATGACTTCTTTTTATTGGATGGTTCTTGGATAGGTATACTCTTTATTTTATTTTGCGAGTATAGACCTGTAGAGGTAATAAATGCAGAAGTACAAAATAATATACAGAGTCTACTAGAATATACAAAAGTGAAATCTATAATACTACTTCACGCTTTTTTTTTTTTATTCTTCGAACGGATCTTGTCCTAGTGGACCGCCAAAGGGGTATGCATCTTGCATATCTTCATCCTCGTCGGAGTATTCCATTTGCTGTGCGAGTGTAGCGAGTAAGAGTTTGAGGGTATCTTTTTTGGGATTGTTTTTTTTTGTTTTTGAGCCAGAAGAACTGGCAGATGGAGTTGGACTAACTGGAATTGGTGTGAGTTGACTTGGTGTTTCTTGTGGTAAAGTAGTCTGTGGGAGTGGCTTGGTAGAAAAAGAGGTATGGATTTGGATACTGATTGAATAGTGTTTTGAAGTTCTTTGGATACTGTTTAGAGAACAGCGGTCAAGGTTGTATTTATCCCACCATTTGACCCGGTATTCTCGAATCAAGGAGTATTGCATATTCTCGAGGCCTAAAGTAAGGTTGAAATGCCATGAACATATTCAGGGTATGCCCATGGCAATGTGAAAGGAGATGATGGTCAAAGGACCAACAGGGTTATGTGGGTTTTTTTTTATATAATATGGTAAAGAAGCTTTGGTAATTTCTTGAGGATAGATTTGAGTAGAGGGGCCAAGCCAGTACCACCATTCGGCGAACCAGCCGTGTAGATTCTTAGGACACTTACTATCAAAGGATATGAACCATGAATGGTCAAAGGGTCTTAGATAGAAAGTGCGAAAGAAGGCGTTTGTATAATCGACATAGGAGTAGCCTTGAATATGGTATCCCGGGGTAGAAAAGGGTTTTGTTGTGTGATGGTGGATGAATCCGAGATCTTGGATAGTGCAAATACAAAGTATTTTGCAGGTTGAGTAGGAAATGAGGTTGGGGAGGTTGGGATTGGTTTTGTCTGGGTAATGAGTAATTTCTACAGATTTAGAGTCTACTAGAATATACTCATAGAAGGTAATGTTGTCTGTTGGGTAAAGGCTATCTGGGTAGAAGACGCGATTAGTATAAGAGGTAAGTTCTTTAAGTTTGATGGGTTTGAGAAACTGAGTAGTCATAAGGTGTTGTTTGTTTGGCTTAAGATAATAGGTAGATTTTGTGGTCGGTTCAGGTGTTTGGGTATTGGTGTTTGGAGCTACTGCTTTTGAGTAGGAAAGGGGTGGAAATTCGGCGAGGGCCGAGTAAGGGTTTTGGGTAGTGAGTGGTTTTCTTTGTAAATGAGGTTGGTTTTTGATATAATCCGATGCTGTCATCGGTTTCTTGTTCTTTGAGTCACTCATCTTGAATATGTTGTTGAATATCTGTATTCTTTCCCTGTAAATATTCTCTTGTTAGAAAATCTGGTAAAGAATTGTTTTCTCCTTTAATGTGTTGAATATCGAAATCAAAAACTGATAAAATAGCTTGCCATCTAGCAAAAATTTGTTTTGAACTAAATTTTTGACATCTTTTTGTAAAATCTCTTTTGCCGATTTACAATCGACTCGTAATAAAAATATTTTGTTTATTAAATCGCCTTGAAACTTTGAAATGCAGTTTACTATAGAAAGGACTTCTTTCTTAACGGTTGAATATTTCTGTTGTGGTCCTAACCAGATACCTGAGTGGAATCTAACTATAGACTTTTTGTTAGACCTTGAAAGTTTATGTTTTAGGATTCCTCCATAACCTATTTCTGAAGCATCGGTTTCTACTATCATAGCTGCTTCATGATTTGGTATTGCTGAACACGGGAGGGTTTTGACTTTTTGTTTAACTTGTTGGACTAGGCGGGTATGTTGGATGGTCCAAGGTTTGGGATTTTTTTGAAGTCTTTGAAATAATGGTTGAATGGTTTGCCTAAGGTTTGGTAGGAAGTCGGAGACATAGTTTAAACATCCTAAAAACCTTTGTAATTGCTGTTTTTCTCTTAATTCGTCAGAGAATTTTTCTGCGAATTCTATTGATCTTGATATTTGTGTGATTGTTCCTTGATACATATTATGTTCTAGAAATCTTATTTTAGTTTGGAATAAGGACATCTTTTTTGCTGATAGTACTAAACCATGTTTTTTTACTATTGTTATGAATGTATTTAAATGATTAATGTGTTGATCTATAGATGTTGAGTAAACTAGTACATCATCAATATATACGATCATAAATTTTGAGTAATTATTAAATATATCGTTTATTATGTGTGAAATTTGGATGGTGCATTTTTAAGTCCAAATGGCATTACATTCCATTCGTAATGTCCGAATGGTACTGTAAATGCTGTTTTATATTTATCTTTTTCCGTAATTTGTATTTGTCAAAATCCGCTTTTTAGATCGAATTTTGAATAAATTTTTGCATCATATAATCGTTTTAATAAATCTTTTTTGTTTGGTATTGGATATTTAATCCATTGTAAAACATCATAGAGGTTTCTAATTGATTACTAATCGTGGTACTCCTCGTTCTTTTTCTGCTTGATTATTTACATAAAAGACTGAACAACTCCAAAGGGATTTAGAAGGCCTAATTAATTTCTTGTTTAAGAGATCTTTAATTTCTTTATTACTCATTTGTATAGGTCTTGCTTTAGTTGGTATATTTCTTTCATTAAATTCTTTAATGTAAGGTAATTCAACTGTATGCTTTTTTCTTTCCCAAAATGCATTTGGTAAGTCTGAGCATACTTGATTAAGTAGATTATTTTCTATTGTTTTTATTTTACTGATTACGTAAGGCGTTTTTAGTTCTTCTATTTTGATATAGGATATTTTTTCTTGTAAATGTTGGATATGATCTTGTTTTACTTTTATTAGATTAATTGTTTTTTTCTATTTAAAGGGAACGAAAAATGTTCTTGGCTTGTCGAATTTGATCTCCGTTGTTCCATCGGTGCGTGAATGGAAGCTTACTTCGGATGTCTGGACCGGTGTTTGGGCTGCTTGATGTAACTTCTCGTAGCTTGTAACCCATGATTCCGGTATCCGTTTGATTAATTCCTCCCGAGAGATTTGGCGAGGGATTTGAGTAGTAGTTGGAACTTGTGAAGCAGATGTGACTTCGAGGAAAAGTGCTTCGTCAGATGAGGGTAATATAAGGTCAAGAGCATGATCCTGGATACGGTAGACGATCTGGTGGTGTAGTGTTGCTACAACGCTGTTTTCTTGCATAGACGCTCCAACCAGCTGTAGTTGGATTTTAAGCGTTTTTAGCAGATTGGGATCTTGCAGAGAGACATTAAAGTTTGGAAACAGTGTTATGAATACTGTTCCGGCGTTTAATGTTGTTTGAACCGTACCGATGTAGGCTTGTTGATACGACTTTAGTCGAGAGTCGACCAAAGCGATTCGTGCTACGACCGGTAGACCTTTTCGAGCATGTAGGGTTAGCCCGATTCGTACCACTCCAAAGTGTAGGTGAGTGTATCCTTGTTGCTGCCATAACTTTGGTAGTCCTTCTGGGATGTTGAGCGAGATAAACTGCTCTTCTTCCGTTGCTGGGACTTGGCAAGATGAGAACTTGCTTGATTGAACGTATTCTCGAACCTTCCTGCTTGATGATGGATGTATGAGCTGTCGAACACTTTTGATAGAGAAAACACCAGGCTTTTTGGCAAAGTATTCATACTGATTGACGAGGGAAGCGTAGTTTCAGGCAATTGGTCTCCTGGAACGTATTCGATTTCATATAGGGAATTGATATCATAGGAAGATGAACGGCTTTTATTTTTTTGTAAGGTAGAAATAGCAAACTGGGAATTGATCGCTGAAGGACTGGAAATAGACATGAGGGTGATTTAGTTTTCAGAACATTCAAAACAATCAATCATGAACAAAGATTCATTCAATCAAAACATAAGCCCAGGCTCTGATACCAGATCATATAGTTTTAACTAGGGATAAGAATTTAAATGCTAATTTAGTTCATACTACTTTTGTGATAATACCTTCTTGTGTTATTTTAAATGGGTAGATTTGTGTAAAAAATGGTGTTTCTAGAATTACTTCTTGTGTTAAATTTTTTACTAATATAAATTGATTTTTGAAGCAATATCCTTGATTACATATTTTTGCGCAAGGTAATTTATATTGTACTTTTAAACTACTAACATTAGCTCCGCTTAATCTGCTCCAGTATCCATTAATGCTATTATATCTATTTTAAAATCATGACATATGTGTAGTGTTATAGTGGTATACCATTTTTGATAATTGATTTTATTAATTATTTGAATATAGTCATTATTATCTTGGTTTTTATCATTACTTTCTGTGTCTTGATTACTTGAGGATACTTTAGTATTATCTTTAGATTCTATTAATGATAATCGAGCATCTATTTGTAATTGTTTTAAATTTTGCTGATTAATTGTTAGTTGTAGTTCTTTAATTTGAGACTTTATTTGCTTAACTTCATTTTGTAATTCTCATGTGGTTACTTGTTTGAATAAGCTTTGGGTTGGATATTTTTTAAATATTTTATTTAGACTGAATGGTTGTGGCGTAGATAATTGATTTTCTTGTCTTATTTTTTTTTTTAATTTTAACAAATATTCTTTTTTGATATATGGATCATCAATTTTATCTATTATATCTAGTAAGAATTGTTTATCGCTATCTTTAGTTATTACATTAATTAATTTACAATTGCATAAATTATCTGATAATTCCTGTGATTCGGTAGAGAAATCACTTGAATTTTCTATTTCATTTATTGAATGGTCACTGCTACTATCTTCTTTTAGTTCAGAATCAGATATTAATAACTTAGTTAGCTTTTCTTGAATATCTGGTTTATCTTGGAATATTTCATTTATTATCTTTTTCATTTTGCATTATGTTGATCTATGTCCGGGGCGCTTACAGTTCCTGCAGACAATTTTTTGTTTATTAAATGACTTGAATTTATTATTATTTTTTGAATACTGATTATTAGTTTTTTGAAATTTTTATATTTTTGATAGTGTTTATTATTGTTATTATTATAATTATTATTGTTATTATTATATCTATGCATTTTTCTTTGTTTATATTTTATTTGCTTAATTTTTGATGGTGGATTAGGTCTATTATAACTGTATTGTTCACAGAATGAACCCATGGTTATTCTGAATTTAAACTTGTCATTTCGTTTGTTATCTTTATGTTCTTGACATATTGCTATTCCTTCCTTTTTAACAAATGCAATTAATTGACCATATGTAATTGTATTCCAGTTAATAGGTTGTCCTCCAGAATAATCTTTTAATTTACTGATTATTCGTTCTCCTAAGAAAGATGGTAATCCTGAGATAAACTGTTCTTTCCAAAAGGGTTGATTACAATATCGTCTTTGGAATATGTTTGTAATAAAAATATCTTTATACCATTTAAAATCGCCTAATGTTGAACATCTTAAATTTGTTAATATAATTTTTTTACTTTCTTATTCTTCATTTAGATTTCCTACAAAATGCATTGTTAAACTATGAATTAATACTTCTATAGCATTTTGATGCTCTACTTCTTCGTAGAGACCTTCATTATCTTCTATTCGTCTGATTTCAACGTGGTTAATAATTGAATCTTGTGTGGTTGTATCTAATGAATTATCCCACCAGTATTTTAATGCTCCATTAAATCCGGATATTAATAATACACATGTTTGTTTATCAGTATTATTTCTAGCTTTATATGTTATAGCGGCCATTCTTATTTCTTGGAATAGATTCATTGTTTCATATTTTGATCGTCCATCAATATTCCATTCATATATATCTTCGCCGGTATACACATGATTGTTTATCAGTATTATTTCTAGCTTTATATGCTATAGCGGCCATTCTCATTNATTAAATCCGGATATTAATAATACACATGCTTGTTTATCAGTATTATTTCTAGCTTTATATGCTATAGCGGCCATTCTCATTTCTTGGAATAGATTCATTGTTTCATATTTTGATCGTCCATCAATATTCCATTCATATATATCTTCGCCGGTATACACATGATTAGAATATTTATGATGTTTCTCGAATAATAAATCTGGTGGAGTATAGCGTGGGTAATATGGTTTATTTGATTTTGTTATTTTATTATTTCTTATTCTATTGAGTTCTTGAATATCATTTTCTGATTGCGTAATAGATTTATTATCGTTGTCATCTATATTATTTATTCATTTTTCTTTGTCTAGCTTATCTAATCTAGTGGAAATTGATTTTAATATTTCATTCGCATGAAATTTAATTTCTCTATTTATTGGTTTAAAGATTGGTGGTGTTACTGAAGAAAAGAGATGTTGGATAAATGGTTTATTGTGACTTGATATTTGGATTTCATTATTATTTATTTTATTATCAATATGATCAACTTGCTTGGATATTTTATGTAATAATTGATTTTGATAATTATTTTGTTCGTAAACTGATTTAATATTTTGCATGAGCACTGGATCAATGTTGATTTTATTGGCTCCAGTTTTAAAGGGTCTAGCTATTATTTGGCGATCTTGAGTACCTATTTTAAGATCTTTTAATGGTGGATGTATAGATTTAACTTTACTTCCATCAGTTTGTTCCCATATTTGATTTAACGATGAACTTGTATTAATTGTGTTAAATGGGTAATTAATGTTATATGTTATAGAATATGTTTCAAACCATACGAAAAATGGAATATTTAATTCTTTTAATTTCATACAATTATACCATTTTTCTCTGTATTCTATTGTTTCTTGTTTAGTAAACGTTTGAAAATACCAATTACGTTTTTAATTGTTTTCTTTTGAATAAAATTCTTCTTTAATATATTGTTTATCAATTTCATATTCTTTATTTATTACATTAATTTCTTGGAAATCTGATTGAGTAGGTGATGTTGGATACATATCTGGTGCAGCTATTGGTGTTTTGAATTTTATTGAATCTTCTTGTTTAACGTTTTGGTTTACACTTTCTGTTTCTGAGTCTGTATTGGATTGTTCAGATCAGAATTCAGAACAGGATTGTCTTGAAGGATATGAGCAAGATGCTCTTGAATGATATGAACTGATTCTAGGTGGAAGTGGTTCTCTAAATGATCCAAATTGTAGTAATATTTTTCCATCTTTTTGTTCAGTTATTTTTGTAAGATTTTTTTGTTCGAAATTCCTTATTGGTTGAGTAATTTCGATTTTCCATTGGTATGGAATAGTTATTTCGTTCCATTTTAGTTGTTTAGGTGTGTAAGTAGCGCTTGGTGTATCCTTGCTATGAACTGTTAATATAGTAGTTTCACCCTTATTATCTTGTAATAAACATCTAGGATTGAATTCAGATGTTGATTGCTTAAAATAGATTCGGTACATTAATAGGTATCTATGTCGTTCATTTTGAAATTTTATTTCTGGTAAATGAACATTTAGTACTAGGGTATTGAGTATTGTTGGGTCATGTAAATTGGATTGTACTGCTCCGAGGAGCGAATTTTCAAATATTAAAAGAATGTGTTATCTCTTAAAAGCATAAGTATTGGAGAATCAATATCCGTTCTAGTGAGGGGTTTGATTGCTATTTGGATTAGTCCAAAATGGATATAATTAAATTTTTTTTGTCTGTATTTTTCTAAAGAGACTTCTGATAATAATTTAATTTCTTCAAATTCATTTTGAAGAGATAGTGTTTGTTCATGATCTTTTATTGCATAGACTGTTTTAAAGTCAAAAGTACCAATTTGATATATATTTTCCGGATTAATTTTTGGTAATTTATTATTGGATATTTCATTAAAAGAGATTATTTTTGACATTATTTATCTTGAATTAATAGTTGTACTAGATGCAGAACTTGCATGTTTTTGTTTAAAAAAATTTCTAATCGAAGATGCCATGACTTTAATCTAGGTGAAAACTCATACTAAAGAGATACTAACCAGTTTCTAGGTCGACACAACTGGGACTTGCCAACGGTCTTACTGCCTTCTTCAGGGCTTGCAGCCTGGAACGCCTACAGTGACAGTGTTTCTGTAGAAAAGGTAGGGATCTGTTTAGATGGGTTTAGACTAGCTTAAACTTCACGAAAATCTTTTGATTTTGAAAACGTTTTAAAGAAAACTTTGCAATAATTTGCATCGATTTGTTTAGAAATCGTTTGGATCTGATACCATTTTTAAAGCTTAAGGCGCTTTTTCTTTGTATAAAATTTTGATTTTATTTATCTGAATTTTTGAAATACATAGTTTGAAATACAGCTAAGTGTTTACAAATATAAAACCTAAAACTTCGTAGAGAGAGAAGTGAGAGCTGTTTTAGTGAGAGATAGAGATGAAATTGCTCGTGCTTCGTTTTATGATGCAAGGTCTTTTTTTATAGGAGAGGGATGTGAATAATGTCTTGATACGTGTCGTTAGATAAATGGTGCCGACACTTTGTGTTGAATGCGTAGATACGTGTCGTCGGATGAATGGTGCCGACAGTTGCATAATTTCTTTGATCGGGTTCCACGTGTTTGATGACGTGTCAATGTGGGTCCCACTTGTTGGTAAATGGCTTCTTTTGATCGGATGGTTTTTGGATAGGTATACTCTCTATTTTATTTTGCGAGTCACTCATCTTGAAAGAGTAATCCCGAGAGCGGTGAAGTGATCGGTGTTTTCGAGGGTATTCAGCCTTCGGATACTGATTTGGGTGCTAAGACTCCTAAGGATGTTAAGATCCAAGGAATCTGGTAGGCCCAACTTGAGCAATAAAACATAGATTATCTAGAGAATCTGTTTTTTTTTTCCCTTTCTGTAAATGTTATGATTCTCCAAAAGAGTATTGATTCCAGATCATAGTACATGTGGAACTCCATTTGGTGACACTTTTTGGTTTAGCTGTTGCACTTTTGGCTTTAATCACAAGCTAATTATTGTGATAAGACTAATTATTAAGGATTAAGATATCATATTTCTAGATCTGGATAATTGCTTTTAACAGCAAGATGATTTCTGGTTAAGAAATAAGAACAGATCTATAATCAAGCAAACCATTTGCCTTATGAAAAACAGAGGACCCTTTATTCTGTTTCTTAGTTTTGTCTTCTTTTCTCGATCAAAGTTCGAATCTTATAGAGAACCCAAAAATGGAAGATCGAAGCATGTAGAAATGACGAGGAAGAGAAGCGATAAGAAAGGCTTTGTTCATGGAGGTGGTTAGAACGGCGTCGCTTGGAACCAGCTCAAGCTTTGTTCTTCGTCTCGGACAGACTCTGTTCTCTTCTGCTTCGCTTCTTTTCATGTGCTTCAACGATGATGACGATTTCTACGCTTACACTGCCTTCTGGTAACAAATTAAAATATTACATTTTAAACTACAAAACAAGTTTTGAAGAGACTTATGAATGTTGTGGAGCAGTTATTTAGTTACAGTGATGGGTTTAGTGACACCATGGAGCGTGACGTTAGCCCTAATTGAAGCTTATTCCATTATCGTTCAACGCCTTCCTCTGCAAACAACAGTTTTGTCTGTCATCGTCTCTGGAGATTTTGTAAGTTATCTATAATTCTATTTGTGTTTAAACCCTTCAAATCTATATTCATCTACTTTAATTTGTGTTCGTGTCAAAACTCAATACGCATTGCTTCTACCACCAAAATAAAGCTAGTAACTTTTTTTTTTTTTGATAATCTCGAAGTTCGGTCTAATCCCTAATCTCCGTGAGCCCGGACTCAGCTTTTAGTTTATTTCCCTCTGGGAATATCCTTCTTTTCCAAGTGGATTTGAACTAGGGATTTCCTTTCTAAAAAAACCACTAGACCAAGAACCACTTGGTAAAAGCTCGAAACTTTGAAACAAGCTATTTCAAAAACAAAAAAAAACTTTGAAACAAGTTGGCATTTTTTATGTTAGAGATTTAATATACAGTTTCTAACTTTATATACGAACAGACCTGGATCAAATGAACCAATTGTCTTAATGTGTTAACATGTTTCGCGTTTGCGTTTTGCATTTTCAAATATTCAAAACTTTGACGCAAATTGGCTTCTGTTTTCGTTTAGAGACTCAATATTAAATTTTCAATATTTTTAGATAAACGGTTCTAGGATTCGATTATTAATTTATTGTTTTGATTTGCGTTTGGATTTACATTGTCTTGTACAAAAAATAGTTTTAAAAGACATATATTGTATTGTTTTTGTCAAACAATTTCAGAAATTACAAATGTACGTAAGACGCAAACAAAAGGAGATCCACACAATTTGTTCATTTGATCAGAAACGTGTTTTCATATCAAATGAACCAATTGTTTAGAAAAAGGTGTTACCAAATAAATCAAATGTGGCTAGTAATAGACATAGTGGATACAAATTAGATTTTGATTGGTTCTATCAGAATACAATCCAAGAATCATTCAAATTGTAATACATTCCACAACTTTATATTAGCTTTTTTGCAATAACTTCTCCCACTATAATATCTGTAGTGGACCATATGAGAAAGATGGATATCCAAATCACATTAGCCATTTAGAGGATAAAGCTTTAGTCTATACACCAACTCACTTAGTTATCTAACAGTGGTATTCACTGTAAAGAGTTGTTCCGGTGTTCTAAATTTCGGGTCAACTAATCTTTAACAATGCTAGCAAAAACTGTTGGTTCCTTTTGTTTCTTGTTTAACTTAGAGTCTACTTTCTTTATTTTTTGGTAACTGAGTTTGTGGTGGAATCTCAAAGCAATAAAGCAACAGTAGTATATGTATAGATGTTGTAGTACGCCAAACTTTGCAGGAGAGCGGTCCAAACATGTTTTGGACCGGTCAAGTTCTGATTTTTAACATTTTGAAAATTCAAATTCGATTATGCACTGGTCGATATATAATTATTTCTATCAAGATTATATCATAATATTGGATATTATTGCGGTTTACCACAGATTAAACCGCAAAAACACTAAGAGCATGTAGAAATTATCACATAACTTATATTGAACTGGTTCATGTAAAACGAGTAATACCAAAGCTGGATAAAGCTGATCCAACTCGTCACAGCATCTTAAATAGAACTTAATCATCATGTGAACATATATATTGCAATTATCAGTGGAATATTGACCACTTGCTTTGCTTTAATCAAGATGGCGAGATCACTAGATTACATCAACTCGTACATATCTTTGTTGTTGTTGTTGGTTGGTGGTCGACTCTTTAAATTTGATGGCTCTTCAAAGGAGCTTCAATATAGTTTGTATTTACATTTTATAATAACATTAACACGAACACACACACACACAGAGAAGTAATACTACCCAAAAAACTTTGTTTATCGAAATAACACAATTGCTATATATTTAGAAAGCTTTCTTATACTTTGAGAAGGCTTTCCTACAACTGATTTAAGAAAATTTCTTAAATACTTTGTGTTATGTTTGAAATGAAACAACAAAATATGATACCTTCTTCACATTTAAACCCAAATATATATATATATATATATATATATATATGATACCTTTTAGAATGCCCCCCTAAAAAAACTTAAGAAATTGGAAAATGGTTTAATGAACTACTTTTACGGTTCTACATATTGGAACTAGTTGAACTATCCTATCATTTAGCAAATGATAAAGCAAAAATTGGTTAATTTGCTAAAAAAAAATTTAAAAAATTGACATAGTTTGCTAATTATAAACTCCTTTTAATACTTGGGTTTATTCAGGTTTTGTCGTTTTTATCGCTGGGAAGTGCATGCTCGACGGCGAGCGTGGCCGTATTTTTGATCGGCGCCGGAGAGAAGCATTGTGATCGGTACAAGTTATCGGCGACTATGGCGTTCTTGTCTTCGTTTCTTTCCTTTGCTTCCACTTTCTTTAACTTTCGTCTTCTTCCTTCTCTAATTTCTCGTTAGTCAGATTTCGTTTCACTAGTTTATAGTCATATTTTCCTTTTTATATTTCGGTGAAATGTGATAAATTTGTATTTGTTGAAGGGAGAAAAAATTATTCTAATTGTTTCTCGACGCATAATTATTGGTAACAAAAATTGAACGATGATATCATTGATTACAAAATCCAGAAATACAGATCCATCGTATATATATTACGACAAATTTATTATGACACGTATTTTTTTTTTAAACAAAAAGTATTTTCGAGAGCTGTCAAAAAAAAAAACTTTCAAGTTTTTATCATTATATTTTAAATTAATATTTATTTTATTCTTATTAATTCTCTTTTATGAATTTTAACTCTTATTCTTGATATCCGAAAATCGCATCAATTTGAATATTGTACTTCGGATCCACTTATCTTTAGGTTCTAAAATATCTGATCACACTCACCTATATATAACCCAATTTTTGATTTTTGATTATTTTTTTTCAAAAAAAAAGGGTCTAGTTTTGAAGACTTTTTTTTACGATATTTTAAAACCCTATATTCTGTATTTGTTTAATTCAAATAGCAAAATGTCACATCGGATATATGTCCCATTAGAACATTGTATTCATAGATAACTTTTGTAACCTTTTCACTGTAACAATTTTGACCTTTTTATAGTACATAGTTGGTAAGGCTTGTTCTAGCATTGCACATGGTCATGGGTCTATATATATATTTTTTTTCAACAACCCAACTATTTAAATTAAGTTTTGGCTGGTAAAATAGTGGTTATGTGGAACAATTTTTTTTACCGATTTTGTCTGATTTACCTAGAAATAGAATATTTCATGTACGATCCTCTTTTTGCAAGAGAGTCGGCACATATATTTAGAAAACGTGGAATAAAACTACGTCAAAGTTTTCAAAGACACGTTTCAAAAATTAGAAAGAATCCAGTTATAATCAAACTAGTCACTGTATAAATTTGTATAAATTTTCTCAATGATCAAATGTAGACGCTTTGCTATTTGACTGTAACCAATAGATTAAACTGTGATATTATTAGATTAACCTAAATACCTGATCATAATGTTGAATGAGTGTATACTTCTCATATAATAGATGGGAGGCATGAAGATCTAAACTATATCCTAATTCACAAGTCTCTGATCTCAAATCTCATTTGGTTTGCAAATATCTGGATTTAAACAAGTATTTATCTGTATTAGCATACATACAGATGAATCCAAGTAATTAGTTTAGCGATAATATATTTTTATTTCATTTGCTTATATATGAGAACCGATTTATGGATATTAAAATGTTCATATTTATTAAAATAAGGCACCGGCTTGTTCAAGTACATGCACATACAGATTCATGTGCTCCGTACGTAAGTTCCTATAGATTTATATTTTATACCCAAATCAAAACATAAACAAAAATTTATATGTTGTTTTAAATTTAAATCATATCAAATCAGTTTTAAAAACGAGTTTTATTGAGATTAAACGTCTCAATCATCAAAATATAACTTCTCAATCATCAAAAAATAAATATTTTAACCTATTTATGTAATACTTTAGATATTTATTGTCATCAAACAATTAATTCTTTTATTATTATGGGTGATTTTAGTTAATATACACAATTGAACACAAAATTAGTTTAGCAAAAATAGTTTAGAAATTAGGAAAGTAACAAAGAGAAATGAAAAATACACCATAATTATTTTTCTTACTTTACTTTAGAGTAACTACAAAAATGCTATTGCTCAGATTTTTTTTCTCCGGCGTTAAGGTATACCGCCAACATTGTTCATCTGATCGTTAACACTGTTCATATGATATCTATAGTATTGTTTATCCGATGATTAACTATTTGGTTAATATGATAACTAACATGATATAGCGTTAAACCAGTTAGCATACATTGAAGTTAATCAATAACAAAGTTAGCTTATGGGTTATCAGTATAATTTTGTATAACTTTGTTACGATAACAAAGTTAGTTAATCAATTACACAAATTTTCTATGATATGATAATTGGGTTATAATAATAATTTTTATATTTTCATTTTTTATATTTTCTATGATATGAAAACTAGGTTAGAATCATATTTTTCATATTTTCAATTATACATATTTTCATGACAACTGGCGCCATTGTTCATCAACCGGTCTGAGACTGTTCTTCCAAAGTCGCATATACTATTCATCATCATTATCATATCATAAAATTTCAGTTATCGTGTTAACACAGTTATCATATCAAAGTTTAATTAAAAAAAATTATGTAAATTCCAATCCGAAAATACTATTCAAAAAGGTGTCGGAATCTCCACCTAATTTTGCTATTATTTATTGACATCTATTGATAATTCCCTTATTATTATCTAAACAATATCAAACCTAAAACTATGTACATCATTTTGAACCGAAGCAATCAGTTGAAAGCTTCCTTCCAAACAACATTCGAATCCAAAGAAACACGACTTTCCACTTTTTTGGAGATTTCGTAGATTAGAGGTTTTTTTTTCTTTGAAAAGAATTTATTAAACTGATTTTAATGTCAGGTGACATTCAAAATTATTTTAATCACTCAACACACTACAAGAAAACAGGCGGATTTCCTACGAAAAAAATGTTTCCGACCATTTTCCGAGGAAAATTAAATCCGTAGGAAATCAGTCAAAAATTTCCTACGCATCCATGTCCGTCGAAAATTCGGTAGGAAAACCGTCGGTTTCTCGTAGGAAAGTCTTGCCGTAGGAAATCCATAGGATATTTCCGATTGATTTCCTACGGCAAGTAGCCGTTTACAAATTCCGACGGATTTCCTACGGCAAAAATGAACCTGTTGTTGTAGCCATTGGGAATTTGAAATTTGGTAGGATAACAATGATTATTTTGATCTTGGATGGATAAACCTCATGATGATCCAGTTACCGGGAAACTTACACCGGAGTTCGCGGATGGTGTTAGGCAGTTCATGGAATTTGCGTCAAACCAAGCCGCGACATTGGAATCTGGTAATATGTATTGTCCATGTCCTAAATGTAAGAATCATGGAAAATTTTCTCTATATATAGTACGAGGTCACTTGTTTAGAAGAGGGTTTATGTCGGGTTATAAGATTTAGTATTCACATGGAGAAACTGATTCGATGGTAGACTATGCTAGTACTAGTGAACCTTATATTGCGTATAGGTTTGAGGAACCAACAACAGAAGTAGATGTAAACGTAGGCACTACTCAGATGGTGAATGATGCGTTTCGTGAAAACATACTGTCGTTTGTTAATGAGGATGAAGTTATAATAACTGAATCTAATTTAGAAGCTCAGAGGTTTTTTGATATGCTATACGCATCTAAGCAATCGTTGTACAAAGGCTGTAGAGAAGGGCATTCACCTTTATCAACAGCAACGAGGTTGATGACCATAAAGACGAATTTTAATTTGGCCGAGAATTGCGTCGATGCGATAGCTGAATTCGTGAAGGAAATTTTGCCTGAGGATAATCTTGCACCCGAGTCGTACTATGAGGTCCAGAAGTTGGTTGTTGGTCTTGGCTTATCATATCAGATGATAGATGTCTGCATAGACAATTATATGATCTACTGGGGGAGCGACTTAGATCGCACGACATGTCGCTTTTGTCGTAAGCCTCGCTATCAAGAGACAAGTGGAAGAGTTCCAGTTCCATATAAACGGATGTGGTATTTACCATTAACGGAGAGGTTGAAGAGATTATATCAATCTGAGCGGACGGCAGGGCCTATGAGATGCCATGCAGAGCATACTAGGGGAGAAGAAATTACACATCCATCAGATGCAGAAGCATGGAAACATTTTCAATCGGTGTATTCTGGTTTTGCATATGAGCCAAGGAACTTGTACCTCGTATTATGTACAGATGGTTTCAACCCTTTCGGTAAGCATGAGAGACAATATTCATTGTGGCCAGTTATCGTGACTCCTTACAATTTGCCGCCATCGTTGTGCATGAAACGAGAGTTTTTGTTCCTCACGATTCTCGTTCGCGGTCCTGAGCATCCTAAGAGATCACTTGATGTGTTTCTACAGCCACTGATTTATGAGTTGTAAATGTTATGGGAGAATGGTGTGCGCACGTTCGATGTTTCATGCCAACAAGATTTTCTTATGCGTGCTGTGCTAATGTGGACCATCAGCGATTTTCCAGCTTATGGTATGTTATCTGGTTGGTCAACGCATGGAAGGTTAGCATGTCCGTATTTTGAATTTTTAGAAATAATATTAACGCACTAATATAATTTGTTTATTTCTTTCGCAGCAAGATTACACGTGGGCACCAGAACATTCGACCATGGTTCGTGATGCATTCGACATCTAAGCCGCTTCCCAGTACTCAGACCACATGAACGCGTGGAAGGAAAAATGGCGTGCCGGTGAAGATAAGCCGAAGAACTTGTCGGACGACGTCTGGAAAAACTTGCAGGTCTATTGGTCCCAACTGAAGACTAAAGCCACATCCTCGAGAAACTCAGTGAACCGTCATTGCCGACGGGGTGGCACGCAAAACGCGGGTGCGAAGACTTTCGAGGCTCGCGAAGAAGAGCTGGTACGATAAAAACGAGTTTTTTTAGTTTAAATTTCTTTTTACTATATTGTTAATTTAATGTTAATTTTTTTAACGTGTTAGATCATTGCAAACGACGAGAATCCGGTGGATTGGTTGACCGTGATGGAAGATACACACACCAACAAGAAGACCGGCTAAATTTCTAACCCGAAGACGCTCGAAGTCGTCAACAACATCAAGAAGAAGAAGCATGAGACATATTTGCAAATGACTCGGGATGCCTCAACGTCTTCAAATGAGTTGTTCGTACAAATGATCAACAATACGTTTCAAGTAAGTTTCAATTATTGTATTTTCGTGAATGTTTTTTAATTATTTTGCTCTTTTTAAAATTATTTTTCTCGTTTCCGCAGGAAACTCCGGTTCGAAAATGACGTCATTATGGTTTGGGAAAACTTCCTGAGCGTTACACTTCTGCTTCTTCAATGTACCAGCCTCAAAGTCACAAACTCCTTGAGAAAATCGAGAATCTGAATCGAGAAAGTGCGGAAATGCGCTCGGAGATGAATTCCCTCAAAGCTTTACTGATGACACATATTGAAAGTCAGTCGAACCCGCAACAACCATCCCCAAACATGTCGCAAACCGGGAACCCGTAATAAATCCGATTACGGATTTGTTTTTTGTTTTTGAACAATTTTATTTCTAGTATTTTATA
The DNA here is from genome assembly GCA_002933915.1 of Eutrema heterophyllum. Classification (NCBI taxonomy): domain Eukaryota; kingdom Viridiplantae; phylum Streptophyta; class Magnoliopsida; order Brassicales; family Brassicaceae; genus Eutrema; species Eutrema heterophyllum. The sequence goes on from PKMM01021647.1 coordinate 381,491, forward strand.
AAACAATTCTTAAATAACTTTATTTAAGAAATTTTTTTTTTAATTTTATTTCATATTTATGAATTTTTCTATTTTAAAAAAAAAACCGTGGAAAATCGGATGGAAACTAGCTCGTAGGAAAACGGTCGGAAAATATCACGTAGTAAATCGGTTGAAAACACATCCGTAGGAAATATGTAGGAAATTAACCCGTAGGAAATCGGTCAGAAATTAGACCGTAGGAAAACGGTAGGAAATTATCCCGTAGGAAAACAGTAGAAAAATTACAGAGGATTTACCGACGGCATTTCCGACGACTGTCTTTCCTCGGAAAACCGTCGGAAAAAATGTGGTCGGAAATCGGTAAGAATTTTCCAACTGATTTCCGACGGATTCTCATTTCCGACCACTTCAAACCGACGACCAAAATCGGTAGGAAATCGGTCGGAAATAGCCATTTCCAACGGATTTTCTACCAATTTTACCGTTGGTTTTAGGCCGTTTTCTTTCTTGTAGTGACAATTTCAAAATCAATCCTCTTTATAAGCTTATGTATTCTACTAATCTGCAACTTATAATCTCGAAAATCTAGTATGATTTGATATTATTATGATTTAAGTTAAAATCAGAAAATCTATCGAAATTTTAACAATCTCGTTTGATATTTCCAACTTAAAATCTCTAAAATCTTGTGTGATTTAATATTTTTCCGAGATTTTCTATTTTCGGATTTTTTCTACAAAATAATTGGCGTTATGTTTAATAGTATAGATAAGTAATTATAGATTTTTTTTATTTACCAATTTTTTTTTTAAACTATTCCTATATATATTACTCTAAACTTTATATATCATAATTATTGATAAGCATATATAGAATGTTCCGCAAAATCAAGACCAAAACAATAATAGTTGATACTTGTATGACCCATAATTAGGAAGAATTCTTAAGTGATCAGAACTAATTAAAGATAAAGGGACCCAAGACAACCTTGCATGATGATGAAACTTTTGATTCTAAATTTCTATGAAAGTTATAAGATGGGACAATTACACACACACACAAAAAAAAAAGTTATAAGATGGGAAGTTTCATCGTAATGACAAGTATGAGCTTTTTTCAATGAATCTTAAGAGCAAAACAAGAAATTATTGGAAAAAAAAAAAGGAGACCCACTATTGTGTAAAAAAAACATATTAATAATACAAAGCCCCCAAAAAATCAATAGATTCCATATCGTATGAATCATATCTTTAGCTGTTTTAAAAAATAAATTAAATTAAATTTTGAGCATATGGATATATATGTATATATATATTATATATAAAAGGCTTAGCATATGGATATTTCACCCAAGTACTTCAGTGACTCAGTCCATGTCGTTTGTCGCTTGGTGTTTTTGCTCGTTCCGTCTTGTAAATAAAATGGAACAACTTTTTCTGTTAAAAATTAATTTAATATTTAGAGAAAAGTTCCTAACACCATACTTTTAGGAGTTTCAGTTAATTAGTATATTCTTATGATCACTGAGCGATTTTAAGCTAAGTCGTTAGATCTTTCTTTTTATCAGCTATTTTGATCTCTCCCGTTAAACATAAATACAGAATTTCGTAAGAAAAGGTCATTTATATATTTTTGTGAAAAAAGAGAAGGTCACCTTCTACCATAAATTATATGATCCATAACCCACTAATTACAAAAATTTGTTGATATCATCTAAAGAACACCAATATATATGTTATAAGATGCAATAGATACTTATTATAGTCCAGTCTAACGGTTATATATATATATATATTGTCAACTAATATTATATCAATCAGCAAACGTACAAATGATACAAATAGAACAAATTACATAAACAAACATAATACATAAAATATAAAATTTTATCTAATCTTTCTCGTGTTGTATTACATTGACACATCCCCAAGTAAGAACTAAAAATATTTTTCGAATAAGAATCCAATTTATTGATTCTTTCGATAGAAATAATATCTGAGATTGCCAATTTTTAACGACTGTATGAATGTCGCCATACAACAAAGAAATTACGTCTTCCGCTCCAAACCCTCGTACCTTCCATGACGGTTTCCATGGTGGTTGATTCCATAGAAATGTCATATATAGCAGAGTAAAAACACCGATAAGAATCGACCTAGAAACATCCTATCCAAAAGATTCTTCCGTTAACAGAGTGCACTCATTAATTCCCCATATTCCAGTGATGCATGGGTCGAATACCCAAATTACATCTCTAAACCAAATGGTGGAGATGAATAGAATATGAGGAATACTCAAATCTAGCATACAAGGATCCCTTGTACCCAAATTGATATCATTGTGCAATGGGAGGAAGCCCACGCCGAAGATGTCTGCGTAGTGGGATAGTAGAAAGAAACTCCTCCACACCGCTATGTAAGGAAACCCCCGTCAAAAGGGATAGAAGAAATCGGACTAGTATACGATAGAAAATCACCCAGAAAATACAATAAATGTGATTTAGATGTCCTCCGGTTAAGAACATCATGAAAATCATGATTCCAATCATCTGCAACGGATCTAAAACGTTGCTTCACGATTAGTGACAAAACCCTCACTGTTTTGATCGCCCATCACTTAAGCGGCAGTTCTCCAATCAGTAACGTTTGATAGGATCTCAAGAGACGAAGGCCTTCACTGCGATTTGATCTCACTTACTCCACTGAATTGATCTCAAGAGACAAAGGCCTTCACTGCGAATTCGCTTGTTTGATCTACAATCTCCTTCGATCCAAACTCAACGAAGATCGAGTCAAATCGATCGTTCGTGACGCGGTCGAGATCGAGAGGGAGTTTGTGTGCGACGCTTCGTCGTATAATCTGAGATTGTTTTTTTTTGGTCCCGAAATTGTTTTTTTTTTTTTTTTTTTTTGTCCCGAAATTTCTTGTAGAACAGAAGTTTTGTCATGATGTTTATATTGACGACGAAAATATATCACATGACATTAGTCATTAAATATTTTACGTCGTATTTTGCCATGGTTTAACGGCATATCTCTATAATATTATTTTAAATGATATTTTTAAAAATGAATTTTGTTTTGTAAGTTATTACATATTATGCAATTACAAATAAGAAAAGATAATTGAAATAGGAAAGAATATAATTGTTTTTTAAAATTATTGATGAGAATATGAAAAGTATTTATTTATCATTAAATAAGTTATTTACTATTTAGTTTCTTAATTATTTTTAATATTATATATTTTTATATAATAATCAATCCATATATATTCAAAAATATATATATATTCGAAATCTTGCTATATTTTTCACTATAATGTATTATATGTATTTGAATATATATCAAAAAAGTTAAAAAAAATATTTTAATAATTTTATAAAAAGTTAGACACAAAAAATGATTTTTTAAAAAAGTTTGTGAACTAACCACAAAACTGGAGTCATTAAACGGTGCATATTAGAGTTATGTTTTCAAGATTATAGGTTTTGCGGGTTAGTCCGAATAATATTTTAGTCTACTGCAAAACGGGTTAAATAGACAAATTTTTCCGTTTGACAACTCTATTTATAATCATGAGTTAGACATATTATAAAATTTAAATAAAAACTTTTTTCTTAAATTTAAAAACAATTTCTATAAAAAAAATTACACCGCGCTAAATGCGGATTAAATCCTAGTTCCAATATAATTCCCAAGTGTAATAATTTATTCAGACTACTTATTCATGTTTGCGTACGCGAGTTTATGAAAATGTTGTTAAGAGTCTTTGGCGAATCATATTTAGTTCCCTGTATGCACGCGTGTGACCTGGAGATTTTGAGTTGGATAATTTCAAAATTCCAATCAAATTTTCAAATATAGTTTCGTAAATTATACATGTAGCTAGACATTTAAACACATGCAGGGATGCGCCATGAGTGTTACTTGTTTTTGACTATTCCTTAAGATTAATTATTCTGATGTGAATACAAAATTGGAGAAATAATTTGTAATCTTCAAATATACAACCAAAAGAGTACAGACATCATCATGCACATGTTAAACGGGAGCTCTCACCTCTTCGACCCACCCGAAAAAAAAATCATAACTAAAGAAACCCGAACAAAAAAAAAGGTGTGCTATAGCTACAAAATAACATATATTTGCACGTAATGAACATATTTTTGCACGTAATTTTGCAAACGGAACTAAAATTGTAGGAATATAGGAATATAGAACGGTTAATATCGAATATGTAAAGATATACTCAATATACTTGTAGAGCACTTTTGGTTAGCCTATATAAGGCATATGTTAATAACATAACTCGACACGGAGATTCATAATCTTACAAAAATATCTTCCATTGAAAATTTTAGCTGTTATATGAAGGCAAACAAAAAACGAACTGAGATTTGATTGGTAACACCTATACCTAATCAAATAGAAATATTGTTTCTCAATTCAAAAAAAAAATAGATTATTGTTTCTTTATTGAGATATGTGTATTTTGGTTGGTTTGATATACGGATGTAAAACAATAGCCTATAAGATGAAGTTTTGGAAGTCCAATAAAGCATTCTATCTTGTTGGTGAGTCAAAGAGGTAATAAGTGGTTCAATCTTGTCATTTGTGGGGTGAGACCGGGAGAGGGAGCATCCATGAAGCTTCATACAGAGGCATGAAGTATGTGACGTTCTCTTTCTTCTTCTACATATATTACAAACCTTTCAAATAATAATTATTATTATCAAATTTTGCGAACCCATAGTTATTTTAGATTTACACACACAAAATAATGAATAAAACAATCACACGTAATTACGACTCAAGATCTAGTTTTCTCAACTCTAAAAACCAACACGAGGTCGCGCGAGTGAGATTCACTCGCAGCGATTTTTCTTCTCGTCTCTCTCCTCTCGGTTCACGTAGATGGCTTCTCCCCGGTAAACCCGGTGCCGCGAGGGAACCACCTCTCTTTTGTGGACCGGCGGTTCTTCATCCATGGATTTGGGACTTTTTCGATGAACTTTTGATCTTTTTTTGAGCTTCGTGGTGGCGAGGCCGGTTTGCTCATGTCGGGTGGCGGCGGGGTCTCCTTCGATCCGGTTCACGAGGACTTGGTCCGGCGAGGGTTTCCTTCTCGGTGTTTTAGCGGGGCCGTTTGGCGGTGTTGCTTTCTGTGTGGTGGCTCTGGTGCCTTAGATCGGCGTTTGGCGAGTGGGCTTGCGGCTGGAGGAGTCGTCGGATGTCGCTACCGGCGGTTGTAAAGCCTCTCGGGGACGGTGGTGATGCGACGCGGTAGAATTTTCCCGGTGAGTCTTCCTCTGTCGGCCCTTTCCCCCCTTGCCTCTCCTCGCGTTTTTGGCTCTGGTAAGTCGTGCGGTTGCTCTCGTCTCTTCGGGGTTTGTTGGTGGTGGTTGGATTTGGTCCTTCCTCGTCTTCGGCGGTGGTCATGTGCCGCCCGGGCTGTTTCGGGGGTGGAAGCTCAGTAGCGGAGGTCTTCTGTTCCGCTACGTCTTTGGTGGTGGCGTTGTCGGGTGGTGGTTCGGTGGTGAGACTTGTGGTGGTTGGTGGTCGATTCAGACTGGTGGTGGGCTGAGTGATCGTGACTTGTGGTGGTGGGTTTGTGTGATCATGACTTGTGGCGGAGGTGAGCGAGGCCGGCGGCGGGCTCTTCTTCTTCGTGGCTATTAGGGTTTGCTGCTTCTTGGTTGTCTTCGGTTTCCCCTTCAGTTTAGACTCGGTTATTTAAATTTCAATTGTAATCGGTTTAGTTTCATTTTCAGGCCCAACCGGGTTATTGGTTCGGTCCGATTATCCGGTTTAATATTATTGTAAAACAAAAAATTCATTAATGCAAAAAAGGTTCAAAAAAAAAAAAATCTATGATCTATAATAGAGAACAAAGACATTATTGTATACAGCAAATTTAAAACACAGATTATGGGTGTATTACGACTAACAAGCATTACTTCGACAGTCCAGCTAAAAAAAACGCTAAATATTGTAACTTATATATTTTTTACAAAAATTGGCACACTCTAGGGGTTAGAACCGCCAGTGTGATCGGCTGGTTATGTTGCATGTTTTTCTCTGTCAAATTGGCGTATACTTAGAATTAGTCGGACGGTTTAAAACGGTTATGGTTAAACCATATTATAGTCATTGACCTCCAGCCGATACTAACCCGATCGATCAACGATCATCCAAGATAATAAAAAAAAATATGTGCTTCTTTTTCACATAAAAATAAAAGTTGTAATCAGAGATATCTTACGGTTTGGAAAAAAAGATGTAACTAAATAAAATGGAAAACTACTAGCATAAGAAAGGGTAATGTCAGGAAATAGTAAAACAATAAATTATTTTATAGCATAAGGTGGGTTTTTTTAACTACAAAACTACTTCAACTTGTCTTATAACACAAATTAATTGAACATAATGTCTGTAGTTTACATCAACTGAGAGAGTTTAGGTGACCGATTTCAGCCTGTAACGGTCTATTATTGTCCCTAATCAATTTGCATTTATTATAATTACTAAATTTAGAGCGGTTATTTGACCCAAAAAAACTATGAAAATAATAGTATTAGGCTATTAGCTAAACACTTCATTTCTGGTTGGCATCGTTGTGATAGTTGACAATTGACCCTCATCCAAGTTCCACTTAACAACGAAATTTGTTTTGAACACTAATAATTCTGAACCATACATAACGATTTATGTATATTTATTTTAACTTGTTGTATATAATTTTTTTTTTTTTTTTTTTTTGCTATGAATTGTATATAAAATCATATCCGAAGAAGCGAGAACAATAACGAGCGATATGTCACCAGGCAACAAGGGAATCAACGAGTTTACGGCAACTCCAATAGATTGTCGGATTCTTGTGGGACCCTTACATCGGTACGGGCATCTCATGGCTCGAAAGTACGACACGTGGCTGTAGAATTTTAGGCCACGTCGATTTCCTGCCACTTTCTTCTCTTGCTATTCCTACACTCCCTCGTTACGTTCCGTGGACTCTCAGCGCTAAGGCCACGTCTCTTGTTACATGTTTAAAATCTTTTTTATATTTTAATAAAGAACATGTTTAAAATCTTGTAATTTAGGACGAAGTTTAACTTAACCTAGGCAGTGGCTCGTGGCTCGTGGCTACACAAAGGACATGAGATTGCGCAGTGATAGACTGATAGTAATCATGATTGAACCGTTAACCAGCTTAAAAATTCGTATAGTTTGTGTAAGGATAAAATCCAAATCATTATTTTACTGAATTGTGGATTCTAAGAGATATTAACAAAACCGAGATCTAAGATGGTGAATATTACTAGTATTTAATTCCCAAAAATAATGTCAAAAATCAACTTGTTAACACCGAACTAACACATTAATTAAGAGATGATAAGTTTTGTGCCGTTTTAATTTCCCCTCTTGTATAACTCGCAAAATAAATTCGTAAGCTATTCTCTTATTGATTAAGGGTCTATTATATTGGTTAAGACTTATATATATATATATGTATATACTCAAATTTAAACTGATCACTGACACCTATCAACAAAATCATTTTAAACAGAGCTACTTAATATATTTTCTCTATAGGAGTATGTTATTCTTTCCTTTTTCTCAAACCTTCACTTTTGATTGGGTAAATCCGTAAATGCCTCTATACGTATATAAGATATAAAGGTAAAGTAGTAGTCCTTAAACAACTTGGTAAACCAAAACCGCAAACAAGTCTGCTTGCAAGGAATAAGTAAAACCATGGTCGCGAAAAAAAGTGCTTACTCTAATTAGCTTAAGTCATGTCCACTTTATTATATTCTTTATAATCAAAATTCACTAGTTTTTGGATGTTCAATATTGTTGACATCAACGTAAGAAAGCTCTAACTTCTTTCTATGAGTCGAATAGGTAGATTTTAAAAATTGTGGTTAAACAAACCGTTTGCTTGTCTACTAAGAAAACAAATAGTTGAACAAGGGTTATGACTAATATGAGCCGTTCACAATCCACCCGGATATTAGCTGTGCAGCATATTTTACTGTTTTTAGCTCTACTGTTTTCTTTTTAATGAAAATTAACATATAATTAGCGAATGAAAAGATATATTACCACAATTTATCAATTATAAGTCATTACTGAAATATGATATCTGGACAATATAAATTGAACGGCATAGTTTTCTACTGAAAATATTAAGCAACGCTAATACCTTATCTTTAATATGCTTCATTAACTACCTTGTTTAAAAACAAATCACCAATAAAATCATAAATGAAGTGTAAATATCGAAATAGTTAATGAAGATAAAAATGACGTAGAAATGTACTTTCTCTGTTTCACAAAAAGTGTCATTTTATTTTTAAGGTTTTATTTTTGTTTCATAAAAAGTATCGTTTTATGTTTTCAATACATAATTTTGAACAAAAATCCAATTTTACCTTTATTATTTTAATGTATTAATTAGAGAAAAAAAATTGTATAATGTATTAATAAAGAGTAATATTGAATTTTTAAGAATTTTTTTAATATGTGTTAAATGTGTCAAAATGACTATTTTTATAAAACATATGGAGTAGTTATATAAGTGAATAAAATAGAAATACATTATAAAAAGATACTATACTCCCATGAAAAAAACACATGTTACATATCTAGATGAATCTAAACTACATTAAAGGATCCGACAGCTTCTGGGGCAATCAAAATCATAGATTTAAAAGTGACAAGAAAGTTCATAATTATTCATATACAAAAATGGGAATCAATATAGATTTAAATTTGTAACCTAGTCATAAAGGGCAGCAATGAAAATGGACCCTATTGTGATTTGAAGTTGTTTTATATCAGAGATTTGATTTTAGATCTTTCAACTTAAATTCGTAAACCCACCGCGCTACCCCACGAGCATTATATCAATTCAGTAAATTGATAATTTATCTGTTCACAATACACTCGTAAACAAGCTATTACACGCAGTTATGTGTAGGTTTTATCTTCTTTCAACAACTACTATAATATGTTTTTAAGGAAAACAATTACTATGTTTTATTCTGAATTTTGTAAGTTTTGTATACTGGTCGACATGCATATCAGCTTCTTCTCTTCTTCTTTTTTTTACGCAAGACATAAAAAAAAAACATTCACAATATGTCACACATTCTTAAAACTTTCATAGATTAACCATAAAACACAATCATCATACATATTTCTGACTGATATAGATAATGAAATAAATGAATTTAAGGATTTGAACATGTACTCATATAGGTTAAAAGTCTAGAGGATTATAAATCATTTAGATCATAGTGTAGTGTTGGTACTCTACAAAATGTTAACAATACATGTTGCACGCGCGAAAACAGTTTCATTTAAAAAGGTGTATTCAATCTAATATTAGGAGGATTTGGAAAAAATTGAGTTTTAGTGAGTTTTAGATGATTTGAGTGAATTAGGTAAATTGTTATGATTTGTTTTTAAATTTCTATGAAGTCTCACCTAAAACCATGAGATTTGAATTTTTATTTTTTTCATTAAGAAATTCCACCAAAACATTTTTAAATCGCTAAAAGTTCTATAAAATTCACTATTTAAAATGTTTCCATTAACAATAACTTTGAAAGTTCATTTACAAATCACTAGTTCGATAACATGAGATTTTAAAAAACTTTTTAAAATTCATGTTTTGAATATATTTGAATAAGATACGATTTGTTATTGGATTGAATACAATGTTTCAAGTTTGAAACGTAAACGAAGAAGAGAGAAAATGAAGAAAGTCATAATACTTAAGGTCAGTCCCTGACATGGTAATTATAGCTAATAATAAAGGGTAAAAATATCTAAACACACACAAAGCTGTCATCCTCCCCACCACTTATACAGCCTGTCATCACTCTCCTATTGGTCCACATAACGACAAAATCCTACGTGGCTTCCGGTTTTTGTAACACAAACACAAACTCTCTCTCTCTCTATTTATACACAAAACCTTCCCATTCTCCTCCATATTGTTTATGTCCACTTAATAAAATCCCTTTTCATAACCTCTTTCACCGGAAAACGAGTCACGGCTCACGGAGTCAACTCAGCGAGTTACCAAGAATCATCATTAACAGTACTGATTATTTTACACCCATAAATGGGTATATGCAGTTCGAGCGAGTCGACTCAAGTGGCGACGGCGAAGCTGATCTTGCAAGATGGGAGGATGATGGAGTTTACGAAACCCGTGAAAGTCGGATACGTTTTGCTGAAGAACCCGATGTGTTTCATCTGTAACTCAGACGATATGGACTTCGACGACGCCGTATCCGCCATTAGCGCCGATGAAGAGCTTCAGCTCGGTCAGATATACTTCGCTCTTCCTCTTTCTTGGCTTCGTCAGCCACTTAAAGCGGAGGATATGGCTGCATTGGCCGTTAAAGCTAGCTCTGCGCTCATGCGAAGCGGTGGTAGTGGAGGAAGTTGTCGCCGGAAATGCGTAGATCCTATTGTCGTAGCTGATAAGTATCGCCTTAGAGTTGGTTCCGGTGATGTTACGGTGGGTTCCGGAGGCGGGAGGAGGAAAGGGAGAAACGTCGACGGTGGTGGTGGTGGTGGTAGTAGTAGTAGTAGCCGGAGGAGGAAATGTTACGCGGCGGAGTTGAGTACGATAGAAGAATGAAGGGTAGTTTTGGAATTTGTGGATAGTTGTAATTATGTTGGGGCATTTTAGTCATTTAATGAAGAAGCAATTTGCCAATTCGCAATGTTCGGAAAGTTCTCTTTTGGGAAGCCAGTAGTTAGTACTACTTAATTAGTAGCATTTCTCATTGATTTGTCGAGTTATAATTTTATTCTTACACTTTTTTATTTCTTCCCAGGAAGACTAAAATCTCCATCGTGCGACAATTTTTTTGGTTAATCTTAATATTATTATTAGTCAATCATATTAGATTAACAAAATTAATCATATCAGATTTCATCTTTCAAAAATTCAGAAATGTAACTAATATTATGTCATTATTGTTCTAAGGATAAGAAAAGAACATGTGACTGGTTCCAAAGATCTCGTAACGCGGTATTGGATTGCAAGATAAATTAAAATACAAGGTTACACAAATAGTCAAAATACATACATACATGATATTACATGTGTTTATATGTGGTTTCACGTTGGCAAAAAAAGAGAGATGTGCTTTCACATGTTTAAATGTTCAGCAATATTACACATTAATAGTGTTCTTTAATTAGTCCGTTTTGTGTTCATTAAAGACAGCTGAGTTCTAATTAATTTTCTTCAGGTTATACATATAATTGTTTTTTAGAAATATTTCATGTCAATTAAATATATTTATCACGTTACATTTAGCAACTCCATTCTAAGTTCAAACATATAATCTGGAATAAACAATTCTGTAGCACTTAAGACTGGTCTTGTCTCAATATTATAAGTATGATAATAATAAGATCAACTTGGATTTATGTTTTCTGGAACATGAGTAAAATCATCTCCAATAGTATTTTATATCTCACTCTAAACTCTATTTTTAGGGTAAAATTATCTCCAATGGTACTTTATATCTTACTCTAAAAATAGAAAAATGAACAGTGTTATTTTATACTTGGAGTAACATTGTTTATTTACAAAATAATCATCTATTTTTTATATCTTTTCATTTTGTACCTAAACAAAATGATGTTGCAAATAATATTGCACTTAATTAAAACTATATTAACAATAACTATTTATATAATCATTTTAACTTTAAAATGCAGCAACAATGTATATTAAATAAAAAGAAATACAAAGAAATAACAAACAATAAAATTAAAATACATAATTGATACTAAAAATTAAAGATAAAAATTGTGATAAAAATTCAAAATTAAAGATAAAAATTCTTTTTTTTTTTGCTAATAAGATAAAAATTCTTAAAACTTGATTTATTATAAAATCTAATTTCTTACTTCAAAACGCGTTAATTGATCATTTGTGGGAGAAGTATACTAATTGTGATGTTTAAACAAAGATGTATTAGTGGTTTGTTTTTCAATTTATCCGGTGTAATGAACTTTTATAATAAATCAAGTTTTAAGAATATGTTTATTTTGAACTATTGTTAAAATGTAAAATAGATAGAAGAATTTTAAATTTTTACAAGTAAAGGGACTTGTAAGCAATTAATACTAAAGAAAAAATAGAATATATTTGGATTATTTATTTTTAGAGTCAATTATAGAGGTGACTATTGGAGTAAACTCTTGCTCTATTTTTAGAGAATTCTATATTTAGAGTGAAATATAGAGTAAACCATTTGAGATGTTCTTAAATGACTAGATGGAGAACAAAAAGGACTAGAAAAAGGAGTTACATGATTAACTTGGGACCAGTTTAATCGTCTTTTGTATGCTTACTTAATAGTAATAGACAAAAGAATTGTAGAGATAACCTTAATAGTTGTATCTATAGTCACTTTTTGAATTTTTCTTAAGATTTTGACTCTATTTTTTTTGTTTTTTTTAAATTTTGCCCATGTTTTTTTATTGGTATGTGTATGTACTGTAGATCATTGAGGTGTGCAGTATTGTACTTGAGTAAAACTGAAAATCAACGTGTGTACAATACATAAAGTTTTGCACAATTTTTCAAAAAATATTAGAATATTAAGTAAAATCTTAAAAAATTACTAAACATTGCAGGAACCCTAATAGCAATAGACAAATAATTTTATACAGGGCCTTGATATTCGCCTTTTGTATGCTTACTCCATAAGTCGTTTGACAAAGAATTCTCATTAAGTTTGAAAATTATCAGTTTAGTCTTAAAATGTTTGTACAAACAAATCATAATCAATTTTTATAGATGACCTTGATATTAGAGCCTCTTATTTCTGAAAGTCCAGCTGTTTGTTCGAGCTTCCAGTCATCAACGATGTAGCCATTAGCCAATCCATTTATGATTATATGAAAGTTTTTGTTTATTAATGCGACTGTCCTCAACATTTATTACTAATTATAAAGACTCATTGGTTGACAAAAAAACAAAACACTCTTCCATTCGTTCTACAAACCCAGCTGTTTGAACGTGTATTGTTTCATTTTAAGAAATAATTTAAGTTTTCTGTAGTATTTCCTCCGTTTCACAAATAGTGTCATTTTAAAATTTTATTTTTGTTTCACAAAGAGTGTCGTTTTATGTTTTCAATGCATAATTTTGAACAAAAATCCAGTTTTACCCTTTTTGTTTTAGTGTATTAATTAGAGAGAGAAAAATTATTTAGTGTATTAATAAGGTGTAATATTAAACTTTTAATATTTTTCTTAATATGTGTGAAATGTGTCAAAATGACACTCTTTGTGAAACAGAGAGAATATTGTTTTCTTGTCTTTACCCCGTAAATTTAGCTTCTGGATGTTCCTCATATATTGTTTTTTTATAGATTCTTTGCCTCTAGCTAGCATCTCCCAAGATCTATAATTAGTTTTAAATTAATTGTGTACATATAATATAATGTATTCACTGATATTAATTAATTATTTAAAATATAGTACTGTTACACAAAAAACAAAAATTAAAACTGTTATACTCAAATTTTAGATCCGATATAACTGAAGCAGTTGAATTCAGTCGGTTGAACGAACCATATGTCGATATATTTGCCCATTCATTGTTTTAAAGATTTGTTACCATGTTGTAAAAATCATATTATGTCCTTTCCTAAATATTTGCTTTAATTATTAAATACGTTCATCCCAATAATAAAGCGAAGATAACATTGCAAAAGAGTTGACCAAAACTAGGGGTGGGCCAAAGTCCGAGGTGGGCATGATCCGACTCTAAAAAATAGCGGGTTCGGATCTCAAAATATAAGCCAAAAAAATCAGGTCTTTCGGATTAGTGTATTTTTTGGGTTTAGCCCGACCGGGCTCGGACTAGCCCGAAAAGTCCAAAACTTTACATTTTAATTAGTTAGAGATTTTATTTAAACATTTATCTTTCTAAAAATAATAATTTGACATATTTTCTATACATTTCTTCATCCATGTACCATTATCATTCATCAATATTTACTTCTATTTTTTAAATAATTATCTATAGATTTTCAGTGATATTTCTATATGATTTATACATGTCAAAACTTAATATTATTTTACTTTTTATTTATCTGTAGCTTTTGATGGTGATGAGGATTCAGAAGACGATGAATGAGATTTTAATCTAAACTCTACTACCTAGATTTGATGTGTTTTGATTTTATGTTTTATTTGGTAATACAATTTATTTGAATTTTTTTTTTTGTCGAACTTTTGCTTTTAAATTTAATTGGATTTGATATAATATATTTCAATTTATATTTATTTTGATAAATATTTTGTTTTAATTATTTTTCATTTGAGAATTATGAATTTATATGTTTGTAAAAAAAAACCCGAAAAAACCCGAAAAGTCCGAGAGTCCTGTCCGGACCGGACCAGACTTTGGAATATATGGCCGATTTTTTTTCGGGCCGGGCCAGGCTGAATCCAAATATATGTGGGCTTTATGAGTTTCGGACCGGACTGGGCCGGACCAGCCCGATTGACATCTCTAACCAAAACCATATCGGATCACAATTATTTATGTACATTTAGGAACAGAAAACATAACTATAAACAAATACTCCTATATATAGATATTGACGTTTCCCGGCGATTTTAGTGTTCATCAACGAGATTAATTATATGATTGTAAGAAAATATATGTAAAGGTCTACGGCCATCTTATAAACTAAAAGGAAAAAAGTTAAAGGGAAGATGTTTACAGCATATAGTATATTAAGAATTAAAGTGACTATATTAATAAATAGTTTAATTCGTATTATCACATGATTCCTAATCAAGACTAAATCCATTACCATTCCATGAGTGATTTTTTTTTTTTAATCTTTCTTCCATTACATACATATATGTATGCATTATAAGTTAACGATGTTCTATGTGCATTGGCCCAATTTGAAAAGATTATGGTTGTAACCAAATTTGTCTCCTCGTAGAAAGACTATCCACCTCGTAGCAAGAGAAAATACTTCAAGAGAGATCATGCAGCGGCAAATCAAAGACTGATTGACGATTACTTTGCCAATCATCCAACATATGATGATGCAATGTTTCGTCGGCGATTCCGGATGCGCAAACATGTTTTTCTTCGGATCGTTGAGAACCTATCAAGCAATGACAACTACTTTACCCAACGGTTTGACGCAGCCAAAAAAGAAGGTATATCTCCATTAGCAAAATGTACTACGGCCATGCGAATGTTAGCATATGGTGTGGCAGCTGACGCGGTGGATGAATACATCAAAATTGGAGGTACTACAACTTTGGAGTGCTTGCGAAGATTCTGTAAAGGAATCATACAACTGTATGAGCAAGAGTATCTCAGAGCCCCAACTCAAGATGACCTGCAGAGAATTCTACGTGTTAGTGAGATGCGAGGGTTTCCGGGGATGATTGGGAGTATTGATTGCATGCACTGGGAATGGAAAAATTGTCCTACAGCATGGGAAAGTCAATTTACTCAGGGAGATAAGGGAACCACCACTGTTATTCTTGAAGCAGTTGCATCTCATGATTTATGGATCTGGCATGCTTTTTTTGGATGTCCGGGCACATTGAACGATATAAACGTTCTAGACCGTTCACCAGTGTTCGATGATGTTGAACAGGGAAATACTCCAAGAGTGAACTTCTTCGTGAACCAACGTCCGTATAATATGGCATACTATCTAGCTGATGGTATATATCCTTCTTACCCTACTTTCGTCAAATCGATTAGGCTTCCTCAAAGTGAACCAGACAAGCTATTTGCACAACGTCAGGAGGGATGTCGGAAAGACATCGAACGTGCATTTGGAGTGTTGCAGGCTCGAATTAAAATCATTCGTGAACCAGCTCGCCTTTGGGACATAGCCGATTTGGCTATCATCATGAGGTTATGTATCATATTGCATAATATGATTGTTGATGATGAATGAGAGACATATGCTCAACATTGGACTGATTATGATCAATCTGAGGCAAGTGGGTCTACTACAAAACCATCATTCTCGACTGAGGTGCTACCTGCATTTGCAAATCATGTTCGAGCTAGATCTGAGTTGCGTGATTCAAATGTGCATCACGAATTGCAAGCATATCTAGTCAAACATATATGGGCACAATTCGGAATGTTCCGTGGTGAATGAGATTTTTAAGTTTGTGAGTTGAGTCTATTGTGCTAATTAAATTATGTTTGTTTCATTGGTGTTGTGTGTTTATTGTATTGCATTTTAAATTTTCGTCATTGTATGTGTTTTAATTATAATTATCTATATTTCTGATTTTTATTACCTGTATTTTTTTTAATCAAAATTTATTTCATAAAATTATTTAACTTTTATTAATTTTATTTTAATTTTAATCGATAATTAATTGTTCTAGCTAAAATATGTAATCACAAAAAAATAAAAACATAAGAAAATAAAAAAATATAATATAAATAGTGGGGTAGGGTGATGTAATATTTTTAAAACAAAACCATTGTAAGTGGATGTTGAATAATAGGTGTTGAATAATGAGGTGGAAAAGAGAGAATATGATGTGGAATGTTAAAAGAGAAAAAGAGGGTGTTGTAAACTTCAACCATTGTAGATAGCCTATAGACATAAAGTTTTCTACCAATTATCAAACGTCCATTTTTAAAATGTGTATAATATCCCACTTTTCCAAAAGAAAACCTTTTCGTAATATAGTGTGTTTATTATATGCACTCTTGCTAATTTCCTTAAGTATTTTGTATGCTGTTAGACTACATGCAATGGTTGTTTTATCAACTATTTTATCAACTGTCGAAAACCATACAATGGTTTGTTGAAAAGAAAAAAAAATGAGGTGGCAAGCTGGGGTGTTGAATGTTATCAACACCGTGAAAAACAAACATGGGCTTCTTTTGGGTGAGTTGACAGTTTTTAAGTGGATGAATTATTGGTCGCAGAACTTTGTTTCTTTGGGCTAATATATAGATGAGGACACGTGGCGTATATTGATTGGTTGCTGAGATTTTAGATTTGTTTTTTCCTCTTAATCATTCAACATCAATTATCTCAAAATAATTCTACATATATATATAAATATTTTTATACCAAAATTCATCATTTTTCATACTCTATAAATAGACACTTGTTTCATTTCATTTGGACACAGAAAAAAAAACCATCTTGTTTTACTAAACTTTTCTATTATTCTACAATAAACTTCCGTTTTGGTTTTAAAAATCGTTTTAGTTAAATGGATCTCAATAATAACCCTTTTAACACTCAAAATTCTTCTAATTACCCTTTTAACTACCCAAATCCCAACAATTATCCGCTTCAAAATCAGCCTTCCAACCAACCCCAACATATACCAAATTATGGGTATCCACCAAATTTCTTCATGCCATTTGCTGTTCCAAATCATCCTCCATATTATGGATCGATGATGTCGTATTCATCTCAACCACCTCCATATTCTTCTACTCCAACGGGTAATGAATTTCCCGAATTTTCTACACAAATGGGTCTTGGTGGTATGAGCGGTGTTCATGAAGTCACTCTAGATGCAGAAGATTCAACTCCTTCTCGTCGGAGAAGCCCAAAATGGACCACTGAGCAAAATTTGGTGCTCTTACGCGGATGGATTAAATATGGAACAGACATCGTTGTTGGCAGAAACCAGAAAGGTTATTCATATTGGGGTAAGATTTCTGAGTATTGTAATGAACATTGCTCATTTGATCCTCCACGTGATGGAAACTCGTGCAGAAATCACTACAACTACATGAACAAAATATTAGCCAAATGGGTTGGTGCATACGATAACGCTAAGCGTATGCAAAGAAGCGGGTGGTCGGAGGATGATGTATTGTCAAAAGCGCATGAACTATATTCAAGTGCTGGTAATGGAAATTTCAATTTAATGAAGGAATGGCTCGCTGTCCGTGATCAACCACGTTATGGTAGTCAGGTTGGAGGAAATACTGGCTCTGGAAGCAGCGGATCTAAGAGAACCCACGAGAGTGATGCTAGTGACTCCAACTCTGTAGGATCTAGTGCTCGTCCAATGGGCAGGGATGCTGCTAAGAAAAAAGCTAAAAAGAAAGGTAAGAGCGCAGCCTTGGAAGTGGTTAACGAAGAGTGGAATGAATTCAAACAATTTAAAGCACAAGAGTTGGATCGATTGGAACAAATAGCCATGATGCAAAAAGAGGCAAACCAATTGACTAAGGAAAAGACTCAAGCTAAGAAGATGAAGATGTTTATCAAGCTAACTGGAAAAGATCATCTCGACGACAATAGTAAAGAGCTGTTGCAGAAGTTGAGGCACGATCTATTTGGAAATTAATTATTGTCAAGTGGCTATCTGTATTATGTCACTTCATGCTTTAATAATTTGTGTTTGTCACTTTTTCCTTTAATAATGTGTGTTTGTCATTTCCTCCTTTAATAATGTGTGTTTGTCCCTTTCTCCTTTAATAATGTGTGTTTGTCATTTTCTCCTTTAATAATGTTATGCGATGTCCATTTAATAAGGGATGTCGGAAGGACATCGAACGTGCATTTGGAGTGTTGCAGGCTCGATTAAAAATCATTCGTGAACCAGCTCGCCTATGGGACATAGCCGATTTGGCTATCATCATGAGGTTATGTATCATATTGCATAATATGATTGTTGAGGATGAACGAGAGACATATGCTCAACATTGGACCGATTATGATCAATCTGAGGCAAGTAGGTCTACTACAAAACCATCATTCTCGACTGAGGTGCTACCTGCATTTGCAAATCATGTTCGAGCTAGATCCGAGTTGCGTGATTCAAATGTGCATCACAAATTGCAAGCAGATCTAGTCAAACACATATGAGAACAATTCGGAATGTTCCGTGGTGAATGAGATTTTTAAGTTTGTGAGTTGAGTCTATTGTGCTAATTAAATTATGTTTGTTTCATTGGTGTTGTGTGTTTATTGTATTGCATTTTAAATTTTCGTCATTGTATGTGTTTTAATTATAATTATCTATATTTCTGATTTTTATTACCTGTATTTTTTTTAATCAAAATTTATTTCATAAAATTATTTAACTTTTATTAATTTTATTTTAATTTTAATCGATAATTAATTGTTCTAGCTAAAATATGTAATCACAAAAAAATAAAAACATAAGAAAATAAAAAAATATAATATAAATAGTGGGGTAGGGTGATGTAATATTTTTAAAACAAAACCATTGTAAGTGGATGTTGAATAATAGGGGTTGAATAATGAGGTGGAGAAGAGAAAAGATGATGTGGAGTGTTAAAAGAGAAAAAAGAGAGTGTTGTAAACTTCAACCATTGTAGATAGTCTTACAAAAAAAAAACTTTTTGTATTAATTCACTATTTATCTTTACGTTTTTTTAAGAAAGAAAAAGTGGTTGATCAAAAGTTCATTAATATTTCTACACCAAAAGATGAGGTTCGAAACCTAGAGAGTGCAATTTATTAGAACCGTGTGACGTGAATACTCATACAAAAGTAAAATTATCCGTTATAAAATCGTCGATATTATAATTCTCATAATTTATAATAAAATAATAAATCAGTCAAAAATGAGAAAAGAATATCTCCAAATGTTCATGGGATGGATTACCAATAATATTCATTTGTGATCTTCTATTGGACATTGATTGTTACATTCTTTTTGTCCACTCGTCTCGCTAGGACTTAAGATGGTGGCTAAAGACCTAAAGCTGATTTTTTGGGGGTAAAATTATTAATATTACGCCGCACTCAAAAACTACTTTAGTAAAGTTGAATCAACCCCTATTTTAGTCATTGTTATCTAACTAAACTAACATAATTGGACATTCACAAATCATGATACATCAATCTGCATTTTTAAATACCGATATTACCCTGATATGAACTTAGCTTTTAATAACTTTCTACTATACTTATTACTCGGACAATGACGAGACTAGAATCCCACGTTCGCTAGTCAATATAGTAATTTATTCTTGTACAACAAAACATTTCACAAAGCCAGAACATCATCCCGGACAAAAACGGCATGCAGTTTTGGATCATATTTGACCAAAAGCCACGTCTTGTTAAATAAATTCAATAAACGTGGGCCTTAAAATATTTTGGGCTTCTAAATTTATTTGGGCTTTTTACCTCCAACAACTCTCTTTCTTTTTTCCCTCTGTTCTTCAAAGGTTTTATCGTTCGTTGTCATCGCGACGACTCTCTTTCTATCACAAACTGGAAATCAACCACTGAGCAGAAATCTCGATTCTGTTTTTGTATGTTTCGTTTGATTTAAGGTTTATTAGCTGTGTTTGTATGGATTTCGAATCTGCCCACATCTCTATCTTTTCATTATTTTCGATTTAGACGTCCGTTTATAGCAAAAGTTAGCAATTTACAATGGAATAGGATTACATGCTGATTGATTTTAGAGTATCAAACTACTAATGAGCTCGTTAATGGCGGAAATTGGTTCTTGTCTCATGAATTTGACCTTGATACTTGATAGTATCGTCTCTGCTCTTCTGTTTTCTAATTTCTTCCCGTCTTGCCGTCTCAGCCACTTGCGAATTCGACATGGCTTGTAATTCCTCTGGCTGCGAGTCCGGTTGCTATGGCCGCGAGAAGGAAAATGGAAGCAAAACTGAGGAAGTTGCAGTAGCTGGTGGTGTTAATCAGGAGAGTGTCTGCGTTAAGTGTAAATGCAACGAGCCTATGGTTTTTGGGGACGGTGGCTCGGACGATGGAAGATTCTGCGCCGATTGTTTCAGGAACAATGTCTTTGGGAAGTTCCGTCTCGCTGTTACTTCTCACGCCATGATCACTCCTTCGGATAATGTCCTTGTTGCTTTCTCTGGCGGATCATCTTCCAGGTTTTGCTTTCTTTGTTATTTCCTTTCTTTTTTTATCTGTTTTTGTTAACTGTTGTCTAAACGTAGTGAGTATGATGTGTTAGGGTTGCTCTTCAATTTGTACACGAGTTGCAAATCAAGGCTTTGAAGAATTATGAGGCGAGTCGAGATAGATCTTTACCTGTGTTTGGTGTTGGTGTTGCGTTTGTGGATGAAAGTGCAGCTTATCCTGCTCTTTCCACTCAAATGGTTGATGCGATCGCGTGGATTCGATCCACTGTGACGGATTTGTCTCCACCTGGAAAGGATCTCCATGTTGTTCCGATCGAAAGCGTCTTTGGTTCAGACTCTCTTCAAGCACGGGATAGGCTCGTGAAGCTATTGGATTCTGTTACTGACGAGACTGGAAAAGAAGACCTTGTGCTGCATCTGAGAATGTTGTCTTTGCAGAAGGTTTGGCTGTTATATTGATTTGTGTCTATAGGGAAAAAACCTGCCTTGGAAATATCTTTTGTTTAACGTTTGCTTGATAATCCTTTTTAGGTTGCCTCTGAGAATGGGTACAACAGATTGGTAGTAGGATCATGCACATCGAGACTCGCTTCCCATGTTCTTACTGCCACTGTCAAGGTGTGTTGCTTACCAGCCGTCTTTTTTTTTTTCTGGTTTATTTTCCTAAAGATTGCATTGTAGAGAGATTTTCATGCTTGAAAGCGAATACATTCAAAGAATGTAGATATTTCAGACATTTAGGATCTAACTGTTTACATCTGTAAAAGTTGATTTTTTGGTGTAAAGTTTATATTTTAGTATACATCGTTTGTATGTATCTTTGTTTGGACATGCCATTTATACTTCTTTCTATCGAAATTGTGATTTGAATTGCTTTTTTTTTTTCTTGAGACAGGGACGAGGTTATTCACTATCAGCAGATATTCAGCATGTTGATGCGAGATGGAAGGTTCCCATTGTGCTTCCACTTCGTGATTGTGTTTGGCAGGAAATAAATAGACTCTGCCATTTGGATAGGTTCGTATATTAACTGTCGTTGTCCACACATGTATGTTTCCATATTCTTGGCATTTTCTGTTCAACTGTTGAATGACATCTAAGACATTCTGGGCAGGACAGTCTAAAGACTGTGGAATTGGCTCGTCATCCTCAATCCGGGATCAATGACTTGGTGTCT
This sequence comes from Eutrema heterophyllum, assembly GCA_002933915.1. Classification (NCBI taxonomy): domain Eukaryota; kingdom Viridiplantae; phylum Streptophyta; class Magnoliopsida; order Brassicales; family Brassicaceae; genus Eutrema; species Eutrema heterophyllum. Next base: position 403,560 of record PKMM01021647.1, read on the forward strand.
TCATTTGTTGCTCTGTTGCAGGTGCAAATTATGTTTTATCTTTTGCGTTTCCTGTAGTGCATGCATGGTTGGCTGTTACTTCTGATTCATTTGGGTTATATATCTTTTTGTGCAGGAGGAAAATCCTTCTCGGGAGTGCACAATTGTACGGACAGCTGCAAAGCTTACTCCATTTTACTTCAATAAAATCCCCGAAACGGACGACTCTTGTGTTCCTTTGGCCACTCAGAGGCGTCTTAAGAGATTCAATCTCAAATATGACGGTTCTATGACTACAGAAGCATTCTGTCCTATCTGCAATGGCCCGCTAAATAGATCAGACTCATCGGATTTAGATACTTTTGAAGGATGCCATGTATCTGATGATGTTCTTTATGCTGCTTGCTGTTCAAGTTGCCGGTTTCAAATTCTTCCACAAGATCGATCATCTCTTGAGCATTTCGGTTCATTTCTACCACATCACATGATTTCCCAAGTGAAGCATCAAAAGGTTAACAGTCAAACTTATCTGAGGTGAGTATCTAAAATGTTAGTTTGGTAATCAATAGCACTGAACTTATATTTGGTTTCATTTTAGAACTATTGATAGTTGGTGCGTCCGAAAAGCAGCGGAATTAAACCAGGATCAGCAAATGTTTGATATTAGCATCCGGTTCTATATTTTGTCACATCTCATATCTCTTGGGCTCTTGAGACCTTGGTTAAACACTATTTCCAAATTATTTTTCAGGGAGAAAATAAAAGACTGTTTGCTCTTGGACAATGAAGAGGCTGTCTAAATCTGCAATGCTTGTGATAGTTTCAGATATCATTCTTCCCGGCTTGCACAATGCAGAGAGAAATTTAAACTGCATTATCTAGTTTTGTAATGTTCCTTCTATGCTCTCGTCACACGACCTGCTTGTTGTAACCGGGCTGCATTAGATTTTGTTTGTTTATTGTTGGCCGCACTCTTGCTCTTGAAGCAAAGCAAGAAAGAAATCTCTGCCTATTTATTAGAAATTTAATACCATCATACACTAAGTACTTATGGTTTTGGTTTGGTCTCGTAATATCAATCACATATGAAAGCCGGTTTTCATTGGCAATCACAAGATACATTTAACCACAGCATGTTTAAGAACAAGTGCAAATATTAAGTTTCCTTCCGAGACTAAGTCCAAACGCCCCTTCGTTGAATCGTTGCTTACAAGTTCCAACGTATTCGGCATGATTCAAATTCGCATGGCATGCCAAAAAGTCTATGGCCGTCCTACATTCTTTTATCTCCCCTCCACTTGACAAAGCCAAAAAAACCTTAAAAACAAATAAAAAGTTATCGTATATGGCGTGGAAACAAAAGTATTTTCATCTATCTTTTACACATGTAAGACGGAATGGTAATACGGCTGCTCATCTTATTGCTTGGAATGGACCACCGAACAATATTTTTTCCTCAGATTGTATTTATCCACCAAGTTGGTTAACAAAAACATTGTATTCTGATTTTTTATCTTCTAATTAATAAAGATATGATTTGCCGGAAAAAAAATAAATTATCAATACTTTTTAAAAAGTATATCAAGTAAATAAACGAGCATATTTTATAGATTATGTTAATTTGGAAATGATTAGGTCAAAAAGTATATTTACGATATCTATACGCCAAATGATCATCGCGAATCTAAACAGCTGTATATCTAATTCTTATATAGTCACACTCAATTACTTTTTGGTGATTTTTTAATTAAATTGTGTTTGGTAGGTTGTTGTTTTTTTTTGGGTCAAAAAATTACCCAACCATGCTTAAAAGAACTAGACGCATCGATTTTAAAAGCTAAATTTTGAGTTTTATAACATGTTCAATGAAATACAAGGTATACAAATTTTTACCTGAGAGAACAAACATGCAAATGAACAGATACGAACATAGTAGTTTTGCCATGACTCGTGAAACAATTAGAAGATTATGTCAATTTAACAATTGTTTGTTTGAAAATTTGTTGATTTTGAAAATGAGATACACAAAGAACGTTTTTATAGATTATAAATTTATAAGTGATGAGAGAAATATAGATAAAAAAGACTCTTTCGAAGCAACATATTTAATATTATCTTTAACAAAAAAAACATATTTAAAATTAATGTGAAAAAAAATCAAAATAATTAGTTGACAGTTGTTAAAAAACAAAAATTAGTTGACAATTTTTTTTATCAAAAATCAAAATAATTAATCTGACAATTACGAAAAAAGCCAAAAAAATATAAATTATTAAATAGGCAATATCTTCTAAAATTAAATACATACACCAAATGTTACATTGTTACCAGTGGCGGAGGCACAATTATAGGAGGCCTATGAAATTATAAAAAAATGTTTGCAAGCTTAAACACCAAATAATAATTGTGGTGAATGGGTTGATTCTCATAAATTGACCCCTATGTTTTATGATCGAATCTTTTTATGCACCCACATATCATAAATTGTAAATACTTATTTAATTATTTGTGTGTCTCTACTTTAGTTTTACTTTAATTTTACTTTATTTTCTCCTTAAATCATGAAGGATATTAACACACTTCTAAAATGGTAAGTGATTATTTTCTTACAAATATTACTTTCTAATCTCTACTTTACTTTTCAATAAATATCTTATACATTTTTTTTGGTCGAATAAAATATCCTATACATAAAAGATAATAAGAAAATATTAACATAAATGAATTGTCCTTATAATTGTTCTCATAATTTGTATTAAAAATTAAAAATTTCAAACGACAAAAATGAATTATTTTTTTTATTTTAATTTACTTAAATAAAACTAAAAGGTATCTGAATTTTTCAAAAAGCTTATATATATTATAATTAATTAATAATTAAATTAAATATGACTCCGGTAAAAATTATTTCTAGCTCCGCCACTGATTGTTACATGTTATACAATTATTTAAATAAACATGAAAAAAATCTCATAATTATCCATTTGTCAATGTGGTATGTGGGTATCCATTTATTTATTTTTTAACACTGGACATTATTTTATTGAACAACCGAGATTGAATTACACAAGATATCAAAGACCTACGAGAATACAATCCGAAAACCAAAGATCCTATAATAAGAATCCAGATCTGAGACTAGAGCAACACCCAAACGGATTCAGAATTAGAACTCTCCTTACCGCATGAATGAAACGGATAAGACGCCAATGGAACCTCTTTATACTGCTGAGTATAGCCACTGAGGCGGCAATGATGAAAACAAACATATCCTGAGACGCAATTTATTCATCTTGAGAGATAGATGCAAGGAGAAGTTGACAACGATGGTGAAAAGTTCCACATCCGAGACAGATAAGTAACCATTTTAGGACCCCCTCTGTCGTGATTGAAATCGACCAGATCTGAAGTAAGGACTGGAGAAGAGACACCCAAAAGAGCAGCAAAACGCAGACCTAAGAGGATCGAACGATCTTCGGAAAAAACCAACAGATCTCAGAAATCAAAAGATGCAAAACAACCAGATCTATAATCCATAGGAAAAGAAAAAATGATTACAACTACAAAGCAGATAAAATGCACAACATCAAACAGAAGGGTCAACACAAGCGGCGAGGGTTAAGAGATGACGGGCACACTGGTGGTCGCGGCGGAGCCGCACCGTCGGTCATCCAAGCCGGCACCACCACCACGACGCTGAACCGCGATACAAAACCACCACGCCGGAAGAAACCATCCGATGAACGCCATCACCTCCTTCCTTCAACGACACCGAAGCACGAGCATCAACAACATAAATCTGAAAAACACCAAAGGAGAAGCAAAGGAAGAAAACTTAAAAGCAACAAAACCGGACCAATATCGGAGCTTTTGAAGCCTCTCTCAGTTGGCCGGAGACACAATGGTCTTATTTTTAGAGAGAAGGGAGATAAAAAAAATTTGGAGAGAGAAACTAATCTTGTATATAAAAACTAAACCTGGGTATCCATTTAACATTAACATAAAAACATTTAGCAAGATCTTACACTATTGATGATCAAATCCTTAAATGACGCAACATATAACGATTTTACACAATTTGAGAAAGAAAACACTCTATATTGAGTGACATGAAACACTTAATCAGTTATTTGGTACGATTATGGATTATATATGTATAAGTACAGTAAGAGAAAATAATTTAAGTGAAATTTTGGAACAACTAAAGAAATCTGGTATAAACTTAACATTGATACCAAAAAGAGTAAAGAAATCTTTAAAATTAAATAACCAAAATAATAAGTTGTACATTTACGTATTGTTTACTTCTGTTCACGAGATAGAAAAAAATATAACAAAAAGGGACTAACCTAAAGTATATTCTTTCAAGAGAGTAAATAGACTTTTCCATGTAAAAAATAAAAATGAAAACTATAATTAATTAACTAATTACTTAATTGGAGGAACAAAAGCCAACTAAAAACCCCCAAAGTCTCTAACGCAAAAAGAAGGGTCCTTATCAGGCATATTGCCAGCATGGCGTAGACCAAGCGTGAGTGACACGTCACCAGTAGGGTTTGTCCCAAACCTTATAACATGAACACCATCCATGTCAGTATCATCAAACCCGCCAACACCTTGTTGACACGTGGCAACCGCGGAAAACGCGGCTGAGCCACCGTAGCTAGAGACTACGGCGGCGTTGGAATAGGAGGAGGAAGGGAGTAGGAGTGATGAAGGGTCGTTTTCGTAAGCATTGATGTCGGATGATCTTAGACGGTGGCCTGTCGCTACTGCCGCGTCTGCGTCTGGTGCGGTTGCTGCTGATTGTGCAGTTGTCATTGGAGTTTGCGAAGTGGTCCGAACGGCAGAGAAGTTGCTTTCATTGTTGTTGGATTTTGTGCTCTTGTCGTTGTTGCTGTTTGTTGTTTCTTGATCTTCTTCGTTTTCTTCTTCTTCTTCTCTTTCTCTTTCTCTTTCTTTTGATTCTTGTTGATACATTTCTTCCACCATTGGTTTCCATAATCGAACCCTAGCATTTATGAACCAATTTGACACCTGAATATAAAAGACAATTTTTTCACCAGGTTAATAATAATAGTTATGTCTAAAGAAATTGTGGGCTCTTTTTTTATTTGTCATTTGGTTATTTAATGTATGCAATAAATTAGAAAATGAGGGTTTTTTCGGGATAATTGAAAGCTGCAAACTTTGATGTACTTGAGGAAAAATGGTCCCTTTTGAGTCTTTAATGTCGATCGCTTTCTCTCCCATCTCATACACATAAAGCTCTCTCTCTCCTATGTTTGTGTGGGTCTGTCTATATATATATATATATATAATATAATAATAATAAAACGAATCCCAAGAAAAGCTAATGGTGAGTGGAAGGCAAAACACATGGTGTTCCTCTGTCGTCATATCAAACCAAACGAAGGAAAGAAACAAAAACCATGCAAAAGATTTATATCAAGTTAGTTACTAGTTAGTGTACTCATACATGGTGTCCTCTTAATTTCTTTCCTCATCAAATAAGTTAGGTTTGTCAACTTCTAAACGCTACTTGCTGTTTGTTTTAAGCATATGTTTATGAGAATGGTCATTTCTACATGTATAGGTAATTCGGGGCATAAATTGTTAATGTACTATGTATACGTACTATTGTGGAGTTCTTATAAACATAGAATCATATAAAAAGTATCAACTAAAGTTTGATAATTCAAACAGAAATGACGTTTGATCGATTTGCAAGTTAGAATTTAAATGTTAGGCTCATATTTAGAAACTATTCTTTATGTTTACGTTGATAGTTTTCAATTTTTTTTTGATAAAAACACAATAGTGTAACATGTCACAGTTTTAAAATGAAAAAATGGATCTTCATTGATTAAATACTCAACTAACACAACTTTGTTAAACAAAGGCAAGTATTTAATCAATGAAGATCCTTTTTTTGTTAATTGTGTAGATGCCTACGTAGATACACACACATAACTATATATATATTTTTTATTTTTTATATATATAGGCTGACCTGATTTCTGGATAAACCAGTCTGTCGTGCCAAGAGGTGCTTATCTGCATCGCTTGGATACCTGAGAAAGAGACCAGAAAATGACATCACTCTATATATTTGCCCTAAACTGATCAATCTAATTTCTTTTCTTTATATTTTCTCTATATACAATACAATCAAGTATATGCAAGAAAAAGTACAGACTTTCTCCTTCTTTTTCCTAACAAGGGCGTGAGAATCTAAGAGACAAAAGAAAAGCTGATGATTACATAGCATAGATCCAGTATTTTTCTTCTTTAACTTAGTTTATTTTATTTTTGTTTTGTTTTACTCATAAAGCAATTTGACAGAGAGGTTAAAAAAGTACAAAAACACTAGTCTTTTGCTTTATTTCCATTTTTTCGATAACTCTCACTAACAATAAAATAGCAAAATTCCACAGACATAAAACTGAAGAAAGTAGTGATGAAATAACAAGAAAATAAATACTTTTGCTCAGCTTTTAAAAAAAATTAATTTCTTTCAAACGTAATTCATTATGATAAATGAATAATGAGAAAATATAAAAATTAAAATCTGACTTACGGGTGGAGGAAATGCTCGAAGAGCCAAGCTCTAAGGATATTAACGGAGCGTTCAGGCAAACCGCGTTGTGGCCGCCAAGCTTCTTGTTCCATCATCCCCATTTGATGAAACGCACGTTGCTGACGCAAACTCTGTTCTAGCAAACGCAACCGCGGCGTTTCACCTTTAGTTAATCCGGAAGAAGATAGTCCGGCTGCATCTTTGTCCCCAAGAAGTTCGCAACTCTGCTTAAGCTGAGCAGCGACCGCATCTTTAAGGCAACGAAAATGCCTTGACATAGCTTTCTGAGCCAATGCGGTGTACGGTAACGCCGCGCCGTGGCCCATTACTATGTCGAATGAGTTCACAACCATCTGCATTTGCTCGCAGTAATGGTTGTACCGTCGGTCCACCTGCCAACAACGAAACTATACATTATACAATCCATATATTTAATATTTGCTTTTTCTTTTAATTAATGTTATTGTTAACTCGTGTGTCTTATATATTCACGTGATTAGTATTAGTGTAGAGATGTTTTTTCACGGAGACATATTTGTGTTCGATTTTTATCGAATAAGTACTATTTGTCAATAAACAAACGAGGTTAAATTTGTTACGTTCAAAGTGACAAATGAAAAATAAGATATTATAGACAAATTAAGGACCAGAGAATATACTCCAAAGTTATCGTTTTCTTATCCAACAGTACGTTTTATCGTATCCTCGAGCATAAAATAAAATACTATCTTTAGTGAGAAAAAATTAGTCAACTAAAAAATAGAATAATTCAATTATGGGTAAACAATTAATTAACGTTAAGGGCTAGCATTAGGACGTAGCTTATATGGAGAAGGAAACGCAAATTTAATTAATCGTAGTTAATGCATTTTTTCCTTTGATTAATCGATTCCACCAAACGCTATAAGCATCAAAATATACCTTCTAATACGACCGTCACACGAATAAAATGATTAAAAATTTAAATAAATGATGCTAGGATTGCGTAATCAGACTCTAGCAAAATAATCAAATTACGACCAACTATTAGATTAATCTACAAACAAAAAAAAATTGATCAATTCAGTCATATCATGTTTCTTGTTTCTTTGTAATAACTTTTGGATCAATGGAGTATTTGACTACAACAATATGAATTTTATGGAATTTCATGAAATGTTTTTTACGTAAAATGTGTGAATGAATATAACAGTCAGTAAGGACCAAGTCAAGAAATCAAGATTGAAACTAAAGAATAACTAATAACATACCTCTTCAAGCATGGTGAGTAGCTTCACTTTCCTTCTTTGATGCTCAATCCGATCAGACGCCGATAAAGGAGGATGATCCTTGATTGCTCCCGCCGACGAAGGAGACCCGGCACCGCCGCCGCTTCCACCGCTAGTATTAGGGTTTGAGCTGTTCCCTAGTCTGTTTTTCTTAGAAATTCCTCTTCCAACGCTACAAAACTCCTCCAACAACTCTTGAGCGGCCGTCGTGTACCTCGAGTTTCTTAAGATATTGATCGCTCCGATGGAAGAGGTAGATGCGGCGGCAGCCGCCGGAGATGATCGGAATTGGTTTAATACTTGATGATGTTGAGAGGAATCGGCAAGAAGAGTCTTGAATTGATTGTATTGATGATGAGATGATGCGTTAGAAGAATTGCTTCCATAGTAAATGTTTCTATACTCTTCGGCTTTTGCTGCAGCCTCTAAAGAAGATGAGAGAGATAACGACAAGCCTTGTCCTCCGCTGTTTTCCACGTGGACGGTCCCGATCTCGCTGTTGTGATGATGATGATGATCGGAAGAAGAGGAAGACTGCCACGTCAGCTGTTGGTGATGCTGATGTGGAAGCTGATGCATAGACATAGTATTAGCGTAGCCTTGATGATGAGATGGATTTGGTAGTAACATATGAAGAGTTGAAGAATTGTGGTAGCTCCTTCTGGTGGTTGTCGATGCTGGAGACGGTGGTTGTTGCGGTGGCGGCGGATTCATCAAGAATAACTGCATGGCGGCGGCGGAATCCGTAGCATTCATCGCTGGAATATTCTGATGTTGCTGCTCAAGCAACTGTCTATTTGACCGGAAAGATTGGCCGTGGTCAAGATCTCCTCCTCCTCCACCGCTGCTTCCAGGGAAATTAAACATCTCAGATAACATTCCGGCAGTTTCGTAGACCGGAATCCCACTTCCGGCGACTGAGGATTCCTCGTCCATCTCTACCCTCTGATGTTCTTGCTTCTGCTGAGTTAAACTGGGAGAATCTGATCGGTCGAATCCATTAGAGAAGCTGAAGATTCCTCCTTGGTGTTGTTGATGATGATGATGATGATGATAGTCTTGGGACATAGAATTATTATCGCAAAGAGTCTTCAAGAGAATTGTAGTAGTAGGAGAAGTTTTAGCTATTCCCATATCAATCTTTCAATCTTCTTCTTCATGATATATAAATATCTCTTTCTCGGATCCTGTAATGATTCAGACAAAGAATTGAAAAGAAAGAGAGAGAGAGAGATGGTCAACTAGGTCTTATGCTGTTTTTTCATCTATCTACATCACCTGCAGCTGATGAACAAACATATGTAGATATGTATACGTATCGATATATATATATATATATATATATGTGTGTGTGTGTGTATTAGATGCAAGAGAGAGCAGAGAAGATGAGAATACCTTTGGAGTTTGCTGCAGAGAAAAGAGAGAGAGACGATAATTGAACTTAGGTATCGTTTTCTCTCTCTCTCTGGCTCTCTCTTTCTGGACTCTCCTTTTCTTGTTTTCTTTGTTACTAAGAGTTTATTCAGGAATTCTTTAAATAAAATAAAATAAAACTGATAAGTTTCTCCCAAAGCAAAAGGAAGAGAGAAAAATATGATAGAGAGAGTCACTCTTCTTTCTTCTTCGCCAACCTTTTTAGCCCACCAATCTTCTTCGTTAGTTTCTTTCGTAATATATTTTACTAAAATTTATCCCAAAAAAAAAATATTGTACTAAAAGATTTTTATGTAATTTACAAAGGTATCCATTGTATAAATAGATATTCCCTGCAAAAAAAACTTATTCCAGTGCAAATTTCTTATTTTTTCCGATTCTTTTTCTGATGACATATTTTTATTTTGTCAACGATATAATAAAAATAAAGTTAACAGGATTATACGATATATTTTTTTCACGGAAATGTCGGCTGCCATCAACAATTTCAAGATGTTAGTTTTGGAAACTAATTTTTTTCTTAAAAGCAGCTAAAGGAATTAAAAGAAGAAAAAAATAGTGAGTACAAGGTCATATTTCAATGATACGAACCACCACCATAATAAATATAAATAGTAATACTGTCGTGACCAAAAAAATAATAATATCAAGATACATGCCGCATAGATGTTTCCCAAGATAACCTCAATCTCGTCTATCGTTTTTTTTAATTACGCTGGGTTAACTCGCAGATAGGGTCAATTAGGTCCATTTAACACTGGTCCTTGTTGGTGCGTAGCTCCTCACTCCTCATATTGCATTACATAGGTTAGACCTTAGTAAGGAATTTTTTATTTTTTTTTTGGAACATTAGTAAGGAATCTTAAACCAATAAAAACTAGAAATCAACATAATTTCAAATCTACATATTTATTTTAAATGTATTAGAATAAGCTTTTGATCCACAAAAAAAAAGTACTAGAATAAGCTTACAATATATATATATATGACCCTTACTAGGAATACCATGGAATTTTCTTTGTAAAGCAGTCATAACAAAATAGTATTTTCGTTTATTACAGACTTTTATCTTTTATTAAAATCAAATTAAATTCCTAATACCGAGATTATGATTCATTAAAAAGCATAATCACTATACCAAAACAAATGGGTCTGTCATAATCAATTGATTCTTATAAGTTATAACAAGTTAGTCACTTAGAATCGACTTTTTCATTGAACTGACAACTTAGCTACGTATTAATTAGCACTTTTTAGTGATCACATATTATCCCACGTACATAGGGTCAATTATGTAAGATATAGAAGCTTGACCGAATTTATAATAACCATGCAAGAAAATGCAAAAGTTACCAAATCTATATATCCAACCTATTTTTCTCGGACCAACGATCTTGAAAGCATAAATATTTTGCTACTTGAGGTTCGAGTACGATGTAAGTAGGAAAGCTTGGAGGATAATGTAATGAAACAGCGTCTACATTTTTTTTTACTTATTAAATAAACAATGAAAGATGGAAATTCGCACGCACCGGACGTGTTGTTTGGCACGTGTGAAAGGTAGGAGGAAGGATCATAATGAAGTCAAGTGCTCACAATGCTAATTAGGTTTGTGCGTGGGGATAATCTCGAAAACCGATGAAATCGACACATAACTGATTTTTGGTTCACCAATTTTGGATCGGGTTGTGTTTTGTTTTTGGGGGGTATGGCTTGTACTAGGCTCTAATTTAACTCCATATGAGCATGGATCGCNNAATTTAACTCCATATGAGCATGGATCGCGTCTGTGGTGGATGATAATTGAATAGACAATTAAATGAGTTTTTCACACTTTCCATGCAAAGTTTCTATATTTTATGTGATGATTATATTGAAAATACATTAAACTGTAGAGAGGGTTTTTCTCACACATTACAAATTAATCAATTTTAATAGAATTTAGTGGAGACCAGCAGAAAAGCTTCATAAAATGAAAAATGCACAACTGTCAATTGATGGTTTGGAAAATTCTAAACCAAATAAGGTAGATCTTTTCCGTTAAAGATAAGTATTTAGGTTGAAATAAAGGATTTAAACAAGCAAAAATAATATGAAAATTTGATGTGAGCACTAATGATGGATTCTTCAAACTAATATGTGTGAAATTGCCTTTTTATCGACCACTAGATCGACCGGTTGGTCGATCAAGCCTCCTATGTATCTAAATCCAATCGGTCGATCGTCCGCTTGATTAGAATCATCGGCCCACTTTAATCGACAATTTGGTCGATCGTTTGTCTGATCGGATTCTTTTGCTGCATCTGATCGACGACCTGGAGGTCGATTGGAATTGCTTCTTCTTGGTTCTTTGCTCTTCATCACTCTTATGCTAAATCTTCATGCTCCTCTAACTCTTTGACACCTAAATGAATGTAAAACATGCAACATATGCCATGCTAATACAATATATACAACTATAACGTTCTAAAATGCGAGATACATACATAAATGACTCGAACATATACCAGAATGATCTCTAAATGACATGGAAAAATGATGGACTATGACAAAACAAGTGTCTAAAAAGTCTAAACTCTACATATATCAACGAGAGTTCCAAATCCTATTTAGCATGTGTTAGTGTTTGAAAATCAAACACAACGATTGTTTAAGCGTTGAGAAATGTAGCTTTCTCCAAATCTTATAACCTTAATGTACATTAGTTAATATGGATATCGGGATTTCTTTCTTAAACCGAAGACTTATTTCGTATCACGTATGTCTTACTAAAAAATAATATTCCCGAATTTGAATTGTCGTGCATATCCCACAAACGGCAAGGGAAATATTTGATATCGCAATGTAGGTTATAAGTCCATAAGGGGATACATAACTAATGGAAATGTCGAAAGCAAAAGTGTAAGTCCACTTATATAATTTATATATTGAGATTTGTTTACTGTGACATCACACCATGTTGGAATCTATCATGTCAGAACTCAGAACCATATCAGCACGCAAATATATACTGATTTAATTTTCAGTTAATAATTATTTTAAAAAACAATCCGAGTGGCATATCATATAATATATATATATATATATA
>PKMM01021647.1:425963-560044 GCA_002933915.1 Eutrema heterophyllum
AAATCCACAAGTGGGAGAAACCAGTGCCAGCATTACGAGTACACTGTGATAGTCAATCGGCTATAGCTCGGGCACTGAGTAATCTCTATAATGGTAAATCTCGTCATATAAGAAGACGTCATAAAACCATTAGACATTTGATCTCAAGTGGTGTAATCACAATTGATTACATCAAATCGACATACAACCTAGCAGATCCGTTCACTAAAGGTTTGTCACGAGATCAAGTTGTAAAATCATCAAAAGGAATGAGATTAAAGCCTATGACTTAAGAGGAGGTTTGGCGGTAACCCCACCTACATGACTGGAGATCCCAAGAAGTAGGTTCAAAGGGAAAACTAAGTCAAACTGAATCTGCTAAGAGTACTGTGAGACTTCGGTCTCTACCCAACTCCTAGGATGATAAACAATACTACATGTATGTGTAGAGGATAAGCAAAGCTTTTAATGATTTAAGTCCATAACTTTGAGATATACATGGAGTATTACAGGATACTCCTTTAAACAAAGCTAAATGGTAAATCACCTTATGAGTGTGAAATATGGCCGTTTCTAGGAAAATGATATTGAGACTATATTTTTCAAGTTCACTCATGATTAACCAGGCATGTTCAAGGCCAAAATGAACACAATAGAGAACTAAGTTCTACGAGAAATAAAGCTGTGTTATAGTTGTTGTCTCGGTTTACATCAAAGTTCGGGGGGTTCAAGACATCATGTTCACCTCCTGGCCGAGTAAACCCGACAGTTATAACAATGACTGGTTCAAGGCTGAAAAATGCTACCATCTCAGATACAGTGAATTTTCGTTTATACTCTCGACTATTCTTCTGTCTAGTAGAGTCTGTTTAGTCAGTTACGTCTAGTCAGAATAATCTGTCAATTCTGTCGAGTCTTCGTCTGTTTAGAGTAATTTCTATTCATGTGGGAGATTGTTGGACCAAAATTATAAAGCCAAATTGGGCTAAATAATTATTTGGGAAGTGAAAGAAATAGCCCAACAAAGTGTTGGCAAATTAAATAAAGTGCATGTGTTTTTGTCCCACATTGAAAACAATGGGGAAAATTCACTAGTATAAATAAAGACATTGTATTGTCCTTGTTCAAAAGGCTAACACCTTTGGTGTGTTAAAGAGAGGATAGGGACCCCCACATGCGCCGCCACCGCCTAGCCTAGCCGGGCTCGGGCTCAGGGCTCGTGGGCTCGTGGAATGGGCCAGCGGCCCAATAAGAAGTTCTTTTTGGGACAAATTTTTACAAACGTTTTGTCTAAAAATTGAACGTTTAATCCCGTGGTTCGGTTTACCACTGATACAGAAAATAAATATGTCACCATCAGCTCTCTATGACTCATGCCGTTGTGTCACCATTTCCGTGTTTTGCGCGCCACCTTGCGGTGCCACCGGTGTGCGTGCGTTACGGCATGCGTCATCAACGCCACCTTGCGTGCCACCTTGCGGTGCCACCGGTGTTCGGTGCGTCATGGCGTGCGTCATCGTCGCTCTCCTCCTCGCCTATATATACGGCCTTCATCTCTTCATTTCAAACACACCGAACAATTTGTTCAACAAGAACAATCTCTCTCTCCCTCGTCTTTCTGTCTTAAATCGTAAGTTTTTTACGTCGAGAATATATCGTAGTATATTGTTCGTAGATTCCGTTTTCAAGTGGTTGTGAAACGTTCTCGCCACGGTTGTATCATGGGATTCAAAAATCCTACAGTTCCGTCACACTACGGGGGATTTATTGAATTAAGGAAATAGATCATATCTCGACTTCGTGTCTCTATCTTTGTTTGGAATAGTTCTGTCTCGAATGTTGTCTTTCATAATTCGTTTCTTGTTGTATCATTTTTAATCACAAATTTTTAATCCGGTATTTTACTGCATTACAGTTGTTCCCTTCCCAAATCGAATAAGTTAAGTTCCTCTCCTTTAAAGTATAGTACATTCGCAATTTCTAAGAAACAAACATAAAATCACTCATAAAATCTTGGAATCTAATTTTTGGAGACGAGAACCAAACTCTAGACGAGAACCAGCCGATTTTTTTTTTTTTTGCTGTATTGTTCCAAGTCAAACGGATAATCGTTATTAGCATCGTGTCATTATGAAAAAAAATATATATAGCAATCGTCTAAAACTTTTAAAAAATCTTTGCGGTATGTCTGTTGCATTAGTCGGTGAAGTTGACTCCATCGAAGATATTTTAAAAGAGAAACAAATTGATTTTTATTATTTGTTTAAGTTAATGAAAAGTTTTTATCGTTCCATTAACTTTTGATTCAATTGTTCTGTTATTTTGCTATTTATCAGACGTTAAATTCCTTTTTTTGGTTCAAAAATGGGAATCAAAATCATGTCATGATTGAGGATGGACATGACAAAACGAGGAAACTAGATGAATTTTTTTGTTTATTCTTTTACTCTATGTTTCGACTTGCAAAGAAGTTTTATTATTATGGTTTTTTTGAAAAAAAACCATTGACATTTTTTTTTGCAAGAATAACTTTTACCTAAAAAAAAAATGCAAATAAATCCTCTCACCTCCAAAGTTACGCGCAAAACAGCAATTCCCCATATCGATGATGTGGCACTATGTGAAAAAAGAGACGGCATCCGTTTAATTTTTTTTTTTTTTGTCAACTACCATTCTATTAAATCAAGTTTGGTCGAAAATGTTATTATCCCTTACCGGTCTGACTTACATGAGAAAATAAAAACAGGATTTTACGTTTTTTTGCGGGAAAACAGAATCTGATGTTTTGGGCGGTAAAACGGGATTTTTTCGTTTTTGGCGGGAACAACGGGATTTTACGTTTTTGACGGGAAAACGAAATTTTATGTTTTTTTGCGAGAAAACTGGATTTTTCGTTTTTGGCGGGAAAATAGGATTTTACGTTTTTGACGGGAAAACAGGATTTGACGTTTTTGACAAGAAAACATGATTTGACGTTTTTGACGGAAAACGAGATTTTACGTTTTTGGACGCGAAAACATGATTTTCATTTTTGGCGGGAAAACAAGATTTTACGTTTTTGACGTGAAAACATGATTTTACGTTTTTGATGGGAAAACGAGATTTTACGTTTGTGACGAGAAAACAGGATTTTACGTTTTTTGCGGGAAAACAAGCTTTTGTTTTTGGCAGGAAAACATGATTTTATATTTTTNACCAAGTTTGACAGGATTTGTCGTTTTTGACGGGAAATCGGGATTTGACATTTTTGACGGTAAAAAGGGATTTTACGTTTTTTTGCGGGAAAACGAGATTTTACGTTTTTGACAGGAAAATTGGATTTTACGTTTTTGACAGGAAAACAGAATTTTCTCGGAAAAAACATAAAATCCCGTTTTCTCGTCAAAAATGTCAAATCTCGTTTTCCCGTCAAAAACGTAAAATCCTGTTTTCCCGCAAAAAACGTAAAATCTCGTTTTCCCGTCAAAAACGTAAAATATGCTTTCCCGTTAACGTAAAATCCCGTTTTTATCGGGAAAACGAGATTTTACGTTTTTTCCTAGGAAAATCATGGTTTCCCGTCAAAAACGTAAAATTCCGTTTTCCTGTCAAAAACGTAAAATCTCGTTTTCCCGCAAAAATATGTAAAATCCCTTTTTACCGTCAAAAATGTCAAATCCCGATTTCCCGTCAAAATCGACGAATCCGGTTTACCTGGTAAAAACATTTTTCCGCCAAAATTGGTTTAATTGGTAGTTGACAAAAAAAAAATTATTGATGAATAGTAACAGGTTTTTAACAGACTGCCACGTCATTGGCCAAGGGCTGTTTTGCGGGTGATTTTGGAGGTGGAGGGGTTGATTTGCATTTTTTCAGGTGAGGGGTATTTTTGCCAATAAATAAAGGTTGGTATTTTTTTTGCATAAAACCCATTTTTTAATAATTGGCTGAATTGTTTTTAAATTGTGTATTATATGATATTTTTTGAAAAAAGTTAATTTTCTTAGTGTTTTTCGCCAAAATAACTTATATTATAAAACATAAGGAGTAGTAAAAAATGACCGTCAGAAAAAGAAAAAAATGGATTATTCAAAAAAGAGATTAAAAATTTTGGTACCACTTCACTAATTGGTTGGACTGGAGATTAAAACGCACGGTGAACTAATAAAACCCATAATATCTTTTGGGAAAGTTAAAACGCACGCTGAGATATCTAAATGTATTTTTTAAGTTATGAAGACAAATTAAACAATAAATANACAAGCTCACTACTTGTTTTTAGGTTTGTCTTTGTTATTTGCGCATTTATTTGTGTTTTTAATACAAACATACAAACATACATATATAACGAATGTGTGTGCATGAAAACTATCAAAATCTAGGCATCATGATATGTTTATTTTAAATTTTGCTCACTACTATCTTATAGTGCATGTATTTGTCTTTTTAAAGTTCGAATAATTTACATCCTAAACATCTAAAGAGTTGCTTACTTTAGAGCAATGATGGTATTTATGCTCAGGCATCAAAAGTCATATTTTGAAGGATTCTAGGATTTAGAATATGACTATTGTAAGATTCCCACCAAAACTTATCATCAAATACGTAGTGCGGTTATGCTTTTGAAGGATTGACCAAAATCAATAAGCTGTTTGCCAAAACTTCTGTGTAGACATCAAAGTAAAGATCAGAATGAATCTGGATTAGGTCATTAGCTAGAGAGTGGTCCTATGTTGAACTGAATTTAATTTGTATTGAAACAGGTTTGAAAAATATAATTATTGGATAATCATACAATCTAATACAAACCCAACTTTCTGACCAAGGAGGGCACATATATAAAAAATTATTAGTTCATTTTGTGTATGTAAATTTTTGTGTGTAATGATGAGTATGAATCTATAAATTTTTATTTGCGTCTCCTTTTGAATTAACGAGCGAAATTCATTATTATTAATTTTGGTCAGAAACGAGCGAAATTCATTAATTGATTATATATAACAATTACCACATTTAGTAAAGGTGTGAAAATTAATTTATAATTAGCTTTGATGTAGATATAACAAAAACGAAATACATAATATAACGATTAAACATTGAGTTTAAAAAGATCGCATTTAATATACATCTTAACTAATTAATTTCTATTTAAGATGGGGAATCCTCACCTAATGATGTTAAGTTATAACCAATCAGATTTTCTCCGCGAGCAACCATAATATATAGATGTGTGTACTTATTAAATAGCGACATGGAGAAACACGACTTATTATTTAGTATAGCAAATTTTTCTTAATTTTTTTCTATACTCTTCCTTTTCAGCTATAAAATTTGGATACTTATCTTGTGAAAGTAAAAGTTTACTTCAGATTTGAGAGCCATGAGTTGGTAGTTAGAGACAACGAGTGTGGATATTTGTGACAAATAAACAAAGTTGATTATAGTGAGTGGAAGTTAATTATTTATATATAGCCATATTGGGAATACATATTAGGAGATACGATATTATTATGTATAAAACTATTTCCTTATTTATATATTCATGTATATTATAGGTTTAATGTAGTTTTATTATATATAGTAGAGATAGACAATTGTAAACATTGGAGAGATAATAAAATATTTTTTCTCCATATTTTTAATACATAAAGGTCTTTACAAGATTAAGAAAGGTCGACATCCTCTTATAATAATAATACAACTCAATTTTCTTATAAGTTAACTCCGATTCGAATTTAATTTTCCATCTATTACTAAGTGATGTGACATTATTATACTAACTCTGGCCTGACCTGGTATTGATAAGCCTAGACTTTTGGTTCATTATAACATTTTTAACTAGGCTATACTGATCTTTGATCCCAAAAAAATAAGACAAACAAAACTAGACTATATATATACTAATCAAGATTTAGTATTTTTGAATACTTTAATTGTCAATATATATATATATATATCTTTATACCATTCAATGTTGAATAACATACTAGGATTGCAAAGATATCATAACGATAATTGTAAATATGAAAACGGCAAAATATACTATACTCCATGTGTATCCAGTCCCCCACACGTTAATAATCAATGAAAAAAGGGGAAAAGAACGAAAATGTTTTTTTGTCTTTTGTATTTTGATTATATAAAACTTCAACATCACAGCGAGTTAATTTATGTGCCAGACATGACTATGACTAAATAGTACATGTAAGTTGTAACTATGTAAGACTGTATAGAAAATGACTATTGACTTGGCCAAATAAAATAAATTATTAGATCAACATATAAACGTTATATGAAAACGAAATAAACCAAATTAACTCTTCTGAGAGATCTGAAATCACATATTCAAGAATATGCAGCGCTTTAAAATATTTTAACTCAAAATTACGTTCTTGTTTCCTGATTCTGAAAAAGAAACAAAAAGCCAGAACAATCATGATAAAAAAGCACTATGTAACATTCTTTGTAGTCTGAATTGAGAGTATTAATGTGTCGAGTCAACGAATCTGTCTTCCAATTTTATCAATGTATAGGTGATTAAGGTAGTGTTTGTCTCATTGGACAATAGTTATATATATTTTTTTTTAATTCATTGGACAATAGCTAATTAAATAAAGCAAAAAAAGTGGCATCAAATGAAGAAAAACAAAAACAAAAACAAAAGAAGCAAAATGTTTTTATGTGTGAATGTCCAAGGGACCAACATTCTCATGGTCTGGACCTCTCCATTTTCCAATGTTATCTTTGCATTTATTTTGCATCTAAATAGTCTCTACGAATATAAACCTAAATATAATACAATAATCTCTACGAATTCATATAGTAATATATTTCCTTGTCTAGATTCATATAACACCAATAATTAGTTAGGACCATTTTTATAGCTTTTTGGATCTCTTGACCATTTTGTTATAATGTTTCTTATAGGCGGAGCTAGAATTAGTTTTTACCGGAATCAACATTAATATTATCACATAAATATTAAGTCTATTTCTTTTAAATAATTTTTGATTAAAATTAAATTTAAATATTTAGGTATTACTATTATTTTATTTATAAATAAAAGATAACGCAAAATAATAATCACATAATTATAATTGATTTTGAAAAAAACTAGTTTTTATTTAGAATTACTTAAATTTTGTATAAAATTACGAATAGTGTAATAGTTAATGGGACATATCAACCAGTTAATAAGAAAAAAAATTAAAAGCAATTATACGAACTTATATATAAGAGGAAGGATAAAGATTCGAGAATCTAAACAAACGATTAAATGAGAAAATAAAATGTTGATTTAATAAATGAAAACAAATTATCATAAGGGATGCAAGACATAAATGTAACCTTGCACATGGAGGTCAATATAAACGCTTAGAACCATATCAACCATAAAATATTAACTAAATGCATATCCACAACAAATTTTATAAAATTCATCGGCCCTTACCCTCAACTAGCTCCGCCATATTAATACATAAGAAAACACTATACTACAATATTTAATTTAAACAGTTATATTTACCAACCGCTACGTACGTCATTTGATTAATGGTTACGTACCAACTGTTTCTGAGATCATCTGATTCAAAGAAATCAAGAAAGATGGACAAGTACTGAAGAATTGTCACTATATTGAAGCTCGAAGATCTTCTTTTGCGAACTTACCAGCACGGTTTTATTCTCGTTACATACTTGTTTAGGCTATATATAAACCATTAGATATACTATTTTGCGATAAAAGTTTGATGAATCGAGTTATTATTGATTGTGAAGATTTTTGCGTAAAATATAAAAAGGCCCATAGAAGAAAAAAAAAAAAATGAATCACTCGCACCGTCGTTTTATATCTACAATTTTTTTTAAAATGATTTATTTTATAAGTGAAACTCATAACGTTTATATTCATGGTTGAGGCTGGTGACAAGAAAAAAAAAACCTCGAGGCTTTTGTTCACAATTCACAAATGGTTCGAGAAACGCAAAACATATCTCAGTTTGATTGGTTCACGTGGAAAACCCGGCAAGGGATGGCCACGTCCACGTGGGATCTGTGGTCCATATCAAGATCAACGTCTCCCATTCTGCCACGTGTCTACTTAATTCACCCAAATCTTATTCACTCTCCTTTTTTTTGTTTATATTGTTTAAAATTTATTTAGAAAAAAAAATTGTCGGTGAGAGGAGTAGTAATACATGAAGAGGAGATTTTTCTCTAT
This sequence comes from Eutrema heterophyllum, assembly GCA_002933915.1. NCBI lineage: Eukaryota > Viridiplantae > Streptophyta > Magnoliopsida > Brassicales > Brassicaceae > Eutrema > Eutrema heterophyllum. Next base: position 434,140 of record PKMM01021647.1, read on the forward strand.
TCCAACCTAAACATTTCCCCCCCTAAATTAAATTGAAAGAAACTAAATATGATGCACAGAATCTAAAAAAAAAAAAAAATATATATATATATATAACTAAATTAGAGCCTACTCAAGTAGTTGGGAATTGGGATAGAAACAATTTCGACCAAAGATTTATCTGTTCTTTTTTAACAACATGATTTCTCTGTTTGCCCATTTGATTTACGGCCAAACTCGCGATTTTTAAAAATGAATATTGTTTGTAGCTCAATAGTTTTTTTTTGTATATATATAACGTCAAGTCTTTATCCGAAGATTGAATCGCTTTCCCATACCAACAAAAACAAAATTATCGAGTCTACAATTACATGAGGCCCAAAATTTGTAACTCATTTCACAAACCCATAACTAACAAAATTATTTTCTACAACAGTGGGTTTGATTTGTAAGCCCAATGCTAAAATATGGGCCTTAAGAAGCCTAGTTAAAGTTTCATGTGTTTGGTAGTGATATCAAATTTACAATATGACCAACTGAATCACTGATACAAGTTTCAACTATTCTAGTTATATATATATATCGCATGCATCTATTACATAAACTAGGGCCAATGAGGTGTTTTTATATATGTGAATAAATTGAAATTTTTGAAGCCAATTGACATCTTTGCTGACCAATTTATAACAAATATGTTTGTCTGTTGCAGTACTTTTATTCATTGCTTGCGTAAGAAATTAGTGGGATCACAGCATGAAAGAGCGTCACTTAGTTCAAATACTACTAAAAGTCTAAAGCAATCAGAAAAAAAAATTACCAAAACAAAATGAATTTTATTTATGTTTTTAGAGAGTTTTGCCTTAATTGGCACTTTTTCGTAGATACGTCAGTTTTTTGTCATTTTAAAAAAGTGCATATAACACTTTATGTACTGATTATGACAGTTTTGTCCATGTACAATACGGTGTGTACGATATACGAAGATGTAATAAATGGAATAAAATCGATTTTTCATCTTAAAAAATGACAAATATTTTGAACACTTTTGTGAAAATGCTACATCACAAAAACAAGTTAGAATATGTGAAGCAAATATGTCTTGTTTTTATCTAAACAGAAAATTGTTAAGCACATAACTTTAATAAAATTTCGGTGAAATAGCAATTTTGGGCACCTAAACAACTAATTGATCGGCTAAACACAATAATATTCACGTTTTTAATTTTTCTTTTCCCATACCCTTCTAAGGGCATCTCCAAGACTAACACTAAATTTAGTGTTATTTTAACACCAAATTTAGTGTTTTGGTGTTCTACTTTATTTTTCATCTCCAACCACAACACCAAATCTCACACTAAAAATGAATGTTCTTTATTATTATATTATTAAATTAATTTTTTCTTTATTTTCAATAGTTTTGATAAATAATAATTATTCTTATAATTGATTAATTATAAGTTAAATATACGATTACAATTGATAATTTAAAAATAGTGAAAAATAATTTACATTGTATTAATTCTCAGAATTAGTATATCCGGACTATAAGTGTTCAATTAATGCATTTCGAAGTTCAATATGAGCTTTCCGGTCCTTGATTTGCCTGTGTCGAGCCAAGAATTCTTGAAATCGAGCATCATCGTCACCCACCAACTCATCTTCTGCGGCTGGAACTTCGGTTCGTTCTTCAATTGTTGCATCAATATCATGTTCATCTTCTATGATTATATTATGCATTATGATACAAGTTGTCATTATTTTATGTAATATTTTCTTAAAAATTATCTAGTTGCATTTACTTTTTATGTTTGTTTGGTTTTATTGTAACATTGCAGTTTTCTATATTATTATTTAATTTTTTGGTTGAGAGAGATTTGGTTTGGTTAGGCCAACCTTAACCGAACGGGATAACACCAAATATGGTGTGATACTCTTTATAAAACACTAAAGAAAAAAAAATTATCCATACACTATTATCTATTATTTCCAAGTTATTTGGCCGTATGTGATAATGCATTAGGTTGAGCTAAGTAAAGTATTAGATGACCTTACCTATTAAACAATTTTCAAGTTGATGTTTCTTCTTCTAGTTTGTGGTTTGTATTTTCGTGTAAAATTGATTGTTTTAGACCATGATTAAGTGAGCAAAATCAACTTGGAGTGTCGAAAAAGAGGCTAATGAAGAAGAAAACAATTAGTACTAATTAGAGAGTCAAAGATTGTGTGTCACTAGTGCTAGTAAACATCAACTCTTTTTTTCCTTTTTCAAACATTTGATTTCTATAAACCTGATTTTCTCTTCCGCAGATAACGTGGTTAATTTTTGTTTACAAGTGCCAACTTGCTTGACATTGTCAACCAAAAACTTGATTTGTAGCCATTTCCATCATCTTCTCCATAAAGTTCTTACCTTTAAGTGTGTTCTAATGGAGATTATTCTCTACTCATCTTTCTCTCTCTATCCCCTTCATTTATTAAGCTCTCTTCACGCTTTTTAAGATAATTAACAGCCACGGGTCTTAAAAGTTAAAGGGTTTTGCTTCGAATTCAAGTGTCCCTTCACTTTCTCTCTCTATTTTTCCTCTGTTTTTGCTGTCCATTCCTAAGAAAATTCCTGATTTTGTAAAGTGATTGAGTGAAGTCGAAGAATCATGGCTATGGGGTCTTCTTTTCTGATCCAAATGGTCATCTGATTTTTGTCAGTTTTCATTGTCGCTTCTTCATCTCTTTCAGGTAATTTTGATTTCTCTATGCTCTGTTTATGACTTCTACTTAGATTCCTTTTCGTCAACAGGAATAATCTAGAGTCTGTATTTAGAAGCTTCATAAAGATTCAATTTTTTTTTTCTGGGTATTTAAAATGATGAATGCCTCTATTCCCTATGAGCTACAACGAACTTAAGATTAGGTCGATTGTTTTGAGGATGATTTGGATGAACCTTAGCTTAATTCTATCATCCTTTTTCTGGAAACGATCAGACAATGGGTATTTGGATTGCTTTGTAATAAACTCCTACTTTAATTTCAATTCAATCTTCATGATTTGGTAACCCTTTTATTCTGATGCAACCCCCTATAATACCTTTCTTCAATTGCTGTTTTCCGGGTTTATCAGTTTCTTTTGTTTACTTCAAATGTCTTTGCATATTCTTGAACTTTCTTTATTGGATCTTTTATCTCACTTTGATTCTTTGTTACCAATTATGTCTCAATGCTTGATTAAGAAAATTAAAAAAATCAATCTTGGGTTTCAAAGCCATGGAGTTTCTTCTCTTCGTTGGATACCTTAAAACAGTGTTTCTCTTTGCAGGTAAGGGATTATTGGTGCCAATGGGGTGGCTTACTAAAATCCTTAAAGGTTCTAGTCACAAATTCTCGGACGGACAAATTAACAGAAGATATAGAGAGGATAGGAACTTGGACAGTCCTCGTTATTCTGCGGTAAATGAGAGTTTCTTCTTCTGTGTTCTGGCTCATTGTTCATTGTTCATTCTTTCTTATTTGGTGTGTTATCGAACAAAGATGTCGTTTTGAAGTGAAGATAAGATGGTTTCTTGGAATTTTGATTCAGGATGGATCTGATTTTGACAAAGCAGAAATTGAATGTGCTATTGCACTCTCTCTTTCTGAACAAGAACATGTAATTCCACAAGATGACAAAGGAAAGAAAGTAATCGGTAAGGTTTTCTATTCGCTGATTGTTTGCAATTGCATAGAGAGAAACAACACAAAAAGAGAAGAAAGAAAGTTGTGTGAAACTTCATCTTGCTAAGCCGTTTTCTTTTACCTCATATTCTTTAGAATACAAATCTGAAACCGAAGAAGATGAAGATGAGGATGAAGATGAAGAATGCATAAGAGCTCAACTAGAAGCAGCAGAAGAAGAGGAAAGACGGGTAGCTCAAGCTGAAATTAAGGAAGAAGAAAAACGGCGAGCTGATGCTGAGCTAGAAGAAATAGAGAAACAGCTTGCGAAAGCTCGATTAGAAGAGGAAGAAATTAGACGTTCCAAAGCTCAATTGGAGGAAGACGAGCAACTTGCCAAGGCCATTCAAGAAAGTATGAATGTAGGATCCCCTCCTCGATATGATTCTGGAAGTATGTTTCAACCATACCCCTTCCTTATTCCATCTAGTCACAGGTAAATGGTTCAAAAGTAAATTAATATCCATTGCTTAGATTCATAGACACAATTATTCTCTAGAAATTTGCTGCAATGAGTATTTTTTATATTTTTTCCTTCTATTTTTATTGTTTTGGAGGATATGCACCGGTTGCCAAGCTGATATTGGACATGGAAGGTTTCTGAGTTGCATGGGTGGCGTTTGGCATCCCGAATGTTTCTGTTGTCATGCTTGTGATAAGCCCATTATAGATTATGAGGTCCAAGACATTTCGTTTAAGTAGTATTACATTGTCCTGAATCTTGTGAATCCTAACTTGTTAAGTTTTGGTTGCAGTTCTCTATGTCCGGAAATCGGCCTTATCACAAATTATGTTACAAGGAGCAGCATCATCCTAAATGTGATGTTTGCCATAACTTTGTGAGTGATTCCCACCTTTTATTGATTGCTATATGTCGATTATATCTTACGCAAACTTTGTTCTCAAGTGATACTAAGCTTAATGTGTATGCGTAATTCAACTCCTCTAGATTCCGACAAATCCAGCTGGTCTCATTGAGTACAGGGCACATCCCTTTTGGATGCAAAAGTATTGTCCTTCACATGAGCGTGACGGAACTCCTCGGTGCTGCAGTTGTGAGCGAATGGAGGTCAGTTTCGATATAACAGTTGTACTATTTGGAAAGAAAGAATCTCTTTTTGAAATTTGATGCTGTTCTGTATTTTTCTCATGGTTCCAGCCGAAAGATACAAAATATCTCATTCTTGATGATGGTCGAAAACTTTGTCTTGAATGTCTCGACTCAGCCGTTATGGACACTCATGAATGCCAGCCATTGTACCTTGAAATACGTGAATTTTATGAAGGCTTACACATGAAAGTGGAACAGCAGATTCCTATGCTCTTGGTGGAGAGATCAGCTTTAAACGAAGCTATGGAAGGAGAGAAACACGTAAAACCGCCATTTATTTATCCTATATTGCTTATATATACTCTTTTTTTGTTCTCTTGTTGATTTATTTCATTGTACTTACTATTCAATTTTGTTGCAGGGACATCATCATTTACCTGAAACCAGGGGACTTTGTTTGTCTGAAGAACAAACTGTCACCACGGTATGTCACTCTCACCTTCCTAATGAGCTTACATTGTGTTTAACTGTTACCCGCTACGAATTGTGTTTGAATCAGAAAGATTCATGTAGGTGCTAAGGAGACCAAGAATTGGGGCAGGCTACAAGCTGATAGACATGATCACAGAGCCTTGCAGGCTGATACGCCGATGTGAAGTCACTGCAATTCTCATTTTATATGGACTTCCTCGGTAAAAAAAAAAAAAAAACACTTCCCGACACACCCTTAAACCAAATTTTTTTTCTTGATGAGATATCTAAAATATTTGTGTTAACACTTGTACAGATTGTTAACTGGATCAATCCTTGCTCATGAGATGATGCATGCGTGGCTTCGACTAAATGGTAATTTAAAAAGTTCTCCCTCCTAGGTAAATGGAAATTTCACTCCGATAATAATTGCTCTTTGATGTTTTGTTATATGAGTAGGGTATCCAAATCTAAGACCAGAAGTGGAAGAAGGGATCTGTCAGGTTTTAGCTCACATGTGGTTGGAATCTGAGACTTATGCTGGCTCTACATTAATAGATATCGCATCTTCTTCTTCCTCATCATCATCGGCTGTGGTCACTGCATCGTCCAAGAAAGGCGAGAGGTCTGACTTTGAGAAGAAACTTGGTGAGTTTTTCAAGCACCAGATCGAGTCGGATTCTTCATCGGCATATGGGGATGGGTTCAGGCAAGGTAACCAAGCAGTTCTTACTCATGGTCTGAGGCGAACCCTCGACCATATTCGCTTGACCGGTACATTTCCTTAAATAAGATTAAACGAAAAGAAGAAAAAAGCTTTGTTATAGTGTTTTTTAGAGTATAGAGACTGAGACAAAAAAAAAAGCAAAATGTATAGGTTCAATACACATTTAAGAGTCATAAAGTTTTCACTTCTAAGTCGTATAATTTTGCATGCATTTTATGGCGGTTATTACGTCCTTGAACTTTCACATAGTTAGCAAGTCTAAAATGAATGATCATCGCACAACTTTTTGTTTTTCATATTTATGGGAATATGTCAACATGAAGCAAGGTTGTGTAGGAGATGTGGAAAAGTCAATTATGTTGTAGAATAATCTAAGGGTCAGGAAGTTTTAGATAGCAAATATGGGCAATGTTATATTTGTGTTATCAAACCTAAGTTTCTAATAGTACGACCACTGGTTTGACAATTATATCTGGACCAAAATGGATAAAGTCTGTAAGAAAAGGAAATAGGATATATAGACTTGTATGTCTGCATTGTATATATACATATACATATACATATACATAATTCTATGTAATATGGCTCTTCTATTCGCTGAGAGGACGAAGGTCAAAAACGTAGAATATATTAATATCTTCATAGTGATCTGTCTAACTAAAAGTCTAAAATATCAAAGAATGCATCCATGCCATCTGTTAAAATAGAGATAACTATATGAAAAAAATATACACCGTGCTATCTACAAATATCTCTTTTAATCTTTTATACTGGTCTTTGTTGATAAAAAGTACTATATAGTCTTTAGAATCGTATAAACTAAAGATATTCAAGTACATCTACTACTAATTCATGGAAGATAAAAACTGTAATACTTCGAAGTTCTATCTATATTTTCATGAAAAAAAAATTGCTCATGAAAGTATATATTAGATTACTGAATTAAAAGAAAATCAATTTAATATGAAAGCAGTGAGTGCAAGAATGAAAATCGTTAACGGTGTAGGAAACGAACTTCAATCTACGCAAAAAATTATAAACGGTGATTCCGAAATTTCATTTCAGACTTACAAAAATATCAAAATTTCGTCTGTTACATTGAATAAAATGATTGTTGTTCACGTGTTATAAATTTCGTGCTTTGTATGTGATTAGATCGTATTTTAGTATTATGCAGATTCAATATAATAGATGGAAAAAAATCAACAGAACTCATTAGTATTATGTGAAGATATGAATTCTCGATCAAGGTGTTGTAGAACTCGGAACAAATCGGGGAGTTCTAGAAGATAAAACTCGAAAACGTCTCTCTTCAATTCTCAATCATTATTTTTTCTTAGAAAGAAAAAGATATTATCAAGAAATAATAGAGAAAGTGAGGAACAAAAAACACTTTCAAGATGTGTATGAAGATAGACATAAGAGATAGGATGATATGATCACACGTGTTCCCCACTTACTCCTACAACTTGTCGCGGCGCCTTGTCGCGGCGCCTCGTCGCCGTTCCTTTCTTTCTTTTCTAATTTTGTTTTGTTTTCCGTTAGCAATCTTTTGTTAATTTTTGACTTATTTACATCCGATATCATTTAATCAAAACATATTTGTGATTTAAATCTGAAAAATTAAGTAACAACTTTTATTTGGAAAAAACGATTTTATCCTTGCTTGTTATTGGTCCGTGTACTATACACCGTTTAGGCCTGGACGTTCGGTTCTTCGGTTCGAGTTCGGGTTCAGGTCAGTTCTTTCGGTTTTGAAAAATTGGTAACCATTCGGGTATTTTAGAAATTTGGTTCGGGTTCGAATTCGGTTCGGTTCCAGGTACCCGAATTTTTTTAAAAAATTAAAATTTTTGTTAAATTTAAATAAAATTTGGTTAAATTTTGACAAATATAACTAAGAACTTTTGTATATTTTGGTTAGTTTGGGTATTACGGTTATTTCGGTCTAAAAAACTAATATCTTCGGGTTTGTAATTGTAATTTTGGGTAATTGGATTATATCAAGTCTAAATATAATTAATATTTTGGATATATAATTATATTTCAGGTATTCATTCGGTTATGGTTCTTTCGGTTCTGAAAAATTGGTAACCATTCGAGTATTTTGTCAATTTCGGTTCGTTTCGGTTTGGTTCGGTTCGGTTTTTCGGTTCCAGGTTATTGCCCAGGCCTAAGTCACCGTTGATTCGCACGGTTTTGTACTTGGTACTACTGGAAAGTCAACGGGAGATGATCGTAAAAGATGTTGATGAAAGATGTCATCATAATCGTAACATGATGCCATCACGCAGTCTACTTGGCACCTTCGTTAATTTAATAAAAAAAAAATTCCTGGTTCAGTAAAAATTCTGGACCGTTGTTTCGACAGCCAATCGTACAAATACGCCTACGCCACAAAGTTACAAATTTACAAACTTGTCGGGCTTTTGCAAAATCTATTACCAATAGGCAAGTAGAAATTATTTCGATTTAACTTTTTTTTGTTAAAGAATTATTTCGATTTCTTAAAAAATCAATTGAATAACGTAAAGTTATTCTTTAACACCCAGGAAATTAGGTTGAATGTTTCCATTAACAACTAAAAAAAATATAGTTTCCATACATATGGGACATGTGTTCACACTTGATTCATAGACTCCACACAAAGCACAAATGTATGCATGGTAAGAGTAACGCACGATTCCTTCTCCCTACATTTTATGCATACCGTAGGTAGCGAAAATGTTACATTTGCAAGACACTTATGTAAAATGAAAAAAAAACTAAGGCAAATTCAAATAAGTGTTTGTTTATGCAAAATTCTCTACAAATATTAGGGGAAAGATACAAAACCGAATAGTTTAATAGTAATCAACTATCAAATGCAACTAGGTAAATTAATAATTCTAAAAAAAATTACAGCATCTTTTTACAACGTCAACATCATGGAGTCTTGTCCAATTAATGTCTCGTACACTTTGGATTAAATAATCGGTAGTGGACAGAAAAACCAAACCGGATTAGATTTGGTTATAAGTTTTCCAACCGAACAAATATGTGCATATCTGACATTTTCGAACAAATAAATGAGAACTAATCAAAGAAGATTAACATATAATGACGATGACGATTTTCGTGCTACAAGTTTTTTTTTTTTAAAGTAGACATTTTCTTGGGAATTAGGCTTTTAGTTCACATAAATGTATCGCTCAATCATATGTTGGAGAATCATGAAAAAGAATATACTTAATAAACCGTACCAAAAAGGCTGAAGATCGGATTCAGCAGAGCATCAAAATATAAAAGAGAATATGCTCATTAATCATACATCGACCGTTTTTTTCATCCTCCTACTTTAATTTTTTGAAATTATATATTTTTGTGTACACACGTCACATGATATAAATTACGGTGATTCTAGTTCTCCTGGACAGAATACTAACCACAATCAACTGGTCACAAATAGTTCTGATGATATCGTTCTCTTGATCAATGTCAGATTTGTCAATAATCCGGTTTTAAGAAACTAACTAATATCCATCACTCTATTATTATCTCTTGACCTCCAACCATAAAAGAAATTTCTAAATTCAATCTAGTAAAGCATTTAAAAGACTTAATAAATTTCGAGCAGATTAAGAATTTAAAGATTCGAAAACATTTTTATAATATAAAACGTAACAACTTGATTAGATTTGGTGGCAGACCCAGTACAATTAATTCATCATGTAAAAAACAAATGGTCCCCATACATATATGAATATACATACGTATATCGCACTCTCCTATCTCCTTAAGATTTGTCATTTTCCTCACCCAATAATCCTATAAAACAATCAAGACCAAGAGAGATAGAGAAACATACATACACACACTAATATATATTTAGAGAGAGAGAGAGAGATGGTGTATGCAGGTTACTGCTTGAAGGAGAAGACATGCGTGAGATGGGTGGAGAGATACTTCGATGACTGTCTGTGTAACCTAAACGATGACGTTTCGTTCGCACTTGGAATCGCTAGCCTCATCTGCTGGGCCGTCGCAGAGATTCCACAGATCATTACTAACTTCCGTACAAAGTCTAGTCATGGTGTCTCTCTCTCCTTCCTTCTCGCTTGGGTCGCCGGGTCCGTACACTCGATATCTTCATCTCTAACAATTCTTATTATTATACTATTTATTAATTAATCATCTCTCTATATCTCTCTAACGTTATATTTACGACTTTTTATCGATCGGTGCAGTGATATCTTCAATCTCATCGGTTGTCTTCTTGAACCAGCAACTGTAAGTTGCACAACATATATAGTTTACTTATACACTAATTGATGTATAAAAAAAAGTTATAAACTAGTTTTTTTCAATTTGATTATTGCTTTCTCATTTTTTTGTGTCTTTTTGTCGTTTTGTTGTTTGTAGTTGCCGACTCAATTCTACACAGCCTTGGTAACATCGCCGTCTACTCGCCGCATAAACATATGTCGCCATAAATCATACGTGTCAATTCTCTATTAAATCAACGTCTATTTTCGGATTTGTTTATTTTGATTTGACAGCTTAATTTTATTCTATTTACAATTTTAGCCTCCTAATTTTGTTTTTTCTCTACTCTTTTGTTATAGCTTTACACAGTGAGCACTGTGGTATTGGTGATCCAGACAATTTACTACGACTACATCTACAGACTTTGTACACATGGACGAACCAAGATCTGTGAAAAGGTACTAATCATGTTAATTATAAAATTATAAAGTTAATTATGTATTGATTATACTGTATATATTATAATGCGGGTGTGAAATTTATGTTAAAGGAGAAGGAAGATGAAGAGAAGAGACCATTGAAACCACCGAAGACGATGGGATCAGCCATTTCCATCCCCGGAGAATCTTACAGAGCTTCTCCTCGGAAAGAGTTCTATTACACGTACGGATTAGTAAAATTGTTTAATTTACTCTTAATTTGATTACGACTAATAAAGTTAAAAGTTGTGACAAAAAGATATCATATATAAATTAATGCATTATTTTCCTACTACATAGTCATATCTTCTTCTTTTCTGCCTACTTTTGTCGTTTTCGCAAGATTTTTCACAAACAGATTGATAAAGTAATCATTTTTTCAATAAAATATCGAATATATACTTTCGCAATTTTTCATTGAGATATTATCTACACTCATTATTTTATTGTGACAAGTTGTTTTCTTGAATATCTGTAAATATTTATGTTAATGTGATTTATCATCATATTATGATAGGATGTGACACTTTTATTTGGTGATGGATTTTTCCGGCGGCTTTTTGTGCAGGTCAGCGAGATCATTGGCCGGAAGCGGTACACCGCCTTTAAGAACATCGTATTTTCGGGTGGCTAAGAGCGGCCCTTCGGCCATGACAATAGATAGTGGTTCTTCCTCGGACGAAGATGAGACAATGTCGTCGCTTCATGTTGTAACGGCTAAGACTATTACCCAACCAAGGCCAATCCCAAGACAGGTTTTTGATTTTTCTTTTTCTTCTTTGGAACTAAAAACCACTTTAGGCCAAAAGAACAATGATTGACACGTTTTGTACTTGTTCCTCTCAGGCAGGTTTTGGAACGTTCTTGGCTGCATCGGTTAGCCTTCCGCTTCAGGCCAAGTGCCTAGCGGAAAAGTATGCACATGCGTCAAGCAGACGGCTTCTAAATGTGTGTAACGGCATATACAATATTTTGTTGCTTTTTATTGTATGAACGAAATGCGAGAAAATTATTTCAAAACATTATTGTTGTCACGATGTAGGAAAGAAGAGTAGAGCATAGCGCATTGGGACAATGGTTGGGCTGGATAATGGCAGCCATTTACATGGGCGGTCGCATACCTCAGATTTGGCTCAACGTAAGCTAGTATATTACAAATCTTGATTGATCATTTTCTCTTTGCTTATCGTTTATGATAGATACTAATCTAATTTTGGCTTGGAACGATATTTTTATACAACTAGATCAAACGAGGAAGCGTCGAGGTAAAAATTTAAACTAGACAAGTCAACAAACACAAATAGTAGTATATGATCTAATTAATTAACAATATGCTCCGATAATTGGCAGGGTTTGAATCCACTTATGTTCATCTTCGCGCTTGTAGCCAATGCAACATATGTTGGTAGTATTCTTGTCAGAACAACTGAATGGGACAACATCAAACCAAATCTCCCTTGGTTGCTTGATGCTATTGTCTGCGTCGCACTCGATCTATTTGTATCCTTTTTAACCATTTGCACAAACCCCAAAATCAAAAATGACTTATCGCACTCCCATTTAGGTTTTATTTTGCTACCTTAATTCAAAAATTCAAAACAGATCATATTGCAGTATATCTACTACAAGTATTGCAGGACGAAGAGCTTAAAAAGCGAGGAAGAAGAACACGGCTACGGAGACTATGTAGAAGCAAGCAAAACTTTTGTTTCGTGAATCACTCTTTGCGTTAAGAGTGTTCTTCTTCGGCATTCTTTGTCTAATGTTTCCTTTGTCGGCGTTATTTGAATATCTTTCAATTAATGGGCTTTTACATATATTTTTTTCTACTTCTTATGCTCTAACTATTTCTCTGCATGTGTATTGTTTCCTCTCTTTTTTCCAACGTTTTCACTGAAACCAAGGCCATATTAGTCTACAAAAGAGACCTAGTTTCGAATATAAAAGCAAAGGAAATTGATTCAAATTTTGCATAAAGACGTCGTGGAAGATTCCATAGACACATGGAATCCCCTAGTCATTGCCAAAAGCCCAAAAACAACAACATTGAAGTCTAGAAAAAGGAACTGTATATATATACACACATATGTAGACAAATCTAGAGGCAATTGAATCTGAATAGACAAGCCAAGGTCATAGGAACTTTGGTTATTACCCGAAATTCGTTGCCGCACAAACATAAGATCTGATTCGAAGATGAGCATATAAACCAACTTTGTGTATCGCCTTCACAAATCTCACCAAATCATTTCTTCCTCACGAAAATTGTACCGAGAGGAAGAAGGAATTGTCAAAATTTAAACAACATAATGTAGAAATGGGAACATGACTGAAGAAAAAAGAGGTGATCAGAGTCATCACCCGAGCCGGAATATTTCTGCAAAAAAAAACAATAAACAATTAAGAAAAGATCCATAAAGTTGAGTATAGCGATTGATCGGCGCGGGACAAGCAAATTAAAAAAGTGCGGTGTGGTTTTAATACATTACAGTGGAAAAAAACGCAGAATATATACATACGATTTGATAACTCGACTGACATCATATACATACCTCCAATAAATTTCTGCGAGTATATCTAATCTCACGTTTACCTACAATCACCGTAATTTATATCATGTGACGTGTGTACACAAAAATATATAATTTCAAAAAATTAAAGTAGGAGGATGAAAAAAACGGTCGATGTATGATTAATGAGCATATTCTCTTTTATATTTTGATGCTCTGCTGAATCTCAAATCTTCAGCCTTTTTAGTACGGTTTATTAAGTATATTCTTTTTCATGATTCTCCAACATTTGATTGAGCGCTATACATTTATGTGAACTAAAAGCCTAATTCCCAAGAAAAATGTCATCTAAAAAAAAGCCTTGTATAGTATGAAAATCTTGATCGTCATATATGTTAATAATCTTCTTTGATTAGTTCTAATTCATTTGTCCGAAAATGCATATATATTACATATACGTACATATTTGTTCGGTTTGAAAACTCAAATTGAATTTAGCCAAATCTAATCCGGTTTGGTTGTTCTGTCCACTACTGATTTATTCAATTCAAAGTGTACGAGAAATTAATTGGACTAGACTCCACAATGTTAACGTTGTGAAAGTGAAAAAAGATGCTGTACATTTTTATAGCATTATTAATTAACCTAGTTGCATTTGATAGTTGATTACTTGGAGTGTTAAACTAATTTTTTTTGTATACGTTAAATCGAAATAATTATTACTACTTGACTATTGGTAAAAGATTTTGGAAAAGCCCGACAAGTTTTGTAAATTTGTGGCGTAGGCATATTTATACGATTGGCTGTCGAAAAAACGGTCCAGAATTTTTACTGAACCAGGAAATAAATTTATTAAATAAAACGAAGGCGCCAAGTAGACTGCGTGATGGCATCGTGTTGACTAGGTACAATGGTTTTGTTTTTCCAACATCCTATTTTTTCTTTTTTTAACACTCAATATCATATTCTCTTTCCTCCATCTAATAATTCAACATCCACTCAATTTTTACATTCTACAATGATTTTATTTAATAAAACTCAACATCATACCCCACCATTTTTATTTCTTTTTAATTTTTTTTTATGTCTTTGGCTTATAAATAATAATTATCGATTGAAATTAAATTAAAATAATTAAGAGGTAATTAATTTTGTATAATAATTTTTGTTTTCTTTTTTATTTTATATATTAATTGAAAAATTGCAAATAATAAAGACAAGAAATTAAGATAGTCATTATAAAAACAAATATTGACGAAAAACTTAAAATGCAGTACAATAAACTAATAAGTACACGACACAACTAATAAAACACACATAACTTAATTAGTACAATAGACTCAACTCACAAACTTAAAAATCTATTTAACCACGAAACATTCTGAATTTTGCCCATATGTGTTTGACTAGATCTGCTTGCAATTCGTGATGTACATTTGAATCATGCAACTCGGATCTAGCACGCACATGATTTGCAAATGCAGGTAGCACCTCGGTCGAGAATGGTTGCGGAGTACTAGACCCACTTGCCTCAGATTGATCATAATCGGTCAAATGTTGAGCATATGTATCTCGTTCATCCTCAACAATCATATTATGCAATATGATACATGACCTCATGATGATAGCCAAATCGGCTATGTCCCACATGCGAGTTGGTTCGCGAATGATTTTAAATCGAGCATGTAACACTCCAAATACACGTTCGATGTCCTTATAACATCCCTCCTGATGTTGTGCAAATAACTTGTCTGGTTCACTTTGAGGAAGTCTAATCGATTTGACGAAAGTCAGATAAGAAGGATAGATACCATCAGCTAGATAGTATGCCATATTATACAGACGTTGGTTTACGAAGAAGTTCACTCTTGGAGTATTTCCCTGTTCAACATCATCGAACACTGGTGAACGGTCTAGAACGTTTATATCGTTCAATGTACCCGGACATCCAAAAAAGGCATGTCAGATCCATAGATCATGAGATGCAACTGCTTCAAGAATAACAGTGGTGGTTCCCTTATCTCCCCGAGTAAATTGACCTTCCCACGCTGTAGGACAATTTTTCCATTCCCAGTGCATGCAATCAATACTCCCAATAATCCCTGGGAACCCCCGCATTTCACTAACATGTAGAATTTTTTGCAGGTCATCTTGAGTTGGGGCTCTGAGATACACTTGCTCATACAGTTGTATGATTCGTTTACAGAATCTACGCAAGCACTCCAATGCTGTAGTACCTCCTATTTTTATGTATTCATCGACCGCGTCAGCCGCCACACCATATGCTAACATTCGCATGGCTGTGGTACATTTTGCTAATGGAGATATTCCTTCTTTATTGGCTGCGTCAACTCTTTGGGTGAAGTAGTTGTCACTGCTTGATAGGTCCCCAACTATCCGAAGGAAAACATGTTTCCGCATCCGGAATCGCCGACGAAACATTGCTTCATCATATGTGGGTTGATTGGCAAAGTAGTCGTCAATCAGTCTTTGGTTTGCTGCTACATGATCTCTCTTGAAGTATTTTCTCTTGCTACGAGGTGGATGGCCTTCCTCTATTTTGTTTCGACGCTCCCTAAACCGGTTGACGATGCACCTTTCTTCAATTTCGGACTGCCTTTTGTAAGCTTCGATATCAAAAGGAAATTCTGATGGATCCATTGATATTTTTTTTAGTAAGATGAGGTTATGGTATTGGTACATCAATGGAAGAATGAGTCCCCATTTATAAGGGAATGAGTGGTTGAAATCCATGGACTCAGAACATATAATGGAATCCAATTAATTAATAGATAAAGATTGGATTATCTCATTAAAAGCCGAAAGTCACAGATTACATACATAGACTTGACAACCACTAAAGCCGAAAGTCACATATTACATACAAAGACTTGACAACACACATTATTAAAGCCATAGACTTGACAACACACATTAT
The DNA here is from genome assembly GCA_002933915.1 of Eutrema heterophyllum. NCBI lineage: Eukaryota > Viridiplantae > Streptophyta > Magnoliopsida > Brassicales > Brassicaceae > Eutrema > Eutrema heterophyllum. The sequence goes on from PKMM01021647.1 coordinate 450,245, forward strand.
TAAAGACATAGACTTGACAACACACATTATTAAAGACAGAGGCTTGACAACACACATTATTAAAGCAGGAAATGATAAAATACAAACAGACACTTGTCGATCATTAATTTTCAAATAGATCTTGAGCTAACTTCTCCAACAACGTTTTGCTCCGGTCATCGAGATGCTCCTTTTCACTTAACTTCAAAAACATCTTCATCTTCTTAGCCTGAGTCTTTTCTTTCATCAATTGGTTTGCCTCCTCTTGTCTCATGACTATTTTGTCCAATCGTTCCAATTCTTGCTCCTTGAATTGTTTGAATTCATTCCACTATTCGTTGACCACTTCCAAGGCTGCGCTCTTACTTTTCTTTTTACCCTTTTTCTTAGCTGCATCCCTCCCCATTGGACGAGCACTAGATCCTACAGAGTTGGAGTCTCTTGCATCACTCTCGTGGGCTCTCTTAGATCCACTGCTTCCAGAGCCAGTATTTCCTCCTACATGACTTCCAAAACGTGGTTGATCACGGACAACGAGCCATTCTTTCATTAAATTGAAATTTCCATTGTTGCCACTTGAATATAATTCATGCGCTTTTGCCAATACATCATTTTCCGACCACTCGCTTTGTTGCATACGCTTAGCGTTATCGTAAGCGCCAATCCATTTGCCCAATATTTTGTTCACGTAGTTGAAATGATTTCTGCACGAACCTCCATCATGTGGAAGATGAAATGAGCAATGCTCATTACAGTAGTCAGCAATTTTACCCCAATAAGATTCACTTTTTTGGTTTCTGCCAATTACGCTGTCTGTTCCATATTTAATCCACCTACTCAATAACACCAAATTATGCTCAGTCGTCCATTTGGGGCTTTTACGGCGAACATGAGTTGAATCCTCTGCATATGGAGTGGCTTCATTAACACCACTCATACCACCGAGAGTCATTTGTGTAGAAAATTCGAAAATTCAATTGCTCCAACATTCGGAACAATTTCATTACCCATTGGAGTAGAAGAATAAGGAGGTGTTTGAGATGAAAATGACATCATCGATCCATAATATGGACGATAGTTTGGAACAGCTGACGGCATGAAGAAATTTGGTGAAAAACCATAATTTGGTATATTTTGGGGTTGGTTAGAAGATTGATTTTGAAATTGATAATTGTTGGGATTTTGATAGTTAAACGGGCAGTTAGAAGAATTTTGAGTGTTAAAAGAGTTATTATTGGGATCCATTTGAGTAAAAAAACGGGTAAAAATATAATAGGATGCTAATGGAAAAATTATATTAAAAAAGACGGGTTTTTTTTGGTATCTAAATCAAATAAAACAAGTCTCTATTTATAGAGTATGAAAAATGATAAATTTTGGTATAAACAAATTAAGAAAATAAATTTATATACTATGATATAATTGATCTTAAATAATTTAGATGAAAAAAATATCAAAAATCTTAAGAACCAATGACAACACAACACATGTCCTTATCTATATCTTATTCTACAATCAATTTTTTTAACCAATCTCTGCATGACACGTCGCCCAATTCTACTCCTTCCTTGCTGAGTCATCGACAATTTTTTTTCTTTTCATCTAACTCATCGTCATTCAACATATTGAATGTTTTCAACAAAATTTAATACACATCATCTTCAACACTTCATTCAACACCTCATTAAAATGATTCAATTGTTGAATTTTTTTTCAACACCTCCATTGCGCATGGTCTTAGGATGATGATGACATATTTCATAAAACCTGACTTTCGAATCTTGAGTTTACTTACTTTTTAACTGTACTAAGCTATTGAATCTTGAGTTTACTTACTTTTTAACAATAAGCAGTAAAAATTTATTTTTCTAAACAATACTTTTGCATCCATAAGAGATGTGCACTGTGGTATTTTTCTAAACAATAATTTTAGCCTCGTAATTTTGTTTTTTTCTCCGACTCTTTTTGTTATAGCTTTACACAGTGACTAGGCCTGAAATAGAATTAGCTTTAAAGAAGAAGCTCATAACTGACATATTGTCAAGCTAATAAGTTAGTAATTTCTGTGTTGTTTATTTCCTGTTTTGGATCAGTTTATGTTCTTTTTGGATCACTGAGTTATTGTTATTCTCTGTTCAGGTATGGAAGGGTCAAGGACTGAAGATCAATGGAAGGGTCAGGTAAATCTTTCAGCCAACTGTTTTTGTACTTGTGTTAAATGCTTGTTTCAGAATTATTTATTGTNAAAAAATTGCTGGACAGTCTCTTGGCTAAATCAGAACCACTATCTGAAATAGAATTAGCTTTAAAGAAGAAGCTCATAACTGACATATTGTCAAGCTAATAAGTTAGTAAATTCTAGTGTTGTTTATTTCCTGTTTTGGATCAGTTTATGTTCTTTTTGGATCACTGAGTTATTGTTATTCTCTGTTCAGGTATGGAAGGGTCAAGGACTGAAGATCAATGGAAGGGTCAGGTAAATCTTTCAGCCAACTGTTTTTGTACTTGTGTTAAATGCTTGTTTCAGAATTATTTATTGTATGTTTAATGGTTATGGTTGGTTGTTCAGATTGTAAAGTGATGTCCAATTCAAGAATATGAGAAGAAGAATTATGTATCTGGTGTGTTTTTTGTAATTGTGTTAAATGCTTGTTTGTGTAATGTATCTGGTGTGTTTTTGTAATGGAGTTAAATGCTTGTTTTAATTATCAAATGCATAAAACCAAAAGAAGACAAATGTTTTCACATGCATAAAACCTAAGATAAGACAAATTATTTCACATGCATCAAACTATTTACTCAGATGCATCAAACTGTTTACTCACGAGACAAATGTTTTCACATGCATCAAACTGTCAGCAAGACTACTATATACACAAGCCAATTGACGAAGACGTGCTACACAAACACACAAAATACTTGCCAACATTCTTATTTTTCTCTATTCCCAAAACCAAAAATTCTCAAACAAATATGGCATCTTCTTCCTATAATCCAATTGACGAAACATTTGAAGACATGTTTGAAGAATCATATGAGGAATCTTTTGATCAATCTTTCGATGAAGCATTCGATGATCTTTGTGTTGATCGTCAGGGGCCAAGGAAAGTAAAAAAACCGTCAATATATTGATAGAAATCACGAACAAGGACACAAACTCTTATGGGACGATTATTTCGGTGAAGTTCCAACATACCCGCCTCATATTTTCCGACGTCGCTTTAGAATGAAGAAGCCATTGTTCTTGCATATTGTGGATCGACTCACAAATAAATTTCGTTTCTTTCAATTAAGAAGAGATGCTACTGGAAGGTTCGGTCTCTCTGGACTACAAAGGTGTACAACAGCAATTCGTATTCTAGCATATGGTGGTGCGTCTGATGCATACGATGAATACCTCTGCGTCGCTCAAAGTACTGCGCTGTCATGCTTGGAACATTTCGTTGAGGGAATAATAGACGTGTTCGGAGAGGAGTACCTAAGACGACCCACCCAAGAGGATCTTGACCGGCTACTTCATATTGGGCAGGTAAGAGGATTTCCCGGGATGCTAGGAAACATCGATTGTATGCATTGGGAGTGGAAAAATTGCCCAACAGCTTGGAAAGGGCAATATACACGAGGATCTGGAAAACCAACAATCGTTTTAGAGGCTGTTGCTTCACAAGATCTATGGATATGGCACGCGTTTTTTGGAGCACCAAGTACCCTAAACGATATCAATGTTCTTCATCGCTCCCCACTTTTTAATGATATATTAAATGGTATAGCTCCAAATGTGAATTACTTTGTCAACGGCCGCCAGTACTATTTGGTTTACTATCTCACTGATGGTATTTATCCCAATTGTGCTACTTTTATCCAATCTATTTCACTTCCCCAAGGTGACAAAGCAAAGTTATTTGCTCAACGTCAAGAAGCTGTCCGAAAAGATGTTGAGCGTGCTTTCGGAGTTTTGCAAGCTCGATTTGCTATTGTAAAAAATCCTGCTCTTTTTTGGGATAAGGTGAAAATAGGAAAGATTATGCGAGCATGTATCATATTGCACAATATGATAGTAGAAGACGAACGAGGTGAATACACTTAGTTTGACACCGAAGAATTCAAACTAAGAGAAGGAAACCGAACTTCAGAAGGGGATTTTACGTATTCTACAGAGATGCCTACAAATGTCGCCAATATGATGGACATGCGAGTTCGACTTCGTGATATAAAAATGCATCAACAATTGAAAAATGATTTGGTTGAGCATATATGACAACAATTTGACGGACGTCAAAATAACAATTAAGTGTTTTTATCCGTTTATTCTTTACAATTCTTTTTCAAATATTGTCTGTCGTATGTATGATTAATATTCAGTAGTAGACTTTATATAATGTATTATGTTTTAAAACATTATTAACATAATTTTTATTTATAATTACAAAATTATTAAAAATAATTTTTTAAAACACCTACAATGGGTGTTTCCATTAAATGGGTCCAAAACATTAAATTAGGAAAGTGTGTCTAAAAAACTAAATCCACATAAAACTTATTAATTAATTGTTTTAGATAGCCATGCATAAGTTAACCATCGGAGATGCCCAAGTACAAGGATTGAGAAGATGGGAGTTTCAGACATGGACCGAAGCAGAATATAAGACCTCAACGCTATATGAGAGTGAGAGAGGATCAACTTTGAAGACAGCACCGGACCACTCAATCTTTCCCCAGATCTCGCCTCCCTCGCGTCTCTCAACGGAAATCTCGGCAGACCGAAGCTCCAAGCTCTCAGGATCTTCAAGTTGCACGCTCCAGAAGATGACAATGTTCCCAGTAGAGTTGCTGCTGAGTCTGCTGATATCATAATTGACATTAATTGGTTCACTCCACAGTTCCAAGGCCGTTGAATGAATATGGGAGAGCTGTCTCGAACCAGAAAGAGACTTTTGCAGGTCTTCCAAGCCCTTCACTTCCTTCCAATCAAACTCACCTGGCTCACACCACAGTATTCTCCCGCGAGTACCACGACAGAATAACACTTTCCCTATGGCACACCAATCGTTTCTGTATCCACGCTTAGAATCTCTTTTTCCGCTGCTTGTCCAAAACATACATTCACTTGGCGAGTAGGAGAAGCTTTGATCCTCCTCATCAACCGCGTAGACCTTCTTCCCCTCTATCACCACACTTTGGTGGATATTTTGGGGGATCTTAGGCACTGATAAGTTATTCCAGGTTTGGGTCTTTGGATCGAATACCTCTGCCCAGTTTGAGTCATCGTCGCAGCCCCCAAACACGTATATCTTCCCGTCTACGAGGCTTGCCGATGCGGAAGCACGATCCATCTTCATGGACGGGACTTGACGCCATGTCTGAGAGAAACAATCGAGGAACGAGACATCCGAAGTGGGATTGCCGTTTATGATTCCACCGATTACATAGATCCCCCAATTTACCACCACGAAGGAGGACGATTCCGGAGGCTGATAGGGGTTCGATGGGATCGGCCTCAGCCGCCGATTATGGGTGAGTACGAACCAGCTTGGGGTTGGGTCAGGAAAGATGCGTAAGCAGACGTAGAAAGATGACTCGGTGCAACCTATCAGCGATCGCGCGCGGCTGAGCTCAGGGGAAGCTACGAGATAGCGGTGCCTCTTTGAGACGAGAGATAAGGCCACGTGGTCCAATCTCGAGACGCGAGCCACGCAGCTCAGAGCCACCGCATCCGGCAACGACGACCACGACGGAGATGCCTCGTCCTTGGTCTTCTTCCTCCTTTTATTGGGCACTTCGGGGGCGTAATTGGAGATCATAGTCAGATTGATTACGGATCTGATAAATTATCCTAAGAGGCGGATTCGTGGCTGCGTATTTAATAGAATTTTTATGGTTCTTTTTCCTAAACAAATAAGGATTATTAAAAACGTAATTTTCTTTTTTACTTCCCCTTTGTCGGCATAATTGAGAGAAACGGCGAGTCTCTGGCGACGGAAAACGGCGAAGATCGTATGGAACATATGGGGAAAGCGCGTGAGGTAAAACGCGTACGACCAAAAGTAAATAGGCTCTGTGGGTTGTCGTCCCGGCTCTGGTCTGGTTTCGTGTCTGTAACCAGTTCAGTTCTGGAATTTAATAAAAAGTATGGAAATTGTAGTGTATAACTATAAAAAAAAATTATAATAAAGTGGATACCTAAAAAAAATTGGGAAAATTGTTATAAAGAAAAATATGTGCTTTTAAATTTTGACCATTCAAATCACGAACTATCGCGAAGACAATTTAAATCATTAATTTCTGTTGATTTTAAGTTTAAATCACAAACTTTTGTTGATTTAGCCAAATTAGACACGATATCAAATCGACAAACATAACGAATAAAACAAGATTAAAATACCGTTGCAAATCACGGTTAAATGATACGATGTCGTTTCCTCTTTTTTCTTAAAACTTCAAATCACAAAAATCCTTTTTGGGGTTTTAAGAAAAAAGAGGAAACAAAACAACGCGTATCACTTAACATACAAAGGTTTGGACACTTTTCACATCGCTACCAAGCGAGGACACTTGGGTAATGTCTCTTTAATTTCCTAATTTATGTCTCTTCTAATGTTTACTGATTTTGGATTGGATTATCCTAATTATGAAACTGAATTTCGATCTTCACGCTTTATATTTGCTCTTGTAATCTCGATTTTGCCATTCGATTCTCTTGTAATTTCTAGTCGATTTCCGTGGCAATTTCGCTATTTTTCTTCAAACCAAAATATATTTCTGTGTTTAGTTTATGGATGTACTATTTCTTCAAACCAGAGTTTAGTTCTTGATTTTTTTTTGGTAAATTTAGTTCTTGATTTTTCTCCACTTATAGCACGATGTTGAGAAATCGATGTTTAGTTCTTGGTAAATTTAGTTCGGTTAGTTTCTATACTTCACAGATGATAGTTTTTCCATGGGTTTTTCTTCAGAAGCAGCTCAAATTAGATTACTTGGTCAAGGTTTGATTGATCGTAGATAACTAGCGGTAGAAAAGCCATCGATGTCAGATACTCGCCGTATAGTATGACTATTTATTTGCCTTTGTTCTATTATGTATATAGTTGTTTAAACTTACTAGTATGTGTTGGGATTTTGTCTATAGAAAGTATATTTCGTAATTGGGAGAATAATGTATTGGTATCTTGTAAATAAGGGTTTAATATACGAATATGAAAATGATAGACTAATTTCTATTTGTGTATAAAACGTCTATTTTTTTTTGTAATTTTGCAATTTGCTTGACCTTCTTTTCCTTGGATATTGAACCTATTTTGTTATTTGCTTGCACATACCATCGTAAACTCTGCAAATAAGCCTATAGACGTGCTATGTTATTGCTAGATTTGCGATGTATTTGATTTTTTTTTTTTAAATAATAGACTTGCTATCATATTCATCATCCTCCTCATATTGTATTCTTCTCTCCGTCAATCTATTTTACTTATCAAGGCTATACTATTTTACAAAATTGTTATTGTAATCAATGTAAAGATTTGTAATTCTAAATGTACAAATTATTCAAATCATGATATGTTATGTAGTAGAAAACATTAATCGATATAGAACACATAAACAACCTATACTAACTTTACGCATGTTCTACTTGCAATAGAATTTTTTCTCCTTCGATTTCATCGCAGACCATTGAAGATGATGAGAGAGAGCGAAATGAGTGATACAAATACATAGAAGCAAAGCATGTTGTTTTGGGGCGTCAAACCATTTCTCCGAGAAAATATAGTCAAAACTAGATTTGTTATGTTTTTGATAAAAAAAAAAAATAGACTTGCTAACTTATTTATAAAAAATAGTCTTTCTACGTTATTGGAGACACTATTCACATCCCCAAAAAAACTCGTCTTAGTTTTTAAATTTTCAAATCATGTTAGCCGTGAAAAAAATATGTGTTTTTTGTAGTTATACAAGATTGAATCAATTAATAGGATGTGAGTAACGAAAAAAAAAAAAAAAATCTATGAGGTAACAATATGTACAATAAATAGAACAATATCAAAATAGTATAGACCGTCTATACTTACGTTCTTAGGAGGGTAAAAACGTCCAAAAGTATACTCTTTTGTTAGTTACCTAATTTTCTCTAAAAGATTGGATATATTCTTAACAGATTATTGAAAATCGGTTACCGAGCTAATTGATCCTAAAAAGTAGTCCCTAACAAAAAGAGGTATCTATATCAGTGCACCGATCGATAAAAAGTCGTCATAATAGTAACGTTAGAGAAGAGAGAGTTGAATAATTAATAAAAAGTATAATAATAAGAATTGTTGGAGATATTGAGATCGAGTGTACGAAGAGGTAAACATTTTATATATTTTGTGGTTTCCATTTTGATGCGAAAAATAAATTATTTCTCTTCATGAAGGGACAATTTACAATATTTTGAATTACTATATTTTTAGTAAATGAAATATTTTGTTACATAACAATATTTTGTTACATAACGATTAGCTAGTATAATTTTTTGTGCGATTTTCCCTATTGTAAAATTCTGAAAAATATTAAAACAATTTTTTTAAAATTTTAAAACAATTTTTTTTTTTTAAATTACTTTTAAATAAAACGAAGGTGCCAAGTAGACTGTGTGATGGCATATGATGATGACATCTTTCATGAACCCTGACTTTCGAATATAATGATATATCTCCCTTAGATTACTATAAAACTAGAAAAAGTATGAAAGATTTGCTTATAAAACCTCGAATCTATCGCAATTTTTCAGTGCACTCTCTCTATTTTACTGTGACAATTGTTGTTTTTCTTAAATATATGTAAAATATGTTGTTAATGTGATTTGTCATCATATTAGAAACTAATATTAGAAACAAAATTCTTTTAAAGAAGAGTGAAAGTGAATCGTTTTCAACAATATTAGAAACAAAATTCTTTTTACAAAGTGAATATTGCACAAAAAAGAATAGTAAAAAGTAGGATCTCTCTTCTGTAAAAGTAAAACTAGTAAAAAATGAATATTAGAAATCTACTTTTCTTTCTGTTAAAATGAAGACTCGGAAGCTACTTTCTTCACTCCTCTCATTTCGCCAACAGCAGGAGTCTCTGCCTGTTGTTTCAAATGTTCAAGCTGCAGGAAACAAATGGTGGACGACATTAGTACGGGTTTATAGAGTTTTTTATAAGTTGTGATGGTTTAACTTGCCTTCTTGTCTAGATCTTCAGTGAGACTAGATAAGAATCCTATCTCAGCTTCTTTGTCTGAAGCAGATTTATCAATGTAGGGAACATTAACATTGGATGATAGTTGGATTACTTCGTCTGTTTCAGAGACAGTTGAGGAAGTTGCTGAACCAGATGGACCCTTGATCTCGTTAGTGAGCCTCTCCATCCGCAGTTTGCAGATTAACATAGCCTTTTGACAATATGGTATTGCTTCCTGAGGCTGACATCCAGTCTCTAGGCAGAAGCATATGCGGAAGTTTCTGAAACATTCAAGTGAAGGTTACATAATCCAACAACACAATGCACAGAAAAAGAAAAAAAAAACAAGATATAGTCTAGGAAATCAAAGGATACAGTTCGGCTATGTGTCGACTGTCCGGTTCAACCAGTCGCTCTAAGATGGACAGTACTTTCTTGTAGTCACTGTTGGAGGTGGGCTTAGCACCTCCAGTTTAGCTGGGCCCATCTCAGCAAATAAGGCAAACTCGGTCAAAGCTCAGCTAAAAGTCAACATATTTGACCAATGGTGGCCCACCGAGCTCGAGCCGACAGCCCGCCGATCATTGCGCATAGAGCTGGGGATTGACGACACGTGGGGGGCAGATCGTGAACGGTGCCCCACCCACGTAGTCAACATCAAGCCCATTATAATCTATCCACCGCAGAAACCGGGGCGCGTATCTCGAGGTACCTTACCCGTAAAAGGCACTCCCAGCGCCACGTCACCCCGGAAATACAGGAAACAACTACACCGTCCATGCTATAAATACTTCTTAACGGGTACTTATGAAGGAGGACCCCCGAACTCTCTTCATCACTTGTAACTCTTTAATGACTTTCTGTATAAAAACGATCACCGACCTGTTCATCATCTTCTCCGACCTACCTTTTGTCACCCGATCTGTCCCGAATATTAGTTGAATTCGTTCTAATTATAGAAATCTCGCCCACTTTCATATATTAATACTCGAATCTCCTCAGTGATCCTTCAAGATCAACAGTCACTCAGGGAAGACTCGATGTCCTATGCGTTGTAAATAACACAACTCAAAATCAACCAATCGTAACGAGGCTGAAATAAGAAAGAAATTATCTCTCTCAAAGGAAATTTCAGCAAGGGCACAGAGTATATCTACTTTTTCCATTGTCTCAGTAGATTGTTTGTCAGTGATAGCCCTTGCGATGTCCAGCATTTTCCAGGCCATATCCAAATCTTTACCACCAGGACCTAAAAAAGATAGACAGCAATGCTCAGAAACATTTACAGCCACAATCCTTTTATATACAAGTTTGATAGAAATAAGACACCGTATATGAAACCTCTGCTACAACATAAAAAAGGACTCATTTGCTTCATCAACCAAAGGGTATATATGTGACACCAATAAACACATATTGCATCTCAATCCACAAGCTTAAGAGGAATGGAGGTGCAATCGTAGTCAAAATATTTAAGGGAAAATCGCATACAAAACCTTCAAAGTGGCATACTGACACTTTAAACTTCCAAAGTATTTCATTAACACTTTAAACCTCCAACTTAAAATTTTTAACAGAATAAACCTTCAAAATGGATCATTAGTACGCGCCGTCAAATTTTTTAACGGAATACTAAATTCCGTTAAAAGAAAAATTAAAACCGTTAAAAAAATCAATTATTTTATTCAAAAATTAAGTTTAATTATTATTACAATTAAGAAAAAAAAAAAGAAAAAAAAGAAATGAAAAACAAAAAATTGTTTCTTCTTCCTCCTTCCCGAAGATCAAATCTCCCATGTGCCTCATCCTCTCTCTTCTCCTCCATCGATTACCATCTTCCTCTTCCTTATTCTTCTTAATCTCCCTTCTTCTTACCGGAGAAAACGGAGAGAGCATTCAAGGAGCAACGGCCAGAGTGGAGCAGATCTCTACAGACTTCAATGTGAAGAAAAGAATATTAAAAAGAAAAGAAGACCCAAATTAATCCAAAAATAAACTGAAGCTTAACAATCAACGAGAAGAGAATCCATCAAAATTTCTGAAGTCTCTCCTTCTCTATCCTCCAACAAAGTTATGGCCTTTCATCGTTTCTTTATCTCAATCTTCTTCTGTCTCACCCTCCTTACTTCGACGACCCTTTCCCTCTTCGAACCCGACCCGGATTCGATTTCCACCGTTTACGAAATCCTCCCCAAGTACGGCCTCCCAAGCGGTCTCTTGCCGGATTCCGTCACCAATTTCACCCTCTCCGACGATGGCCGATTCGTCGTCTTCTTGGCCAAACCCTGCACCATTGAATTTGACTACCTCGTTTACTACGATAAGACCATATCCGGTCGCATCGGTTACGGCTCAATCACCGACCTCAAGGGTATTCAGGTGAAGCGACTCTTTATTTGGTTCGATGTCGATGAGATCAAGGTCGATCCCTCCTACCGATTCCATCTACTTCAAGGTTGGGTTTATCAACAAGAAGCTCGATATTGATCAGTTCAAGACTGTACATTCCTGCGGCGACAATGGTGTTTCTGGCTCTTGTGGAGATTCCTTGAAGAGTTTTCTCCAGGTATTTGATTTCTAATAAGATCTTGCGTTTCCGGGTTTTGAATTTGACCTCAAAGTTGCGAATTTTATGGAATTCGGAGTTCTGAACCGATGAATATCTTTTTTCCTGGTTGATTTCACGTGGTGGAGACTTGCAGCGACGAGAGGTCGACGAGTACATCGCGAGGGTCAGGGAGCTCGAAAGGTACGGCGGCGGCGGCGTGCGGATGGACGGAGTTGGGCTCGACGGTCACTTCACGCTTGAGCTTCCAATCTGGCTCACCGAGATTGATATCAGCGCCACCCTCGACCACCACACTCAGGGGAGATTTGATCTTCGGGAAGGAGGAAGAAGAAACAATTTTTTGTTTTTCATTTCCTTTTTTTTTCTTTTTTTCTTAATTGTAATAATAATTAAAATTAATTTTTGAATAAAATAATTGATTTTTTTAACGGTTTTAATTTTTTCTTTAACGGAGTTTAGTATTCCGTTAAAAAATTTGACAACGCGTACTAATGATCCACTTTGAAGGTTTATTATGTTAAAAATTCTAAGTTGGGGGTTTAAAGTGCTAGTGAAATATTTTGAAGATTTAAAGTGTCGTGTCACTTTGAAAGTTTTGTATGCGATTTTTCCAAATATTTAAATTCAATACATGTGACAATTCTCAATTTTCAGTACCTTCTTGCCCACTTGAACTCCCTTGTCTCTCTGGGGTACTTGAAACAACAGATGCAGCAAGAGATTCACGGTTGGCTGCGTTCTTAACAGAACCATCTTTATTGCTAGACTCTTGCTGAACTTCAGCTTCTTTCTTGGGCATGTTACCAAGTGGATCAGCTTCAGCCTGAGCCTTTTGCAGGAGAGCTGATCCATATTTATAGTATGCGTTTATGCACTCAGCAGCAAGTTCGCCATAGTGTGCAACCCTAACCATAAAAAGCAAGCAACGTTTCATTAGAAATTTTGCTGAAAGAAGCACGTCTGAGATAAATCAGTCCAAAACACAACCCTGATTAGATCGTTGACTACACTGTAAAGCATAGGTGAATCGGAAACATATTTAAAACTTTTGATTGAGTTTCTACCTAATCTCGAGCGCACGGCTGAAGCAATCCACAGCTTTGGCGAAATCATTCTCTTTCAAGAACACAGATCCTTTCACCGTAAGTTCCTCGGCAACCGTGGATTCAGTGTCTCCTTGAACAGCTGAAGCCTGAGGGGAAACCATGTGTCTCAGCCTGAGTGGTCTTGGGAGGTAATCCAAAGACGAGAGCAGCGCCGTAAACATAAATCTAATCTTAGTTTAACTGGTTGATTTTGATGTATTTATCATATCACATTATCACAAAAAACAATCATCACGTTTCCAAAAAGATACCTCTATAGATTCAAATCGTTCACGCAAAACAAGAACCACCCAAGAACCCAAACTTAGTTCAGAAACCCTACCTCGCCGGCGAACCAAAGCGGAAAATCCTCGTTCGATATGGGTTTAGGTCCTCTAGGAGATGAAATATCAATTGTATGATCCTGTAAAAGATATCAATTCAAATAACATATACAAAAGATATCAATTCAAATAACATATACAAAAAATGTAATAACCGGTAAGAATCCCAGCTACGGCGAAGAGTCTCTCTTTCAATTTTTTCTCGATTCTTCCTCCTTAGCTTCGCTCTGTGAAGAAGCCATTGTGAGAGAGATGAGAAAGAGAAAGAAGACGAGAGAGAATCTATACTATTAAAACAGAGTAAGTTTTGCGACCAAACAGATAAAAGTGCAATTAAGTTTATTCTTATCCTGAATAATTACTATTTCATTTTTTTTAATTACGTTACAAATCTGAAAAAAATATTTCCAATGTAATCTACTTATTTAATTCTTTTTTTCTTTTACTATCTCTATATCCAAACACTAATTTAAAGTAATTTAACATGGCAACTTTTCTTTTAATTAATTTTCCCATATATATTTTTGTTTTTTTTTTTAATCTTTACTATTATTCACGTTACCAAATAAATATAATTTTTGTTTTCCAAACAATGACTTCCCTTGGACGAAAACAATAGCTAACTAAATTAAAAACCTTTTGAACTTTTAATTATGTATTCATAAAATTACATACTAAATTTTTTTCACTTAATACTTTAGATAATAATAAGTGCAAAAATATTTTCACATTTCATTTTTTTACTAAAATTAAATATGATTTTGAATTGAAATTTCGAAACATTAGAAATATATAAACAATCATTTTTTGCTACTTTTCATTATTATTAATACATTGTCCGAAATCGATCGTTTAATTACTTCAATTGCCATTGTCATTACACATTAGGAAAAACAATTAAATTAACAATTATAAAATTGGTGACAAATTAAATTAGGTGTATCTATTATGAATCAAATTTTGTAAAACGGTTATAAAAATTCAAGATTTTGGTCTAAATTGGATTTTATGATATCGTCGGAATAGGAAACCATATTTGAATATCTTGGAATCAAAAAGGAATCAGGTAAACTTGGTACGCGTCAAGTTGGTCATTGCCATTTACCATTACTCGGCCATAATATTAAAAAGCAGGTGGGAAAACCCAAAAACCTCTCGACAAGAAAGAGAGTTTGGGGTTGAGAAAATCAGACAACCGTGCTTTATGTCTTCATCGTTAAGACGGAAGAAAGAAACAATTAGTTTACATAAGGTAAGGAAGGAGATGAAAAAAAAGAGTATTACTTTGAAACAAAATGTAATATCGGAATATGCGTCGGGCGATTATTACGAATACGAATTTATCAGTAACGAGTTATTAAATTATTATTTCACACAATTTGATGAACAGCTTAGACAAAATATTTGATATGTACTCCTTCTGTTTCTTAATAATAGATGTTTTAGAAAAAAAAATTGTTTCAAAAAGTTTGATGTCGTAAGTTTTCTATGCATTTTTATTAGTTAATGATGATAAATTGTCAAGTAAATTAATTGTCTTTATTGAAATGCTATTAGTTTAGAAATACAGAAAATTGTTAATCACAAAAAAATGGCATTTAATAATCATATTTAATTTGATTTATTAATTAATATGTGTGTTTTTTCTAAAACATTTATTGATTAGAAACAGGGAGTACCAAATAAAATAGTTAAAAACATTAGTGCTAATCGTTATCTTGGCAATAACTGTTCTAATACCTCCCTTTTTTATTAGTATTGAGTACTTTGAGTTTAAAGATAGTTAATATACGTATCAAGCAAAGGATTAAAATATCAGTTGTCCTAAACGTTATGTGGCAAGAACTGTATGTAATACATCTCTCCTTTTTTTTCACTATGAGTAATTAGGTTTCTTGGTTTATTTCAATATGAGTAATTTGGTTTCTTGGTTTTGTGTCCACTTGATAGTATTTGCCATAAGTGACGTTTGACCTACCAAACTCGGAATTTTATTTACACGGTCGTAATTGATTTCTCGTGAATTAATTAAAAAGGGACTTTGGGACGGTGAGCTTACAAGTTACAACAACTACTCCCACGCGATACATGTTCTATCAATCATTTTTGCAAGTCCGATGAAATAAAATTAGGCAACGTTATTCATGTTGCTAATAAACGAATTAGTACATTAGCATTATTGAGATTGTGTGGATACAGGAATATAATCAATAATTGTACCCCCAAAAAAAAAAAAAAAAAATTCACACTTGAGAAATGAAAGTTCAAATGCATGGAGATATTGTAATATTTCACACTCGAGAATGAAACTTTATACGTTGGAAAAATATGTGATATTAGGTTTTAGTTTTTCTTACATATACATTACATTCGATATTTGATCTACTCTTTCAAATGTTACATAAGCCGCACCTCTTAGAACACTTTTTTTTGGGTCTTATTCTCTTTAGTGACTAGTCTTTCACAAAAAAAATTGGGGGTTAATTCATCTTTCTCAGGTTAGGACAAGGAGACACCATTCACGACGACATCATCGAATCTAACAAGATGCCCTTAATCAAAGATCAATTATGTAGAGTTCCAAGGATCTTGGAAACAGCAGCTGAAGAAGGCTTGGGATTAAACAGCTTCTTCAGCTCATCGTACCTCCCAACATCAAAATCTTGAGATTCCATCAGTTTCCTCTGTTTAGCCTCAAACCTGCTTTGGTAAAACCCTTCAAAGGAAGGCTCTTTCGATGTCTTGAGGAAAAATGCATAACCAGCCATGAAGTAAACCGATGTGACATAGAAACAGATTGGCTCCATAACATCCCATGTAAGTTCCCAGAAGGTTAGCCTCATGAACCCTGCGGTCTGGATGATCAAGTAACCCAGACCAGCCCAAAGCTCTCTTCTCACCAAGGAATGTGCTTTCTCGTCGATGACCGTCTTTATGGCTTCTAGCTCTTTTAGCTCCTTTCTCCTTGGGTCATTTGGGTTACGGATCTGTGGTAAAGGAAGCAGGCCCTCGATGGATTTGGTTACCTGATCACACAAAAGATAGAGACAAAAACAGAAAAAATTTGGGTAAAACAAGAAATTCACCACCTCTTTTTAAACTTTAAGTTGACATGATTAGCATTCAAAATACACAAGACAGCTTATGATCAACGAGACTTAATGACTAATTTTTCGATTAAGCTACCCTCATATGAAAAGGTAATAGGAAGCACAGATGATCAAAGAAACCATCAAAACAGAGAACCACCGCTCCTAAACCAAAATCAATGATCTCCCCACCATTTTTCCCCATTTGAGCCACCCAAATATCCAAAAAATAGTCGGTTTAGATGACCAATTATCTCTTAAACATACACGCACTCTCTCTCTCTTTTGTAAATTTTTTTTTGAGTTTTGGTATCAAATCATAATGGGATGAAAAAGGCAAGGGTTTAAGAGGACCCATTAACCCATTCAACCCAAGGTTTTGTAGAGGAAAAAAAAGTTGTGGTCTCCATGGAAAGTGTTCCTCTTTATCACCATCTCAAACTGGGGACACCTTCCTACATGCCTCTGGTAAGTAACACAGAGGTTTTCGAATCTCCTGTTGAAATTGGAATCACAAAGAAAATAATAAAACCGTAGAAAAATGTATTAGTTTTCGGTAGATTCCAAAATCAAATCAAACCAACAAAGAAACGAAAAACTTTGGGAACCCAATTTCTCTCTCTCACACACACACAAAGGTCACATGCATTTGGAACAGAAACTAATGTATCAAGACAATGCATATTCAGAGAATCGCATAGACAAAAAGATAGATTTTTTCAAACGGAAAAATCAAAGAGGAATAAAGAAGTTACCTGATCAGGTCTTAAGCAAACGGAATCTCCCAAAACGATGACGTTTCCAGAATCGTCGAGCATCTTCGCGATCCAAGTTCCCTGAGCAGGATCCGAAGAAGAATCATTGCAGAGACGAACGAAATCGGAGTAAGGGATCCAGCTTTTCCCGGTCTCCATCAGCTTCGTTTTAACGACTTCGATATACGCAGCTCTTAGCAACTTCTTCGCGTCTTGCACAGTATGCCCCAACGCCTCTGTCTTCTCTTTCATCGGAGGTGAAAGTCCCTCTAATCGAATCCGGTCCTTGTTCACATCCATTTCTCGAAGTTTCCCAATCAAACTCTCCCCAATCGGAATTTTCATAGTCGAATCCATCCGATTCATGAAGATTTTGTGAAAAAACCTCCGCGAAATCGCCAAATCCCCAGGCTCCGGGTCAATTGTTGCTTCTCCTGGATCTTTGGGAACCTTAGTTCGCACGGCTAAAGCAGAAGACGAGATACGACAGTTCATGAGACCTTGCGATGCCATTTTCGAGATATTGAACAAAGGCTGCGACAAAAGCTTCCCCATCGCCATTGATGCAAGATCAAAAATAAAATAAAATCAAAATCGAAATCCCAGAAAACAAAGAGAAAGAGTGAATTCGATACTTTGAAAATTGAATAGCGAAGCAAGAGCTTTATATAGGTAACCAAAGTCCTCTGTTTTAGTTTACTTTTTTCCAGTCTTAAAAACAAAATTAACTAAGTGGGCCCCGTACACGTCAGCCCGATATGTATCACGAGCAATTCAATTCACGCTGCCTTTTCGTGAATACTTCTCGAGATATTGGATTGCTGACTGCCGTCCACGTGGTCGGATCTTTGTTGCTGGTAGCTTGCGGTGCCTCCATAGCCGTCCGATTAACATTTTCGTTTTTGACTACAATGGAAACTCTAACAGATTTTAAAATGAAAGGCAAAAACGTGTCGCCACATATTTCTAACATCTAGTAAAATGGTTATGTAATAAAAGAGATAATTTGTCGTAATTTGTTGTGATGTGTGATATCTTTTTCAGTCAATTTGTTTTTTTTTTTGTTTTTTTGGTTTTAAACTCAATAAATTTTGAAACAAGGAAACAAGATGTGTCAGTGTGTCACCATATTTTCTGTTTATCTTTACATCTAGCTAATAAATGGTAATGTTAAAAGATATGATCTTTCTGTTTAAAAATAAAATAAAAGATATGATCTTTAATTCTTTATGATGTAATGTGTATATAACTCAGTAAAATTGAAACAGTGACGTGTTGCCACATTTTTGATTTTATCTTTTAGACCTAATAAAGAGATTCAAAAAAGAAAAGAATGCTAATGTAATTTGTATATTTGGTAACTCAATAACATATACATCTTATGTAAAAATTAAGATTATCCCGTTCTAACTATGATACGACAAAAAATAGTGAATTTAATCTTGTATAATATTTTTTTGGTCAAAAACTTGTCCACCTTGTAAAAATATTTATGACAATTTATTTAAAATCAAATAGTAACTATTATTATTAAACTTATTTATATGTAATAAAAAACGAACAGATGAAACTCAATTGGAAAAAAATGTTAAAAAAATATTAGAGGTTTTTTTTTTTTTTTTTTTTTTTTACCACTATATTGTCTGTTTGTTTTTATATCTATCAAAAACAAAGTAAGATAAAAAAAAACAAAAAATGTCAATTAGTTTTTGACTTGCAATCCTAATTGTTTAGCGAGATACTTTGCTAATTTATCATTTTTTGAAATTTTTTTTAGTTTTTTAACATTTTTCAAAAAATGCTTAAGGATCTAGCACTTTAGGTACAATACACCCCTTGACTTTTCAGTCAAATTCATGTACAATACCGCGCGAAAACAAAGAGTGTACTGTATACACGTGTTTCAACATGAGATAAAATGATCAGTTTGTAAGAGAAAGTGTTAGATCATTTTCGACAGTACACAAAATGTAAGAAAACTAAAAGAATTTTGGGAAAGTGACCGTGTACGTAAATACTTGTTGTTTAACCCGGTGACCTAATAAATTCTTTACAAATGCAGTTCGTTTTTATCTCCGTCCGATTGTATAAACAATGCTGGAAAATTATGCAAATGGCAAATTGTTTCTTTGCGCAAGTGGTCAGTTTCCAGCTGCAAAATATGTACAATTTTAATATATACTAGCTATTATATGGTATTCTTCTTATGGTTGCAAATGTTTTTATGATGTTTACCAATACAAATATTTATTCAATTTTGAAAATCAACTAAAATTTTTCTTATTTATATATTATTACAAATAGGAAGCTAAGAACAGCCGCCTAGTTAGAAGCTTCACAATAATATTAAGCGATTTTTAATACACATTAATTATTTCTCTGATATTAATAGTTTTCACACTTTCAGAACTATACCAATTTGTAAATATTCCTCTTGTCACGCATTCTCATACTACAAGCCACTACATCAACAAAAGAAATCAGATTCCGTAATTTTTGTTGCTGTTTTGTAATTTTCACGTTAGTATATTTTTCCTAATGTGATATTCTTATTAGACGAATATATGCACATGCCTTGTATGGATAGGAAACACATGAAAGATGTTATTGAGAAAATGAGAATAAAAATCCAAAATTATCACGCTACCTGCACCAACACCACACGACACGGGAATTCCAAAAAGAATGGAAGCCATTAACCCTTGATTATACACCATTAATTTAATTTACGAGTACGTTATTCAAAATAAACAAAAGGTGTACAGACTTTGGTCAGATGCAAAGATAGCAACTCCATTTATCGATCGTATGTACAATTTCAGATTCGGGTCGAATCGAACATGGTTTCAGTAGAAGAATTGTTGGATCAAAATTAAAAGGCCAATGGGCTAATTAATTAGTTGAAAAATGAATGAGAAAATGTGGGAATTTGGGTTTTTTTGTAGCCTTACGTTTAGAAAAAACCAAGTGTGGTTTTTATTCCACGTTGGAAGTATGAGGGAAAAATCTCATGTATATATATGGAAAAACACTAGTCTTTGTTCAAAAGGCTAACACTCATGGTGTGTTAGTGAGAGGATGGGGAGCCCCACGCGTGCTGCCGCCGCCTAGCCGGACTCGGGCTTGTGGGACAAATTTATATAATGGTTTTAGTTCAATTTTTTGAATCTTTAACCAAGATTCCGAATGTAACGGTTCAATGGTGGTAGACGGTCACAGTAACATACGAATGAAATACGTTTTCATACCGTAAATGTGACATCATCACTTACGTCGTTAGTGTCGGATGTCAACATTCTCCATTGCGCCTCCAAGTGCATATGTCGACATCCTCTCCGTGCGTCATTGCTTGCGTCACAAGGTCGCTCCTCATCGGCTATATATACAGCCTTCGCCTTCTTCATTCAATACACAAAAAACTTGTTCAACAAGAACAATCTCTCCTCCCTCGTTTTTTTTTGTCTTAAATCGTAAGTTTTAGGTCGAGAGTATACCGTAGTATATAGTTCGTAGATTCCGTTTTCGATTGTTGCAAAACGGTTTCACCACGGTTGTATCTTAAGATTCAAAAATCCTAAAGTTCTGTCACACTACAAAGGATTTATTAAATTAAGGAAAGAGATCATATCACAACTCCGTGTCTCTGTCTTTCTATGGAATAACTCTGTCTCGAATGTATCTTTCATAATTCGTTTATTGTTGTATCGTTTATAATCGTTGTATTAATCAGATGTTTTCAATCCGGTGTTTTTACGGTATTACAAGAATTAGCAAATCGAAGTGTATGGTTTTGGGTAGGGGTGTCAATTAGGGCCAAAGCCCGGCCCTGAAAAATAGCGGGCTCGGGTCTAGAAATTTAAACCCAAAAAAATCGGGCCTTTCGGGCTAAGTCCATTCGGGTTAGTGTGTTTTTCGGGCTTAGCCCAATCGGGCCCGGACTAGCCCGAAAAGCCCGGAACTTTACATTTTAATTAGTTAGAGAATTTATTTAAACATTTATCTTTCTAAAAGTAATAATTTGACATATTTTCTATACATTTCGTGATCCATATACCATTATCATTCATCCATATTTACTTCATATTTTTAAAATCATTATTTATAGACTTTCAAGACATTTCTATATGATTTATACATGTCAAAGCTTAATGTTATTTTACTCTTTTTTTATCTGTAGTTTTTGATGGTGATGAGGATTTAGAAGACGATGAATGAGATTCTAATCTAAACTCTACTACCTAGATTTGAAGTGTTTTGATTTTATGTTTTATTTGGTAATATAATTTGTTTGAATTTTATTTGTTTTTTGTCAAACTTTTGCTTTTAAATTTAATTGGATTTGATATAATACATATCAATTTAGATTTATTTTGATAAATATCTTGTTTTAATTATTTTTCATTTAAGAATTGTGAATTTTTGTGTTTGTAAAGAAAAACCCGTAAAAGTCCGAAAAGTCCTAGAACCATGTCTGTGCCGGACCGGGCTTTGGAATATAGGCCCGATTTTTTTTAGGCTAGACCGGACCGGATTCAAATATATGTGAGGTTTACGGGTTTTGGGTCGGGCCGGACTATACCAGCCCGATTGACATCCCTAGTTTTGGGTTAAGGCAAATTTTATGTTAACCGAAGTTGAGACTTGAGGTAGAAGTAGTAGTTTCTGCCTTTCCTGATAAAATCAGGCAAATTACCAACGCTAGGTTTGGTAGTTAATAAGATGAAATATTCATATATCATTATATATGGACGGCTAGTGACATACATTTATTTTCTATATTACAACAAATCTCTACTATATTAATTGAGAAAGACTGTTTAAAATAAACTTTACTTTGAAATGCGATTTACAACATTGTCATGGTGATGTGTTATCATAAGAGAGCTTTTAAGACTAATATAAAATTAGATATAAATAACTATATTATTTACAATTTATATCAGTCACATTAATTTAGTTAGAAAATATTGTAGTTTATATCAATTAATTATTTAATATTCATCATTTAATTTATAAAGATATCTTATATCTTACATTTGCTACCAAAATATTTATTGAAAATTTAGTATATCATATTAATTATTTCTTTAACATTATATTCTTTCTCTTATATTTGTTTGATCTAATATTTGAAGAAAAAAACTAAATCATCACATCATCCATATAATAAATATATATTTTTCATAAATATTATAAATCGATTTTTTAAAAATGAACATTAATTACTCAAATAGTGAAGAAATATGTGTGACTAAAAAATCTCAAATCGCAAATATAAATGTATGGTGGTTCGTAAACCTATTATAAAAAGACCCAAAATATAAGAGTAAGAAACCTCATTTAACTAAAAAAATAAAAATTTGGTTTAATATTTTTTTTATTGAGCTGTATAATTAAACCAAAAAATATAAAATATTATAAATATTTAAATTTGATCAAATGTTTTTGTAATCATATTTATATATAAAACATTATTCTAATAAACAAAATTAAAGTTAACTTTCACTCCGTACATGTCGCAAAGAATCACCTAGTATGTTTGTTAATGGATAGAGACATTAAAATCTCCTACATTTAGATTAAACACCTTTCAGAA
This sequence comes from Eutrema heterophyllum, assembly GCA_002933915.1. Classification (NCBI taxonomy): domain Eukaryota; kingdom Viridiplantae; phylum Streptophyta; class Magnoliopsida; order Brassicales; family Brassicaceae; genus Eutrema; species Eutrema heterophyllum. The sequence goes on from PKMM01021647.1 coordinate 472,860, forward strand.
CACTTTAAGTGTGGTGTGTACGTTAAATCATTCATTGTAATTGTAGTGCAATGCGTTATATATGTTTATTGAAGATGTTAAAGACTGTTAAGACATACAGTCTATTGATTTATATTAATATCATTGCTGTGTCAACATTTAGATTTAAATCTATATAATAAATAGTAGAAAATTATCCTAAAATAACACAAAATTTATTTTTCTGTTTCAAATCTAGCACCATAAATTTAAAATTCTGAAAATAGCATAAATAATTATGTAAAAATATTTGTTTACCCAAATTTAAATTAAATATTATATTTAGGTTCACTATTTTCAATTTAATGTTTAGTTTTTCTTCATTATGATACAATTTTATGTCATTTTAATATCAAATTTGTGTTATTATTGTCAAAATTTGTGCTATTGTTATCATTTTCAACCAGTAATGCTAAGTTTGGAACAAATTTTTTAAAATTTGCTATTTTGGTCAATTGCCCTAAATAGTATTAGCAACAAAAAAAAATGGTGATTTGAGACGATGGAAAAAATGTTGGTGCTAGACAGTTAGTTATATAGTTCTTCGAATATACGAAAATGGACTGGAATAAGCAGATTAAAAAACTTTATGAACCCAATATTTCGGTTGAGCTTTTGATTTGTGAACCAATATATGAACTTCGCCCATTTTGTAAACATCATTAATTTATAACTATTATGATATTCATTCGTGAGCCAATATGGGCTTGGCTCATTTTGGAAAAACATCATTAATTCATAACTATTATTATGAATTGCTTAACTGGCTCTCATGAAATAATGATCAACTCTGGTTTGCCCATTGACTTGAATGGCTCCACAAGGAGAAACGACGTCGTCTTATCATGTCTTCAAGATCTAATCTGAAGAATTAGCAGATCTACCGGAAGAGAGATCTGACAAAGAGAGAAGAGAATGTTGTGTCTTCTTATTCCATCGTAAACGGCTTATATACATACACGACTCTCTTAGGATATTTCTAGATATGACTCTATCACAAAGGAATATTAACATAATATGAGATATGGAAATATATATTATATGATATTTACATAAGACTCCCTAATAAGATCCAACGTTGTTCTGTACTCTAAAACACATTGTTCAATGTTGTGTCTTCTTATTCCATCGTAAACGGCTTCTATACATATACACGACTTAGGTATTCCTAGATATGACTCTTATCACAAAGGAATATTAATATGAGATATGGAAAATATATTATATGATATTTACAAAGACAGATCCAACATAGTTCTGTACTCTAAAACACATTGTTCATCATTTCATCAACTTTAAGCATTTGACTAAACTGTTACAGAAACTACGGGCACGGATCTCTTATTATTAATCCATTACTATCCAATTTGTAGTACACGGAAACATAGAGATTACAACACCAACAAGAAGAGGGATCATTACGAACACTAGAATCTGTTTTAGCTTCTCTCCAAGATTTCTACAATTCGATCTGAAACAAGATCAGAGAGAAAATCTCTAATGATTCCGACAAGAGACGCCAAAAAAAAAAAAAAAAAAAAACACATTTCAGTTCTGTCTATTGGCAATGTAATTAGCCAAAGCCAACAAAGGAGCCACCCTGTCGGAATCAAACCCTAAAAGCTGATCACGAGCATCTCTATTCAATTTCTCAGCGAATTCTCTGGATTTCTCCAAACCCATAATCTTCGGATACGTCAATTTATCAGCAATCAAATCTTTCCCAGCAGTTTTCCCCAGCTCTTGAGAAGATTTGGTCACGTCCAAGATATCATCAACGACCTGAAACAACAACCCAATACACCTCGCGAATTTCCTCAGCCTCTCGATCTCATCATCACTTCCTCCTCCAACGATCCCACCTAAAACCGCAGAAGCTTCCAGCAACGCCGCCGTTTTATGCAAATGGATAAACTCCAAGTGCTCTAATCCGACGTCGTTTAGGTCTAGCCCTTCACTGCTTATATCCACCACTTGTCCAGCCACAAGCCCTTGGGTTCCAATGGCTTTAGCCAATTCTCCCACAGCTCGAACCACTCTCACCGGAGAGACCTCGGGATTCGTCGCCGACGCCAAGTGCTCGAAAGCAAAGGAAAGAAGCGCGTCTCCGGCTAAAACGGCGACGTCTTCGCCGAACACCTTGTGATTGGTGGGTTTTCCGCGGCGGAGATCGTCGTTGTCCATACAAGGGAGGTCATCGTGGATTAACGACATGGTGTGGATCATTTCGACGGCGCAAGCAGCAGGCATAGCGACGGATTCTTCTCCTCCGACGAGCTCGCAAGCGGCGATGCAGAGAACGGGTCTGACTCGTTTTCCTCCGGCGAGGAGAGAGTAGCGCATGGCTTCGTGGATCTTGAGTGGCTCACGGAGAGGCACGGCGGAGTCTAAGGCCTTGTTGACGGATTCGGCTTTGCGGATGATGTAAGACATGAAATCGAAGGAAGAGGTGGAAGAGGATTTGCGATTGTCTTCTTTGGTGACTACGGAAGAGGAGACGATGTAGGAAGATGAAGAAACGGTGCGTTTTGGATTGAGGAAGATGGGTTTAAGAGTCATGAGGGAAGAAGATCTGGATCTGGGTGTTTTTGATTGGGTAAAGATAGAGCAAGGAGAAGGATGATTGTGGTGAACCCATGAACCTAGAGTCACTGAAGCCATGGCGATTTCCTCCAAATCTGCAATTTGGGATGTTTTTTTTAAAAATGATTTTTTTATAAGACTGGAAATTTGGAGTCAAAATCAATTGAGATTTGGGTTGGCCATTAGTGTGGCTAGAGCAACAGATAGGGTTGTGTGACGGAATGGGCCTCTCTTAGTGGTGGAGATGACGATTTTTTTTTTAAAAGCATCTTCTTCTTTCAAACATTTTTTTTTTAGGAGTCCATGAAAAATGCTTTCAGATTATATTTTCAACAATTTTATGCTCTCAATTATTTAAATTATTCATAAATTCAAAACTCTATCTTGACGATGATTCATGTTTTATTTCACCAACTACATTCAAAATTGTGAACTGAATATAGATTATAGAACAATGACATTAACAAAAACCATTAAACTATTAACTAGGGTTCAATTTTATTCCTATTTCGTTTTGATTTTCATTTTTTTAGAGAATTAAATATAGAAAACCCCTCAAAAATAAATAAAAAAGTCTGTGCCTCAATATAAATATCCGAATTTATTATGAACACATGGATATAATAGTCTTTAAGAAATACAATGAAGGTCCAGCAACAACAAAAAAAGCTTTTCATATAATAGTTTATCATTTTTGTTGGTCTTTGACACGAAAATTCCATAATCTATATCTTTGACACGAAAAAAGTTTCCATTTAACCAAATCTTGTCGGTACAGTTGGTAAAAGAAGGTCTACGTGGGCTTCCGCCACATGGGTTCGATTCGGGTTGGCCACCAGGATTTTCACATGGTTTTTTCGGGCTTCATGATTAGTCGGTGATGTTGGACGATGTGTGGTCACTCAGTGTCGGAGATTCCAGTCCTTTGCATAGGGCGATACGGAGTCTCACTGGTCGGAGATCACGGTCCCTCGGATCCGGATTACCAAAGTTATTAAAAAAAAAAAAAAAAACTTCAATTTTGAGTAGTAAATATGGTACGATAAATGCATCCCTTTTGGTCGGCTGTACTAATCATTAAGGCAAACTAGCAAATTTATTGTTGAAGATTATTTGATGGATATCGCGGGCCTAATGGGTCTAATGGACCTAATGGGTCTAATGGACCAAGTTGTGTATCAACAAACAGCGAAGAGTTTCTGACTCTCTTTTCTTTAATCAGCGTCGAGAAAAAGCTACGATTGTGTCATTACAACATTTTTCTCTTCTGTTTCTTCGTCGTTTAGCTTCCGAGGACGAGAATCCGTTGGGGGAGAGAGAGAGAGAGAATCGGCGACCTTTGATTGGCTCGTCATCTGTTTCGATTTCGCGTTTTGCACCAAAATTACCAACTCGTAAGCTACTTTCTCCATCCTCGTCTTGGGTTTTGCTTTCGGTGTTCGACCGAGTCCGTGTTTTTTTTCTCCCCTTCCGATTCAGTTATCTCACTATGTAGAAAGTTGGGTCCTTTTTTTCCTTTCCGATTCGTTATGTGACTATGTAGAAAGTTTCCGATCTTTGTGCTGTAAGTAGATTTAACTCGTTTTAAAAAACGCGTTTTCCTTTCTGAGTTTTTGGTGAGATTGTTTTAGGGATCTTCGGATTTGGACTTCAAGTATTTGGATCCGTTGTGTGAAAATTCCGATAGCTCTCTTCCAAAAACTCGATTGTTCCAGCTTCGAATCTGCAATCATTTTGGTTTTAAGTTCCGAATCTCAATTCGACTACTTTATTAATCATACATTTTCTGATTTGTCACAGGCTGTGTGAGTTTCTTACGAGGCGAGAAGCAATGATTGGGTTATTTAAAGTAAAGGAAAAGCAAAGAGAACAAGCTCAAAATGCTACTAGAGGAGGAGCTTCTGTGAAGAAGCAATCTGCTGGCGAACTTCGTCTTCACAAAGGTATATATATTCCATTTGACCATTTGCCTCACAAATATTCTTTCATAATATTAATCCCCCCAAGATCTTGGGTTCTTTTTCCAAGTTTCAAATTTTCAATCTTTTCTTGTGCAGATATTTCAGAGTTGAATCTTCCAAGCTCTTGTTCGATATCATTTCCTAATGGCAAAGATGATTTGATGAATTTTGAAGTGTCCATTAAACCCGATGATGGATACTACCAGTTAAGTAGAGCTTTTTTCATATCATGCTCACACTTGATACGGTCCGGAAACTCATTTGTTTCTTTCTTTCTTATGAATCTATACAGTAATGGTACGTTTGTTTTCACGTTCCAAGTGTCTCCTGTGTATCCACATGAAGCTCCAAAAGTCAAATGCAAAACCAAGGTCGGATCCTTCTTTTGCGTTCCTTATAGTTTCGTCTTCTACTTGGAAATGTTACTTGTTTGTATATGTAAAGATGTTTGTTTTCTATTTAGGTTTATCATCCCAATATCGACTTGGAAGGAAACGTTTGCCTGAACATCTTGCGTGAAGACTGGAAACCGGTTCTTAACATTAACACAGTTATCTATGGACTCTTCCATCTTTTCACGGTAAAATTAGCCGGATAGGTCACGCTTATGGTTTGTGTTATTTGCATTTCCTTAACCGAGTGCTTTGTTTTCACACAGGAACCCAATTCCGAAGATCCCTTGAACCACGAAGCAGCACAAGTTTTAAGGGATAACCCAAAGCTGTTTGAGACCAATGTCCGGAGGGCAATGACCGGTGGATATGTCGGTCAAACCTTTTTCCCGCGCTGCATCTAACAAAGCTCTGGTTCGTCTGTCTTCAAGCAAAAAGATAAGAACCGAACCCTTTATCCGCCAATTGTACTTCTTCTTCTTCTCAAGAACCCTTGTTTGTTTGTTTGCTCGTGTAAAATTACATTCCGCGTCAGAAAACCCTGTTCATTGGATCGATATCTTGTGAACTTTTAGTTCGTGAGAATTCGACAATGGAGACTGAAAGGAATTGAAACTCAAAAATCTGGGCTGTATAACATGTTTGATCTTTGTCATTTCTTGGGTTTCCTTTAAAATTATTTGTTTTGACTTCATGCAAAACAAAGATGGATATAGAGCGAGAGCATTCATAACTGATTTTCTTTTGGTCTGGTTCGATTTTGTCAAACATAATTTTGGTGATTCAGTTTTAGAGATAAAAAAATATATATATTTGAAAATTTTGATTATAAGGTTTGATCGGAATAAAATTAGGACAAATTCGGTTTTGGTTTCTTCGGTTTCGGTTTATATAATTTCACCTCTGGTTTACATAGTGGTTTCGAAATCGTTTGTGGTATTAAAAAAATCAGACCTTGAGCAATTCAAGTATCTCAGGCCATTTCAGTTTCTTTAGAACTCGCGGTTTTCGCGTTTTCTCGATCTTTCTGGAAAACAAAATGCAACGGAGTGTAACAGAGACAACAGAGCCCAAAGGGAACAGCCATCATTGACAAAAGCCCCTTCGAAAGTGCATCAGCCTCACGAACAGAGGAACCTTTCAAAGGATCAATACCTTTTGAGTCATACCCAAACATCTTCTCAGACAAGATCCCAACCAAAGGCGCGGCAAAAGACGAGAAAGACCCTTCGAAAGCGCGGTCAAACGCGTAGATCATAGTACGGTGCTTAGGAGGAACAACTTCCGCAAACATTGGTGCATTAACTGCTGATCCACACCAAGATATGGTAAGACCCATCAAGAAGAGAGTTATTGAGAAGATTGAGTAGCTGTCTGTGCTCTGTGGGATTGCTTTCAGAAGAATAATTGAGAATGGGATTCCCATGAATGCACTGAATTGCGCACACATCACTCTGCCGGAATTCGGAAAAATCTGCGACATTTTATCTGCGATTATTCCTCCCATTAACGTTCCTATCGCTGCTCCAGTTGCAAACACCCCAAGCAAAGCCGCCGTCTGGTTATGATCAAAACCTAAAACAAAACAATAGTAAACTACAAGACTTCTCTTTTTGACCGGTAATATACTTTCAAGGTTAGTTGTAGGAAAAATATCATTTACCAATAAGCTCAAACCACATTGTGAAGAAGACCATTGCGGTCCACGGTAACGAACCGACAATTCCTTGCACGACGATGATTTGAAAGGTCCGCACCTTAACCACAGATTTTGTAGCTGCCCATGAATCATTCCAAACCGAATTCGAATTCGTTTTGTGAACCATTAGTTCCTCTCTACAATTAACAACAAAAAAAACTAATAAACCTTTTGGCCTTGTGTCTTAGGAATCAGGTGAGAATCTTGAAGGTTTTTTTTGTTACCGTTCAATGTTCTTCCTCGGGTCAACGACGAAGAGGAAAACTAGTAATCCGATCGCTGCACTAAGCGTTGCCATCATTATGAAAGCACAACGCCATCCCGGTATGCCCCAAAAATCCGAACCGGCCATTACCGTTGCTACAACACCACCTCCTATACCACCAATCGTACCAATGAGATTCAACAAACCGAAACCAGCTCCTCTCGTTCCATCCTTATAACTATCTGCTATAAACGATTGAAGCGCCGGTATTACAATCGCCAATCCAAAACCATTCACTGCTCTCCATAAAGCAACCTACGTCACAAGAAGAAAACCCAAAAGATCAATCAAAACCATTTTTAACTTCAAAAATCTTTAAGAAAACAGATCAAAGTACCTGAATGAAGTATTTGCTGGCTCCAACCGCAGCAGTTGACAAGGCCCAACAGAAAGTACCTATCGCAAGAACAATGGGACGATCATAGGTGATGACAAGAACACCTGCTAATGGCGATGCGAGTCCTTGAACAAAGTTTCTTACGAATGTTAAGTAGCCTAAATCTGATGGTCCTGCGTTAAATGCTTCACTCACTTCTTTGTAAACCGAAGGCAACAGATTCTCGTCTGCTCGCTCCATGATCGCGGCTAAGTTTATGAGAATCAGTGAAACCGAAACCCCCAAAAACTTTCCTGTTCTGTGAAAAATCAGAGAACAAAAAAGGAAACTTTCAAGTGCTGTAAGATTCAGAACCAGAGACAATGAAACAGTTAATCATCCAAATTAACTAATCGATTAAACAGATCTACGAGCCAATCTAAGAACCCTAAAGTAGAAATAGGTTACGAATCAAAGAAGGCAAAACAGGAAAGGAAATAAAAATTAAAAAAAACGGAGCTTACTTTATCTTCATGTTGTTAGTACGGAAGTTGCGAGGGAACAGAGACCGGAGGAATCCGAAAGCGACGGAGACGAGACCTGAACGAGTTCGAGCACGACCCATCAATAATCAAAACTTGAGCTAACGATTAACCGGAGCCAGAGTTTGGCTGATTTCGATAATATCGGATCTAAATATCGGACACCAATCGAATTCTCGTACCATTACCACCAATCGAAGACCCGCCGAATATTTATTTATTCAGTATATTTTTGGATATTCTTAATTTCAGTATTGGGTGGTTTTGTTTTTAGATTATTAGTTTTAAAAATTAATATAAATATCGATTTTTTTTTTTACATTTTACCCCAATATAAAATGTTTTAGAATTTTTATTTTTTTTCAAAATATAGAATGTTTTTATTTTTCAATACAAATTTTAAATATATTTAGTGTTTTATGATCATTTGTAATTTACAATTTTTTTTATGATTGGTTTAGTTATTTAAAATTAAATATTAAATAGTTGTTTTTAAAAAATAATTAATTTTTTACTCTTTGTGTTTTTAGTCAAACTATATAATATTTTAAAACCGAGTATAAAATATCGATTAGATTGGATCTATTGTAGTTATTTTGACTAGTAAAAAATGATTTCAATTTTGGCACGTATCGTAGCTGAGTGGGTGGATCGTTTACAGGGGCGAAGCGTCGGAGAACATGCTTACATGAATCTGTCTTTTTTTTAGGATGTTAATAGATTGTGACGTATAGTGTAAGCTATATACTACTATTTTCCTATTTTTTTAAAAAAAAAAATAGAAAAATTCTTTAAAATACTACTAAAATAAATTTTTATTCCAAACATATTTTCACTAGTTTTTTTTTCTTTTCAAAACTACCAATAAATAGTTTTTTTCCACAAATACAACAAACATTAAAAAATGAGTTTTAATGGTTTGTAATTTAAATATTTGGGTTTGGGTTCTCTATTTTGGGTTTTGTTTTTAGGGTTTATTTTGAGGGTCAAAAGTTTAGTTTTTGTTTTATGGTATTTATGGAAAAAATCAATGTTTGTGGTAGTTTTTGAAAGAATATATATATATATTTAAAGACAATTTTCAAAAAATACCACTAAAATAAGTTTTCGTTTCAAACATATCACTAACTTTTCTTTCTAAAACTAGCACAAACATTGATTTTTTCCAAACATACTATCATTACATATATATATATATATATATTTATCTATTTCTAACTAAGAAACCATAACTACAGTGAATTAATAGAATTTCTACGTATGTAGACTATATGAAATCTGAAAGAATATGCACTTACCACAAATCTTCTTTCCCACTATCCCTTTAAAAGGACTCGGGACAATCTTTTTCATGACGGGAAAATCCGTTATGTCGATTAGGCCCACAATTCTCTACCGTCCCATCGACTGAACCATGGCTCCACACTTACTCATCACCAGCCTCATTTCAAAATCAACCTTTCCCCATTGCTCTTTCTCTCGATCAGTTCCACATATATTTTATAGCCAAACAACCTTCATCAAACGGCATAAACCCCAATCAAATATTATTTACTTACGTACGCTTCCAAAAAGTATGCAGATGATCCATAGAGCTCATGCATATGTCGATTCACTAAGACGACTGTACATGAAACAATCGTCGATGTAGTAATGTTTAAGATTTAACTTCATCATTCCAAGTATATATCAATTCATAACTTCATCATCCAAGTATAGATCAAATCATCTATCAATAATCGCTCTAGGTCATGGAAATCGGAACACAATTCGATTAGACAAAATTAAAAGAGTATTCAAAACAAGAAAGGACACATGAGATTTGTGTACTCTTGGACTTCTACACCAAGCCCTTTGAAATAAGCACTTGCCTACATATTACAAAAATAGAATATCAAAAGTTAATATCATCAATATTCAATAGTCCCGGGAGTTAGTACTAACTTCGAGACTCTTAGGTTCCCTTACCAAGATTTTAGAGAAAATTATGTCTTGGGGAACAAATCTAGGAGCTTTTTTGTTTGACGTAAATCTTGGAGTTTAACATTGATAGAGTCGATGAGTTCAATATGAGATCATATTTTGAAATACGTGTTTGCCTTAATTACAAATATATATATATCATATGTTACCGAACAAAATATACCACAATTCTGCATGATAGCCAAGTTGTATATGATAGATAAGGAAACTTTGTACATGATAATATGTTGTATAATATTAGACCGGTGTATTGTACGGTACCTATATATATATTATCGCTGGAGTATACACATAAATTGAGTAATGCAATTTTTTTTAGATAGGAAAAAAAGCCGAAAATTTACAAACGCACACATAATTTAAAAACCAATATTGACCGATGCATTGAACAATAGTGATAATTGTTGGTTTGGGACTAAATGGACGCCGCACGATTAATTAATTTAAATCAAAGTATATTAAATGTACATGACCACGCCGTACAATTTGAAATTTGGATAATATTCCCCCACGTGAATGATCTGATCCAAAGTCACTGACAGATTATATATATATATATATATATAGATATATATTTTATAGGTTTTGGGGTAGGGTTTGTGAATATGAATGATAAGACGTGGTTTAATATAAAAACACAATTAAATAACACACACAAATGTTTTCATTTGATTAGTGTTCAGTTACAAATAACATTTTATAATTTTTGTAATGAATTTAAGATTGTGAAAATTTAATCGGTGAGTAGATAGAATTGTTGGAACAATTTTTAACGAAGTCTTCGTGAGATTATTAAAATAGAAGTGAGTGATGAGAAAATAGATAATGTAAACTAAATGAATAGTGTGTGTATTTGTTCTATATTAGAAATAATGGGGAAAATTTCTATGTATATATATGGATGGATATTAATTTTTGTTCAAAAGTCTAATACTCTTGGTGTGTTAAATAGAGGATGGGGAGCCCCACGCGGGCCGCTGCCGCCTAGCCTAGCTGAACTCGTGGTCTCGTGGAATGGGCCAGCGGCCCAATAAGAAGTTCTTTTTGGAACAAATTTTTACAAATATTTTGTCTCAAAATTGAACGTTTAATCTCGTATAACTAAATTTTTTTTCCGTAGATCGGTTTACCATTGATACGGAAAACAAATTTTGTCATCGTTATGTCACCATCAGTTCTATATGACTCATGCCGTTGTGTCACCATTTCCGTGTTTTGCGCGCCGGTATGCGTGCGTCACGGCATGCGTCATCAAAGCCACCTTGCGGTGCCACTGGTGTTCGGTGCATCATGGCGTGCGTCATCAACACCACCTTGCGTGCCACCTTGCGATGCCACCGGTGTTCAGTGCGTCATGGCATGCGTCATCGACGCTCTCCTCCTCGCCTATATATACGGCCTTCATCTCTTCATTTCAAACACACCGAAAATCATTGTTCAACAAGAACAACTCTCTCCCTCGTATTCTTCTTTGTCTTTAATCGTAATTTTTTTACGTCAAGAGTATATCGTAGTATATAATTCGTAGATTCTGCTTTCAAGTGAGTGTGAAACGGTCTCGCCACAGTTGTATCATGGGATTCAAAAATCCTACAGTTCCGTATCACTACGGGGGATTTATTGAATTAAGGAAAGAGATCATATCTCGACTCCATGTCTCCATTTTAACATGGAATAGCTCTGTCTCGAATGTTTTTTTCATAATTCGTTTATTGTTGTATCGTTTATAATCATTGATTTTAATCACAAGTTTTCAATCCGATATTTTACGGTATTACAATCTTAATTCAATAAATCCGTTTCTAGTCTATCGCTAAAATCGGATTCAGAATTTGTCAACTTGTTTAAAACGATTACAAAACGGCTTTCTTTTTAAAGAATCCTGGAATTGTGTTATCCACTTTCTTAACGGATTTGCGATCCGCTCTTTAGCATTTCCACGAATCGTTCTTGAAACGGTTAAACACAACATTCATGCGAACGCTTTCTAAGCGAGTTTGCGAAACAGTAAGGAAACAGATAAGATCCGAAGCTTTCCATCATTTTCCCGTAAACAAGGAAAACAGAAACGGTTTTTGCGAACGTTTCTTAAGTGATTCCGCAAAACGTTTTAAAAATACTCTTCTTTGAGATATAACGGTTTAAAACGCTTGTTTAGCATATTAAATCGTGTGTTTAATTTCAATTACTTGAAATTATTCTAATTCTCATTTTGTTTTTGTGTTGAACAGACTTGCAATTATGGCTGACGAAAACGACAACGTTATTGACGGTCTTCTCGGCCTGAACATTGATGGACCTCCGACTCTAGATGCCGCATTAGCTGCTGATGCGACTAATGAATGATCAATTGGCAATGACAACCGAGTGGTCCATTCAAACACGGTCACTACAAGACCGATGCCGGAGAAATTCGACAGACAAGGCTTCAAAACGTGGCAGCACAAGATGTATTTCTTTCTGACCACACTGAAGCTGGACAAGTTTCTCAAAGAGGATAAACCAATCCTTCAACCTGGGAACACTGACGCTTTCACTGTGGCAAGCGTTGATGCATGGACCCAAGGGGATTTCTTGTGCAAAGGCTGGATCTTGGGCCGTCTGATCGACCCATTGTACTTGGTGTACAGCCAGTCTAAATCCTCCAAGGATTTGTGGCTCGCTTTGGAGAAGAAATATAAAGCTCTTGTTGCCGGATGTCAGAAATTCGCAACCACGAAGTTTCTTGACTTCCGTATGATGGACTCCAAACCAATGATTGAGCAAGTTGAAGCTCCTTAACTCCTTTGCCATGAGATAGCGGCGGAAGGAATGTGCATCTGTGAGATCTTCACAGTTAATTGCTTCATCGAGAAGCTTCCTTCGAGCTGGCTGGACTTCAAGAACTACTTGAAGCACAAGCGAAAGACTTTGTCTCTCGAAGACTTAGTCACACGTTTGCAAATGGAGGCTAGGAACCGAACCTCAACTGGCTTTCAAAGTCGTGATTACGACGTGAACGGGCTGAACACAAGTTCAAAGGGAAAGGTAAAGGCAAAGCCGCGGCTAAGCCAAATCTGAAACCTACCAATTCCACAAACTTCAAGAAGAAGGGTTCGACTGAACAAAAGTTCAAAGGAAAATGCCACAAGTGTGGTAAAATTGGCAACAAAGCTGACGTGTGTAGGGGCAAACCCAAAAACACCGGGAATGCCCAATCCAACCTCACAGAAGCTGACTTGTGTGCTGTGGTCACATAGGCCAACATGGTGGATGACAACCAGATGGAGTGGTGGTACGACACATGTGCCACAACCCACATATGCACTGATAGGCGCATGTTTAGCACGTATCAGAAGAGCAAGTCTGAGGAGCAACTCTTTATGGGGAACTCCGCATTTTCCAAGATTGCTAGTCGTGGGAAAGTGGTGTTAAAGCTGACTTCGGGTAAGGAAGTCATCCTTCAAAATGTGAAGCATGTCCCAGACATGAGAAAGAATCTGATCTCCGGCACTCTGATGAGCAAGGCCGGATTTGCTGTCTACTTCGACTCAGACAAGCTGGTTCTGAAGAAGTATGGGGTGTACCTAGGCAAAGGGTACGTGAAGAATGGCCTGATCAAGATGTGTGTTATGACAGTCATTCGTAATAATGAAGCATCGACTTCTAATGTTGTAACTTTTGTTTCTAATGTTGTTGAATCTGTTTCAAACATTTCCATCAATGAGAACGATCCAGTTGCTTATTTGCTTGAGTCATTTAACATTTGGAATGAACGGTTAGGACACGTTAATTATAAGTCGATAAAAAGACTAATGAACTTAAACCTAATCCCGACTTACAAAACAAGTAAAAAAAAATGTGAAGTATGCGTACAGGCAAAACTCACAAAAACTCCATCTCCTCGTGTAGAGAGAACAACCGAACCTCTCGATTTAATTCATACAGATTTGTGTGATTTAAAATTTGTTCAAACCCGAATCGGTAAAAAATATTTTGTGACTTTCATAGATGATAATACAAAATATTGTTACATCTATTTGCTAAGGAGCAAAGATGAAGCCTTGGAAAAATTCAAGGAATATAAAATCGAGGTTGAAAACCAACTCGATAGAATTATAAAAACAGTTTGAAGTGATAGAGGAGGTGAATATGATGGACCATTTAATGCGTTCTGTAAAGAACATGGAATTATCCATCAAACGACCGCTCCCTATTCACCTGAATCTAACGGAGTTGCGGAATGAAAAAATCGAACTCTTAAAGAGATGATGAATGCAATGTTGCATGAATCTGGGTTACCCCAGAACATGTGGGGGGAAGCGTTGCTTACCACCAATGATATCCTCAACAAAATACCGTACAAAGTCACTGGTAAAACTTCATATGAACTTTGGAAATGTGTTGTACCTTCGTATAAATACCTTAAAGTGTGGGGGTGTCTCGCAAAAGTAGCAGTACCACTTCCTAAAAAGGTCTCAATTGGACCTAAGACGGTGGATTGTATTTTCATCGGATATGAACACAACAGTAGTGCTTATCGGTTTCTGGTTCATAAGTCAGACATACCGGATATCCATGTTAATACAACCATGGAATCAAGGATGCTTCTTTCTTTGAACATGTGTTTCCGTGTAAAGATAAAAATCTGAAACGAACTCGTGAAGAGAAAGTTGCAATTACCTCTGTAAATGAAGCAAGCACTTCATGCACATTTTTAGATGATGCAGAAGAAGTTACAGATGAACCTAGACGTAGCAAAAGAGCTCGTAAGAAAAAATCTTATGGTGAAGATTTCTTAATGGTCTTTCTTTTAGAGAATGAACCTCGAAGTTTCACTGAAGTCATGTCTACACCAAACGCACCTTCTTGGAAGGAAGCCGTTAATAGTGAAATCGACTCCATTATGCAAAACCATACATGGGAGATAACCGATTTACCACAAGAGTTTAAATCACTATGGTGTAAATGGATTTTCAAAACAAAATTGAAAACCGATGGCTTAATCGATAAGTACAAGGCTAGGCTTGTGGTGCAAGGTTTTCGGCAAAAAGAAGGCCTGGATTTCTTTGACACCTATTCTCTGGTAACGAGAATAACTTCAATTCGAATGCTGATTAGTTTAGCAACATTACGAGACCTAGAAATCCATCAAATGGATGTAAAAACTGTCTTTCTAAATGGTGATTTAGAAGAGGAGATTTCTATGAAACAACCCAAAGGATCTGTTGTCCCCGGACAAGAACACAAAGTATGTTGACTTGTAAAGTCGTTGTATGGACTCAAGCAAGCTCCAAAACAATGGCATGAAAAATTTGACAACGTAATGATGTCAGATGGTTTCAGAATAAATGAATGTGATAAATGCATATACATCAAAATTACTCCTCACAGATATATTTTGCTCTGTTTGTACGTTGATGCTATGCTCATTATTGGTAGCAATGAAGACATGATCAATCGAACGAAAAAATGCTAAACAGTAAGTTTGATATGAAAGATATGAGACTTGCTAATGTCATTCTAGAGATTAAGATCACTAGAAATTCCGAAGGAAACATTCTATCCCAAACACATTATGCTGAAAAGATCCTTGAGCGGTTTAAAGACTACTCAAATGGGACAGCAAAAACTCATGTTGGCTCTCAACTTCACCTAACGAAAAATATGGGTGAAGCGGTGTCACAACTAGAGTATGCACGAGTGATCGGAAGTCTAATGTACTTAACCAATTGTACAAGAACCGATTTAGCGCACGCAGTCAATGTACTGAGTTGCTACACTAGTAATCCATGACATACACACTGGAAAGTCATAACAAGAGTATTAGTGTAACGCCCGCGTTCCGGAAGAATTGATTATTGGGGTGAAATAATTAATTCGGGTTTGTTCCGGGTAGTATCGATCGATACTAGGTGAGTATTGATCGATACCAGTTCGAGGGGCATCGATCGATACAGGGTGGTATCGATCGATACCGTGCGGAGTTAATTGTTTCCTTATATCTTCTTCTCTTTTTTCTTACGCATAACCATTGTTTCTTTGGAAAAACGAGTTGGTCTGGCGCGCGCGAGAGAGAGAGAGAGAGAGAGAGAGAGAGAAAAAAAGGGAAGGAAGCTTGGTGAAGCTTGGATCTTGCGAGATCAAGGGGATTTGAGCTTGGTGAGAAGCTCGAAGAAGGGATTGGAGGAGCGTTGGTTTTGGCGTGAGACGGAAGGTCTTCTAGAGCTCGATCCGTCCGATTTAAGGTGAGTTGTGACCAAAGGTTAGCAATTAAGCTTGTGTGATGCTTAGTTAAGCTTGATTGTTGAATCTTGTGGCTTGTGTGACGATTTGTGTGGCGATTTCTGGGTTTAGATTTCGCGTAGGTCGTGAATCGCAGGGGAGTATCGATCGATACCAGGGGTGTATCGATCGATACCAGTCCCTTGTCGGTAGACTCATGTTGAGTCGGTATCGATCGATACTAGGGGTGTATCGGTCGATACCAGTCCCTTGTCGGGAGGTTGTGTTTTGGTTTGGGCATCGATCGATACCAGGGGGTATCGATCGATACCGGTTGTGGTTGTGCGTGTGTGTTTAGTTTTTCATAGAGTTGAATTACTGATTGTGCTGGAAGTTTTAATTGGTGTTAATTAATTCTTCGTATTGTTAATTGCTCATTGTTGTTAATTGTTAGCCTGTTGTTGGGAGGATCAATCTCACTCAGCGTTTGGTTAGCCAAATGTTGATGCATCACTTTTGTCGATGCAGGTAAAGATAAGGCGTGATCGTGGAATCGAGGCAGTGAAGAGGGGATGATTAGGACCCGGGGTTTTTAATTGTTGTTTTATTGCTTTCGCTGTTGTAGAACTGTTAACACTGGTTTTGTGTTTATGTGTGTTGTATTATTTATTTCCGTTTAAAAAAAAAAAAAAAAAAAAAAAGTATGGTCGTTTCAATTAGACTATGTACGTCATACTAAAAGTTATGGATACACTATGGTAAAGAACCGGGAGTTTTGGAAGGATACAGTGACGCAAACTGGATTTTCGACTCCAAAAACTCAAAATCCACAAGTGGATATGTCTTTACGCTTGGTGGTGGAGCAGTGTCGTGGAAATCTACCAAACAAACTCTGTTGGCCAGATCAACCATGGAATCTGAGTTTATTGTGCTAGACAAAGCCGCAGAGGAAGCAGAATGGCTTCGAAATTTTTTGGAAGATATTCCAATGCGGGAGAAACCGGTGCCAGCATTACGAGTACACTGTGATAGTCAATCGGCTATAGCTCGGGCACTGAGTAATCTCTATAATGGTAAATCTCGTCATATAAAAAGATGTCATAAAACCATTAGACATTTGATCTCAAGTGCTGTAATCACAATTGATTACATCAAATCGATAGACAACCTAGCGGATCCGTTCACTAAAGGTTTGTCACGAGATCAAGTTGTAAAATCATCAAGAGGAATGGGATTAAAGCCTATGACTTAAGAGGAGGTTTGACGGTAACCCCACCTACGGAATGGAGATCCCAAGAAGTAGGTTCAAATGGAAAACTAAGTCAAACTAAATCTACTAAGAGCACTGTGAGACTTTGTCTCTTCCCAGTTCCAAGGTTGATAGACAATGCTACATGTATGTTTTCAGGATAAGCGTAAGCTTTTAATGATTTAAGTCCAAGCTTTGTAAGATATCTGGAGTATTACATGATACCCCTTAAAAAATACAAGTTAATGGCAAATCACCTTATGAGTGTGAAATAGGGCCGTTTCTAGGAAAATGATATTGAAACTATATTTTCCAGGTTCACTCATGATTAACCAGACATGTTCAAGGCCAAAATGAACACAATAGAGAACTTAGTTCTACGAGAAATGAAGCTGTGTTATAGCTGTTGTCTCGGTTTACATCAAAGTCCGGGGGGTTCAAGACATCATGTTCACCTCCTGGCCGAGTAAACCCGATAGTTATAACAATGACTGGTTCAAGGCTGAAAAATGCTACCATCTCAGATACAGTGAATTTTTGTTTATACTCTCGACTGTTTTCTGTCTAGTAAAGTCTGTCTAGTTAGTTACGTCTAGTCAGAATAGTCTGTTAAGTCTATCGAGTCTTCGTATGTTTAGAGTTATTTCTATTCATGTGGGAGATTGTTGGAACAATTTTTAATGAAGTCTTTGTGGGCTTATTAAAATAGATGTGAGTGAAGAGAAATAGCCCATGTAGGCTAAATGAATTGTGTGTGTATTTGTCTCACATTGGAAACAATGGGGAAAATCCTCATGTATATATATGGATGGACATTAATCATTGTTCAAAAGGCTAACACCCTTGGTGTGTTAAAGAGAGGATGGGGAGCCCCACGCGCGCCGCCGCCGCCTAGCCTAGCCGGGCCCGGGCTCGTGGTCTCGTGGAATGGGCCAGCAGCCCAATAAGAAGTTCTTTTTGGGACAAATTTTTACAAACATTTTGTCTCAAAATTGAACGTTTAATCCCGCGTAACTAAGAATTTTTTCCGTAGATTGGTTTACCACTGATACGGAAAACAAATCTTGTCATCGTTATGTCACCATCAGTTCTATATGACTCATGCTGTTGTGTCACCATTTCCGTGTTTTGCGCGCCACCTTGCGGTGCCACCGGTATACGTGCATCACGGCATGCATCATCAACGCCACCTTGCGGTGCCACCGGTGTTCGGTGCGTCATGGCGTGCGTCATCAACACCACCATGCGGTGCCACCGGTGTTCAGTGCGTTATGGCATGCGTCATCGACGCTCTCCTCCTCGCCTATACGGCCTTCATCTCTTCATTTCAAACACACCGAAAATCATTGTTCAACAATAACAACTCTCTCCCTCGTATTCTTCTTTGTCTTTAATCGTAAGTTTTTTACGTCAAGAGTATATCGTAGTATATAGTTCATAGATTCTGTTTTCAAGTGAGTGTGAAACGGTCTCGCCACGGTTGTCTCCTGGGATTCAAAAATCCTACAGTTCCGTATCACTACGGGGGATTTATTGAATTAAGGAAATATATCATATCTCGACTCCGTGTCTCCATTTTAACATGAAATAACTCTATCTCGAATGTTTCTTTCATAATTCGTTTCTTGTTGTATCATTTATAATCATTGATTTTAATCACAAGTTTTCAATCTGATATTTTACGGTATTACAAGAATTGTTTTTGATCTCTTGTGTTTAACCAGAAAAAAAAATAGAATTATTTAATTATGAATTAGTTTGCTGTAATCATAGCATGAATCCAGCTGGGGATTCTGCTTCCTGTCTTCGCTCACGCCTAACTGGAGCCGCACGTGCTCCGACCAAATTGTGTTTTATTATTATTTATTTTTTTCATTTTTAATGGTTAAAATATTTTTAGTTTTCCTAATTACGTTGATACATTTTTAATGACTTCAAATTTATCCTATTTGATGTATCTTGGTGATTGGAAAATTGCTTAAACATCTAATAGTTGGAGTAAATTGTTTGGATTTTTATTGAATTGAATATGACCGTTTTGAACTATTTAAATGCTATAAGTAAAAGATTTACAGTAAAATGATTTTAGAAAATGGAAAAAACAAAAAAAAAAATTCAAATTTTCGATTAGACAACTCGAAGAAATTAGATATATATATATATTTTATAGTAAGAAAATTTGTGTGGAACTTTTGTGAGTTGTATTCAATGCGTTACAAACTTACAATACGACAGTATGCAATTATGTCGTCATTTTCAAAACAATGAAAATAATTACTCCGCTTTTTACAACGCTTTTTGTGCCAAAAGCAGAATAAAAATACTACTCCTAGTTGTAAATTTGTAATAAAATAATTAAAATACAAAGGAAAAGAAAAAAGATACCAATTCATTGAATAGTGAAGAGAAACAAGTCGGGGACCACAGCTCGTGCGTTACATTAATTCGACACGTGTAAGCTGACTTCCAAATCGGTCCCACGGTTAGACACGGATCACACGTGCGGAGACAAACAAAATAGTATTGAATTTTTATTTATAAAAACCAGACGATGAGGAAAAGTTGCAGCCAATCCCCTTGAGACTCGCAAAAAACCCCAAAAGAAGCAAATAATTAAGAATCTCTCTCTCCCTCCCTCGTGCGCCAGACTGACAAAGACTTAGAGAGCCAAAACCAGAAAGATTGAGAGAGAGAGCTTTTCAATGGCGGCAGGAGGAGGATCATCGTCGGGACGAACTCCGACGTGGAAAGAGAGGGAGAACAATAAGAAGAGGGAGAGGCGGAGAAGAGCCATCACGGCCAAGATTTACTCTGGTCTTAGGGCTCAAGGTAACTATAAGCTTCCTAAGCACTGCGACAACAACGAGGTCCTTAAAGCTCTTTGTCTCGAAGCGGGTTGGATTGTCGAAGAAGATGGCACCACCTATCGCAAGGTGATTTATCAAATTGGAATACGAGTGTTCTAGATCAGAATCTGAGTTTCTCGAATTATAGATCAGAAAATTTCATTGTAGATGCAGGATTGTTTTGTTTTGATTTACTTGATTTTTGTTTGAGAATTTGGTTTTCACTGTTCGATTGGCTTTGATTTTTCAGTTTCCCCAATTTCGGATTCTTCGTCGTAATTAGTAGATCTGGTTATAGATTTGGTGGTTACTTCCGCTTTGGACTAGCTGAAATCGATTCCATATTAGCTAATTCCATACAAGAGCTATTTTGATTATTGGGAGATTTGGGGAAAATGCTTTTGCTTCTTGACTAGACCAAGCGAAATCATTGACCATGACGTTGATTCTACTATGATTTTGAGATTTGTCTAGTCTTTGTCACTAAAATTGGCTGATTCTTGAAATCATGCAACAGGGTTTTAAGCCAGAAGTTTCAGGAACTCCGACAAACTTGAGCACAAATTCTTCAATCCAACCAAGCCCACAATCATCTGCATTTCCAAGCCCTGCACCTTCCTACCATGGAAGTCCTGTCTCATCCTCCTTCCCGAGCCCATCTCGATACGACGGAAACCCTTCCTCGTACCTTCTTCTCCCTTTCCTACAAAACATCGCTTCTTCCATCCCTGCAAACCTTCCACCTCTTAGAATATCCAACAGTGCGCCTGTAACTCCACCTTTATCCTCTCCTACTTCTCGGGGTTCAAAGCGGAAACTCACCTCAGAACAGTTACCAAATGGCGGGTCTCTACACACTTTAAGACATCCGCTTTTCGCTATCTCAGCTCCATCCAGCCCTACCCGTCGTGCTGGTCACCAAACACCACCTACAATACCCGAATGTGACGAATCCGAGGAGGATTCGATCGAGGATTCAGGAAGGTGGATCAATTTTCAATCTACAGCTCCTACTTCACCAACATTCAATCTTGTTCAGCAGACATCTATGGCCATTGATATGAAAAGATCAGACTGGGGTATGTCTGGAATGAATGGCCGAGGTTCAGAGTTTGAGTTCGAGAATGGAACAGTGAAGCCATGGGAAGGCGAAATGATTCATGAAGTTGGCGTAGAAGATCTCGAGCTCACTCTCGGCGGCACTAAAACCCGATGCTGAAAAACCAAAAATCCAAAACATGAAGTCAGTTTTTAAGATGATGGTAAGATGAGTCTCATTGTGATCATAACAGAGCAAATTCTTCGGCATTGTACAGGAGCTCGTGTGGCCGAGGAAGAAGTTCAAGGCAAGTCGAAAAGGGTCGAACCTTCAAAGACCGTTACATTCTCCGTTTATACTTAAATTTTCTTCTGTGATGCTAATGTTATTGGAGATATAATATGTGTGTTTGGTCACAGGACAAAGAATGGGTTTTGGAAAAAAAAGCAAATTTGTAGAGACTAAAGTAGTGTATCAAGTTATCTGCGGATATAGTAATATCCAATTTGCTTTTACAGATTTTAATTTTTTTTCTTTCTTTCTGAATTATTGTGTTTAGTTTAGAGTTGTGTTGTGGTGTGTTGAGTTCGGTGAAAAGAAAGTGCTTTGAATAAAACGAAACCTCCACGAGCGGAGGATATAATGGACCCCCTACCCATGTGCTCTCTCTTATGCTGGGACCTAAACAACAATTTGCACTTATTTTTCTATTTTCTTTCTTTTATAATATATACGTCCTATGTTTTTATATTATCATTATTATTATCGCGTGTTGTAATTAAATACTTTTTTCATATGTCGTAATTCTCACGATACAAGACAACATTTTCATCTCCCATTTGCTGAGGGAACTATGAGAGATATGACCCACGTTGGGTCCACGTGAGACTGAGTTGCTTCTTTTTATATAGCTATCCTGTAAATTTCCGTGACCAAGAAAAAAACAAAAATTTCTCGGATTTTGGATGTCATGTGAATAATTGATGTGATTAATTCATTGTATTGTTTACTTCTATGGCGTTTTTTTTTTAACTATCTCATATTCTATATAATAATCATTTATCATTCTCATTTGACACATTTCCATGCAATTACATCTATAATTTTTTTTTTTTTAAAGTTGTGCGGAAAAACCAAACCAATTCATTTGTATTGAAAGTGAAACCTTGAATCTGAATCACATGTTTATCCTTCTTTTTTTGTTACTTTGGTGGTGCGAGACATATTGTTCATCTACAAGTGATACGTAATGACTGTGCCTAACTTTACTTCGATCTTCATGCCTAACTACATTAAGGCCATACTTTTTTAATGTGAAGCAGTTATAATTTACATATTAAAGAAAATGATATAAGTAGTAAGATTCAACAAGTCACAAGATTGCATTTTGTAGCTTTGTCCAAAACAAGGCAAAAAAACACATCTCAATTCATGTTTCTATGCTTGGCTCATCTCATCAGAACATCATCTTAATACGCAAAACAAGCGACGGCCCAAACACAACACAATTAATTAGTTCAAGCGATGAATAAAAACATTTGTTATACGTTAGGTTCTACATTTAGAAAAAAACAATTTTCGTCTTATTAATTCACCATTTATTATGAAAGTATTTAACAAATTACAGTTCAATTAATAAAATGTTTCTTTTTGAGTTTAATAAATGATAAATCTGTTACGATTTCACTCCTTTTTTAATCATTTATTGCAATGAGATGTTCGTCCATCTGGATAACTGCAATCTTAATCCCTACATTCTTCTATATATATGTTCAGCACAAATCAGTCCAATCACCAAACACATTCTCAATTCACTAATTAAAGAAAGCAACAAATCTTTTAAAGCATGGAGTTTCACGGAGCTCTAGTGGCTAGTCCGGGCATGGGCCACGCCGTACCCATCTTAGAACTTGGTAAACGTCTCCTGAACCACCACGGATTTGACCGCGTTACCGTCTTCCTAGTCACAGATGATGTCTCACGCTCAAAATCCCTGATTGGAAGAATGTTGACGGAAGAAGATCCCAAATTCGTGATCAGATTTATTCAGCTCAACGTTTCGGGTCAAGATCTTAGCGGTTCCCTTTTAACTAAACTAGCAGAGATGATGAGGAAGGCATTACCACAGATCAGGTCCGCGGTCATGGGGTTAGAGCTGCAGCCTAGTGTTTTCATCGTTGACTTGTTGGGCACGGAAGCTTTAGCGGTGGCTAAGGAGCTTGAGATCACGAAGAAACATGTTCTGGTTACTACCAGTGCTTGGTTTCTAGCTCTCACGGTTTATATGGCGAGTCTTGACAAGGAGACCTTGTATAAGCATTTGAGTAGCAGAGGAGCGTTGCTTATACCGGGATGCAGCCCGGTTAAGTTTGACCGGGTTCAAGATCCGAGTAATTATGTCCGGGAACTCGCTGAGTCTCAGCGAATTGGGGCTGAGGTGATAACCGCGGATGGGGTGTTTGTGAATACATGGCACGGTGTGGAGCCAGTAACGATCAGGTCTTTCTTGGATCCAGAGAATCTCGGTCGGGTTATGAGAGGAGTGCCGGTTTACCATGTTGGACCGCTAGTGAGACCAGCAGAACCAGATTTGAAGCATGACGTGCTGGAGTGGCTTGACTTACAACCCAAAGAGTCAGTGGTTTATGTCTCCTTCGGAAGTGGTGGGGCATTAACAGCCGAGCAAACAATCGAGCTGGCTTACGGTTTGGAGCTGACTGGGCATAGGTTTGTTTGGGTCGTCAGACCACCAGCCGAAGACGACCCGTCTGCCTCAATGTTTGACAAAACCAAGAATCAGACAGAACCACTTGATTTCTTACCCGGCGGATTTATAGACCGGACCAAAAATATCGGTTTGGTGGTCCGGACATGGGCCCCGCAAGAGGAGATCCTGGCACACGAATCAACCGGGGGTTTTGTGACTCACTGCGGATGGAACTCGGTTTTGGAGAGCATAGTGAACGGTGTGCCGATGATAGCTTGGCCTTTGTACTCAGAGCAGAAAATGAACGCGTGGATGGTTTCAGAGGAGCTAAAGATTGCGGTGCGGGTTAACGTTGGCGATGAAATTGTGAAGAAGGAAGAGATAGTTGAAATGGTGAAGAGAGTGATGGATGAAGAAGAAGGAAAAGAGATGAGAAAGAATGTTACGGAACTGAAGAAGACAGCAAGAGAAGCTCTCAAGAAGCCTAACATTCCATCTCTTTACTTCACCCAAAACTAACTACGAAAAAAATCACAATTTCATAGTAACAAAACAATAAACGTGATATTTTCTTTATGAGCCAAGAAGATATAGACAAGGTTCAAGAACTGAGAATCTTGTAGGAATAAAGACATGCGTTAAAGAAACATGAGCTTATGATTTATGTAGATGTCTGAATGGAAACTAAAGGAAAAGAATCTGTGTAATGACTTTAAAATATTTTTGGTTTACCAGTGAGACAAGTGAAGAAGCCATTGATAAACATTTAACTAAGAGAAATCTGGGAGGAGATTAAACCGATACACTTACAGGTTCGGTAGCTTTCTTGAGCCATTCCATTTCGGTTTGGTTCATGAAAGGGGCCAAGATGTCTTTGCATTTCAAATGGTATGTGTTTAGCCAATCGATCTCTTCCCGTGTCAACTGGTCTAGATCGATAAGTTTCACTTGATATGGTGCCTGGAGCGAAAGAGAGTTACTCAAAAACGTGTATTGATAATAGAACCAGGAACAGTTAAGAAACAAAGAGTAACTACCCAAGTGATATGCTCAAATTGCAAGTAGCCCTTTTCACCAAAATTGAATTCGGTTTCAGCATCATTGACAACAAGAACATTCTCCAACCTAATACCAAAGTTCCCATCTTCATAGTAACCAGGTTCTGCAAAAAGAGCAAAAAAAAAAAAAAAGCAAAATTTTAGAATATGAGGTTAACCGAAGAAGAGAAATATCAAGCTTTTGTTGCAGACGGACCATCTGTTACAGTCATGGTAGCTTGAAGAGGTACATTCCTAGCACTCGGTCTGAAGCTAACTTGGTGAGGTCCTGCATAATCCCAACACATAATTTCAGCAGAAAGTTAATTGTTATTTATCAAAAAAATTATACATATAAGAAAGAGAGAATAAAAAGAGGTTTCTCATCACTTGCCTTCATGAACAAAAAGGTAAGAGCCGACTCCATGGCCAGTACCATGCCGATAATCCAAGCCATACTTCCACAAAGGAGCTCGAGCAAGAATATCAAGTGTATAACCTGTAATTTCGGATATAGCCAATAAGAAACATAACAGATCATAGTCAAATTACTCTCCCTTCAATACGAAGCCATACGATGCAACATGACCCTTGAGATAATAAATTACCGTTTGTTCCTTTAGGAAATCGAGCATTTCCGAGTGCAACATGACCCTTGAGCACCTAAGATGATGCCCATTAATACATATTAGCGAATTCGGTTATCCCAAATAAATAAGAACATAATCTTCATAACGTTGTTTTTCGATAAGTACATACCGCAGTATAGCAGTCTTTTTCATGAGCTGAAGGTTTTCCAAAGTGAACCGTTCGGGTTATATCAGTTGTTCCATCGAGATACTTCGCTCACAGACATCAATAAATTTGTATGTTAAGAGTAAATAATTTGAATTACATATAAGGGAAGCTTATAGCATTTACTCAATCATTTGATATAAACCTGTGCTCCTGAATCACATAAGTAAATTTTGTCTGGGTCCATCTCCGCACAAGCTTCTGGCTCAGGTGAATAATGAATAATCGCAGCGTTTGAACCAACAGATGATATAGTAGGAAAGCTTAAACCTCTAAAATGCTGCAACCACATGAAAAACAAGAGAAATTTCACCACCTAAAAGTTGATTTGAAAGAAATGATTTAAACTATTAAGATATTTTCCTAGATGAATAATAAAAGATGTTATACGTAAACATTACCTCTTTAGCAGCTCGGAGACTTTCCAGCTTATCGCTCACAGACACTTCAGTAAGCTTAGAGGTCTCACTAATTTTTAATTTTTTTTTTTCAGAAGCAAAACTCATTACTTCATGAATTATGGGGAAAAAATGTTTTGTCAAATCTGGAAAAATTACAAAACAAATAAGAAAAATGCTTACGTTGGTTTCTTTTTGTTTGCCTCTGCTTCCAAAAAGTATCCAGATGCTCCATAGAGCTCCTGCATCTGTGGTTTCACAAAGACAAGCGTACATGAAACAATCGCCCATATGGTATTGTTCAAGATTTTAAATATTATTTTTTTTTCGCCTATTCAGTACCAGATTATCGAGCCAAACAAGGTACTGAACAACAGCTGCACCATCACGAACATGTGCCTTTTTGAGTCCCTCGAGCTCAACCGGGTTCTAACACAAAGGAGCGGAAGCAATATATAAATACAACGTAACACGATAAGACACTTTTTCAAAGAGCATTCCTTATTACCTTCAAGGCTTTTGAGAGGGAGAGAGGAGATGGTTGCAGAAGGACCTTATCTGCATTCAACTTGGAATAAAGTGCATAGCAGCACGAAGCAGGGTCCACCCATAACCGATCAGTCTGGTCAGAATCAATCTCCATGTCCTTTGTAGCCTCGGGTTGAGCAATTTTAGAGGCAAATGAAGAGAAAAGTCGATCAGAAGCAAGCAAGGACACATCTGATATCACATCTGTGTACTCCCGGACCTCTACACTAAGCCCTTTGAAATAAGCACATGCCTGCACATTACAAAATCGAATATCAGAAGTTACAGAACAAGCTGTTGCGCAAGAATCCCATAAGTTGTTGCATATTACTGAAACAAGAATGAAAACCTGACCTCATCGGATACTTTCTTTTTGTCCACATACAGGAACGCAGAGTCGGTTGTGACAATTGCAAACGCATGAACAACCGGACAATAAGCAACATCAGTTCCACGGATATTGTATAGCCAAGCAACCTGCATCAATGGCGTAAAAAGCCCAATCAATACATCCCAAAGCAAACTGAGAACAGAGAGATCATTAGAATTCTAATCACACCTCATCAAGAGCAGCAATGACCAAACCACGCGCACTCTCTTGCTTAAGCTTTGCCCTCAAATCTTCCAATTTCTCAGAAACAGAACGGCCAGCAAATTCCAAGGGATGAACGACAACCGGACTCATCTCAGAAGGCGGTCGGTTATTCCAGACTTGGTCCACAAGATCAGTTGTTGTCGGGATTAGCTTCTGACTCTTCTTGGCAAAGGATTTTCCCCATCTGTTTGCGGTGTCTACGGAAACACACCATGAATCAACACCTATATTTGCCTCTTCAGGAAGATTCTACATTGTCCCAACAAAAAGCTTGGATGAACACAAAATCAAAGAAACATCTGAAAAATTTATCAATCATCAAATATTTGGGTGACTTACATCTGACATCCAAACTTCAACAAGAGGATCTTCTCCCATACGCATTAGTGTCCATTCGTTGCTAAGCTGTTGCATTGCTTGCAAGAAGTATCGTCCATCAGTCCAAAGCCTTGCTTCGGTTTTCGTGATTAGTGCCAAACCTAAAATCCAGCGATCAAATTACCACCGGAGATCAATTATGAGTAAGTCTCTCCGATTGTCGATCAACGATTTTCAAATCCAGAAGAAAAAAAAAATTGAATCAACCTGCACTCCCAGTGAATCCAGACACGAACTCGCGGCGTTTGTCTCGTGCAGAAACATACTCGCTCTACGTAGATGGCAATTGAAACACGGACAATCCAATTAAATAAAAAAAAAAAAAAATTGAAACTTATTTCAAGTGTTATGAACAAGATTCAAGTAGTAGAATCGTAATCAAGTAACCGAAACAAAATCAAAGATCGGATCACGAATCAAAAAGGGTAATTGAAACAATCAGACCTGGTGATAGTCTTCGGAAGGGACAACCAAAGCGTCAAGAGGAGGAGAGTGAGAGGCCATTAGTGACCTCAAGGAAGATAGAATCTCGGACATGTCGGTATTCTGTTCAGAGAGAAATTGCCTTCTTTTGGTTTTGATTTGTCTCGAGGACGAACACAGATGCAGAGGATAATAAAGCACTGATACAGTTTATGTTTTCGGAGGAATCCCGAAATTGGCTGACGCAACTATATATATATATATATATATATAATTTCCTACATTTAGCGATTTAAATTTTGTAAAAATATACTTATAAATTTTTAAGAATGTTTTCGATTCAACGACTCCAAAGAAAGAAGACGCAATAATCTTTGTTTTGATGATGACTTTATAAAAGAAAAAATGTTGTTATTTGTGGAGATTAATCAAAAGACAATATTAAAGAAAAAAGCATGTACACGCAACCATTGACGTAAGAACCCTATGATGATGCGCGAAACTGAAAACACTCAGAAAAGAAAGAAATTCGATGGAATTCAAAAGAAAGGAAGATTTTATATGATTATTTAACGGGAGGTGGAATTGAATCAAAGAGAAAAAAAAATAAAAGAAGCCATCATGGTTTTTTTTCTTTCTTCTCAAGGTTGTGCAAGTCTCTTGACTATTGCAGCCATGTAGTTTCCTTGATGTTCAGCAAGAGCCAGTTCTGTTTCTGTTGCTTCTCTTGAGCCATCACCAGCAAACACACCTGCTCCATAAGGTGAGCCTCCACGGATCGAGTCCATCTTGAACATTCCAGCTCCAAAAGTGTAGCCTATGGGGACAAATAGCATCCCGTGGTGCACTAGCTGTGTGATTGCTGTCCATCTGCAACAAACACCGACATAGATTTACCAAGTGTTTCTTCAGAGCTTGACATTATAAATGCAGAATGATGCCGCTGAATAAAGGATCCTAATAGTACACTTGTTGAGATCTGCAAAAGCTTTAAGATGCTGAAGCATATGAATTCCCTGTGATGCATTATGCTTCTCTATATTGCTTTGTGTAAAGGAACCAAGCTATTACAGAAACCAAGTGACAAAAAAAAAAAAAAAAAGGAATTGATTCCATAGAACTTAGGAGTAAAAGATGCACTTTATAGGAGGCAACACTCTCATGCCTAGAAATTAAGCAATTTTGGTGGTGAGAAAGTGAGAATCTGATCTAATTAAGTTCATTTTACATTTTCTTATAAATCTCCCCTTACTAGCCTAGCATACTCGCAATCCTATCATACTCGCAATCCTATCATACCAACAGATAGAAGAGCCTACTTAAAGATTAAGACTCACAATAGAGGCCAATCCAATTGAATTCTGAAACTATACCTCTCCTAGAATCCGTTGAAATCAAAGATGAAGCAAGCAATTCACCATAATTATTGCTATCTCTGACAAGCTTTTACTAAAGACACAATCCACCATAGACTATAAACTCTGTTGTACTAGATAAAGTCCTGACCACAACAAACTTTCACCACCTAAAACATAAAAGTTGATGGTTTTGTATAGCTGCATTTATTTCACATGATGACTCAATCAAAACACAAAGCTTTGATGAGAGCAATTGAATACTTGTACTCCAAAAATTCACCTACTTCAGATTAGAACCAACCAAATGCAATTACGAAAAATGGTGATGAGTAAAAGAGAACAAAGCTTACGCAGTAGTCTCTTGGCCACCTCCCTGAGTCCCTGTACTGACGAAGAATCCAGCAGGCTTACCGGCGAGTGTCTGCTCTTTCCACAGTTGTCCCGTCGAATCAAAGAAAGCCTTCATCTGCGCAGCCATACATCCATACCTCGTCGGAAATCCAAACAGAAACCCATCAGCAGCCGCCAGTTCCGCCGCCGTGATCTCCGGGATCTCCGAATCCTTTGGCGGCGTCTTCATTTGCTCAACAACCTCCTGCGACAGCGTCTCCGGCACTCTGTACAGCGTCGCCTCAACTCCGTCGACGCTTTCCACGCCCTTTTTCATCCTCCTCGCCAAGCTCTCGACGTGTCCGTACATCGAATAGAACACGACGAAGATCTTGAGCGGCGGGATCGTCCTAGCCGTAATCGCCGGGGTTGTTGTTCCCGGAGTGTTCGTCGCCGTCGTTCGATCGCCGTCAACGGTGGTCCGATCATCCTCAATCAGGATCGGAACATTAGCAGTGTCGTCGTCATCGATTCCGGGACCATCGCCTGTGGTGGCGAGAGACGACGGCTTCTTCTTCTTGCTGGGAACGCATCCGCCTCCTTTCCCCATCGAGAAAATCTCCCAATTTTCCGTCAACGATAATCGATTAATTAAAAAAATAAATGAATAAATAAAAAACAACGAGCACCTGAAAGTCTCGACTTATATTAATCACCACTCTAATTATCGCAATTAAAAAGATCTTGTGGAACAGGATTTGATTCTGCAAGCGGTTCGGTACAAACAAAGAAATTTCGAACAAAAGGATCGGAATCTTTATCTACTATTCGAGGGCAAAGTTCATACCTCCTAATGTCAAGACGAGCTATCTATTTCGGGGTTAAGCGAAGATTTAACAGTCACAGAAGAAACACAGTCAGGTCCACAAAAACGGCGCCGTATATCATACGGTCAATATTGAGTTGATGATTGGGCTTAACTTTGTTGGTTTCATACAGTTGGGCTTTATAGCTATTAGCCCATTTATTATATAGAAGAGGCCTAAAATATAAGTTAATTCAGATTGGGCTTATCAATGCCAATGGCAACAAATTGCTATTTGTAAATGATAAATCAATCAAACTAGTAACAATTTATAAATATATAATCATTGTTGACATGTTGTTGCTATCTTAACAATAATAGTTATGGAAACTAGCATGTGTAATAAATAATAAATATTTTTTTTGACGTAATTAAGAAAGATTTTAGGGAAGAACAAATAGGTAAGTGGTGTCTCACTTATGTTGCATTGTTTTTTTATCCTCTATCTTTATATATATAATCCAAAATTACATAAAAATTCAAGATTTTGAAAAAACATAAAACAAACGAAATACATATAGCAATGTTTTTTTGAAGTAAAGCTTCGTTCGTTTTCATATTCGCATTCGATTTGATGTGATTTTCATTTTTGTTTGTCAACATAACCAATTTAAACACTATTTTCTTCTATTATATAACATTAACTAAATCCCAATTTAAATCTATTTCTTCGGTTGCATTTTTCATACATGTTTTCAATTTTTTAATATTAGGATTAGCTTGAGTTTTCTCTCACCTATCCGAATCGAAAAGCATGAAAACTATGCATTTGGTCAGAATAACTAACCATTAACAAATTCCACATGCAGCCTAATTAGCTGTATACGTTTTCTAAAGTTTTTCCCAGATACTTTATTTTTGATATTTCAATAGATAAACATCTTTATGCTTGAGTGTATAGTGTGCGTAATTGCGTATATATTCATAAACATAACTATATATTAATGATTATAATACTGCAATTTTATTTGATATGATTATTGCTTTCTTAGTGGCTAATTAATCCGATGGTGTCTTTTGACTTATTTGAAAGCGTACTATTTAAAATCTCTAACGTAGTCAAATTTATTAACCTACCTACGATCTAAAAGAAAAAAAAAGAGTTGCATGAAAATTATCAATCATAGTGTCACAATTACAAAAAAAAAAAATATCATTTGTTAGGAGAATAGTTAATAGACTCGGAAAGTCAAATTTCAGCTTTTGGTAATTAGTAACTGAAATTCTAAACTCTGCTGGTAGAATGTTATAAGATGTAATTTGAAATGTTGAATATCGAACATGTTAGATTTTGTGTATGTACGTATTGATCACAGTTATATAGAGCTAATTAATATATATAGATCTTATCTGATTGGTTAATGTCGGAAAAGGGAAGAATAATTGTATATCAACCAATGTATTAATGTATTAGTGCTTTCCATTGATTAAAAGCTTTATTATGTTATTAGCAATTTAACATCATGCTTATGTTTGTGCCATGTATTACCCTTGGACCACCATGAAAATCATACAAGATCGCGTTTAAAGCTGCAAAAACAAAAATAGAAGAATATTATTAATTTAACAATAAATTAATACAGATGAGGAGATTTTTAAAAAAAAATACTATAATACGTTAAAACTAACACCCCACGAATCTAGGACCAAACCCAAGAGCAATCTAGAAAGGCTTCATCTTTTAGCTGTCATTGGGTACGCCTGTCCGCTGTCGAGTTAATAGCCATGCCTCGTTTGCGAAAACATTTATGGAAATTTATAATCTTAAATCAAGGAGCTAATTGACAAGATTTGTTTGGTTGCTAACCATGTGCTTAAAGCTCTAATCGTGATTTGGGCTGCAGTAGGAACCAGAGAGACAGGTTGGACCTCGAAAGAGGCAAAGGAAATTATTTTTTTTACTCCACGTGAGTGTTTTTTGGACCGTTCACGTTGTGTGTTTAATCGTAAAGATTGTGGTAGTGATTAGTGTCTTAATCGAGTAATTGAGAATATTTTATTGTTATTTTAAAGAGCCAAAGATTTAGGCTTAGGTGTTTACAGGTTTTCATGCTTAATTCACTAAGGAAGGATCCGCAGAATTCTATTGATTTTTTTTTTTATATGCTCTATCGGCTGATCCGGTCAGCTACGGTAGAAATGTACCGAGATGCTACAGAATAGACTACTCACCGATTCAACGATTCAATGGACATCATTAGCTCTGAGCTGGGCTCGGATCAACGGGCCATGAGATCCAAATGGACCACCACCCCGTCTGTCCCGAATTTGGAATATCTTTTGACTAATCAACTCCTTGAAGCATACTGATTGTAAGAGAACAGAAAATGAAAAAAATAACATTTGGGAACAAAAATTAGCACCATAATCATTAAATTATCATTTTAACAATTTTTTGTTTACATCAACAAAATTTGAATATGTGACAAAAAAATATCCTTTGACTATGTAATTTTTTTCTTAATAAACTCACATGAGATTTATGTAGATTTGATTGCAAATAATGCTAATTTTGATAAATAGTTTTATAAAAATAACCACGACAATAATTTGTAAAAAAAATTAGATATTTGTTTAAAGTAAAACAAAAAATGTTTAGTGGTTTGTTTTTCTTTGCGTATAAATATTTTTTGTTTGTTTTTATTTAACCACTAAATATTTTTTAAAATAGTTAATCAGGCAACGGAGCATAATATTTCTTTATAATTATTTGCTCATTGGTTCGTAGATTTACAAGGCTTGTGTCCCAAATGTATTTTATAAAACATTCGAGTGTTGACTTAAAACAAAAAAAAAAAAAACATTTTGAGTATGCTTTATTATAGCTTTGTAATTAGGATCCCTAGCTTTGAATTTGTTTATTAATGAAATCGTGAAAAGATTAATTTACTGGCGTCGCTATCCATTTATTGGTAAAACGTGGAATAGGTCAGTTTTTTAACTTCCAAA
The DNA here is from genome assembly GCA_002933915.1 of Eutrema heterophyllum. Taxonomy (NCBI): domain Eukaryota; kingdom Viridiplantae; phylum Streptophyta; class Magnoliopsida; order Brassicales; family Brassicaceae; genus Eutrema; species Eutrema heterophyllum. The sequence continues at coordinate 506,320 of PKMM01021647.1, forward strand.
AGCTTATTACCATTTGAAAGAAACGCAACCAATAAGACGTGAGAGAGCAAGTTCAAAAGTGGCTCTGTTTTTGATCTCATATCATTTGCTCTATTTTTTCTTTAGTTCTATGGACTGTTTCAAAACTCTAATCTTCTCAAACATTTTGTAAGAATTTTTTTTTTATTAATAAATTTTACATTTCAATAAAAAAAAAGAGAGAGCAAGTTCAATTTTTTTTTTTTAATCTATGTATGATCCCAGGCTTTCTATGCCCAAACTAATTTTCCAGATGTCTAACGAACCAGTGCACGCCCACAATTTATAAAGCAGAACATTGGTGGCCAAACGCACTAGAACCCAGGGAGGGAAAACACATATCCATCCCAGCCAATTTAGCTACTACCACTAGGTCAAGAGCATTTGGTTAGCAAGTTCAATCTTTCTATTTATGGCCTAATACAGCTTTCGCAACTGCATGCCATGCAGCGTGATGATTATTATTCAATATAAATCGTAGGTAGCTTCACAATTCACAAAAGAACTCTACCTCTCAACTCACGCTGCTGATTTAAATTGATCCAGATCGAGTTTTTAATACTAAAAATCGATTCGTTACATACGAGATATGGAATCGAATTGTCTTGTTGCTTTTGATCCAGCACAACACTTCTTCGTATTTCAAATCAGTAAAAGAAAATATAAACATGTATCTGTATGTATTTGCATATGCGCCTTATATATTAAAGAAGTGTAAGGCATCGTAGATTTCGTGCTCAAATTAAGGCAAAATTGAAGGAAAATATTAATGAAAAAATATTGGTCTAGGTAGAAAGAGTTTTCCTCAAAGAAGTTACTTTTAAACAAAAAAAACTTGTTGGCATAAACACAACCATCAATCATTGGCGGAGAAGCAAAATTAAAATAAAATTAAAAAACTTGTTGGCATAAACACAACTATTACTGTTTGTCGCAATCTATTGGGGGTATAGACTACCTAACGTCTATGTGGTGTCTATAGCTTGAGGACCCTAAATTGCAATACATTTGATTCGACCAATGTATGTGCACCAAACATAAATATCAATTTCTTTCCGTGGGTCTATGATTTTGTAGCCTTATATAGTAAATGCGTGTTACATATCTCAAGGTTTTGGTAATACACATCATATAAGATAATGTACTTTTATAGTTTGTCTAACTAATTTAACTTAAATAAATTTGCTGAAGACTGGAGTTGAAGGAAATTAATGGTTTGTACTTTATAGACATTGCTTATAATTGGTAATCGGCTTCTTGCTGATAACTTGGGATATTGTCAAAAGAAAATTATAATGTGCTGTTTTTTAGTGTGTTAAAATTATGTCAATTTTTTTTTGATCAAAACAAGAAATTTCCATTACTCTTCACCAGAGTTTGAACTTACAATAAACAAGTTTAAGGCTTGCTTAGCTAGAGAATCAGCTCGACATTACACTCACGAAAGATAAATTTGAAAACAATAGCATCAAAAGAGAGTAAACACGAACGAATGTCCGAGAAGATGCCATGAAAATTATGTCAATTACAACTACACAAATTCGAGTAATGTAAATAATTATGAACACAATCACCAACGCAAACACAAACATTTCTATTGAAAAAAAAAAATCTCAACAATGCCACTGACCGTATGGATCTGTCAAAAACTCTTTGTTGAACATCGATCCTGTTTACCTCAAAATTAGATGGATTCAAAAATTCACTATACACCAAACGTATGTTAATAAAAAAATTGTATCTAGCTTTTATTTTTATAACGAAAGCTGTGACGGATGAATGACGTACATAAAGGTGAACAAATTTTGTATAAATTGAGTTGTTGTTTTATATTTGCAGGTGGTTCAATTACAGTCAAAGTATTTATACGTACTAGTTTTACAACAGAGAAAACTATAAATATAGTTACGATTAATGTGAGTAATATATCAAGTATATAAATTGATATGCAAAATTACATGGTCTTCAGTAAAAAAAAAAAACGTGGTGTTTAGCCTTTTTCACGAATTACTTGGATCTTTACTTATAGATGAATATATGGACTATATATAATGAGTTTATACTCTCTCTTTTCTTACAAGAAAATGAAAAGAGTATAGTACTAGATATAGCCAATGATGCATATATACGGACATACTCTTCTGGTCTTTTATATGTAATGAGAAAGAGCCAGTATTTTAATCCAAATCCAATCGAGTCGTAGTGTCGTACCTATACGTTTAGTTCTTCGAAGCTTTGAACAGTTAATCCTGAAAATTCAAATTAATGCAGATCTCAATATTTTCTTAAACTCGAGGTTAACAGTGATTTACCCTAAACCCTATTTATGTTGAGAATTATTGAGAAATTACTGTAGCAGGAAGAAAAGAGATTAAATACCGGGAACAATAGACACAATTGTCGCGCATAACCTTGACATTTAGGTCTCCTAATCAAGTTGTATATAAGTGTGTTAAAATATCTAAACTGTCAATAAATATTCTTGAAGATCACCTACACACCACTGCCCATGTGTTTGAAATACCACAAGTTATATATTTTATTGTATATGCACCTTAGATTATACAAACTTCGAACTTTTGTTACTATATGAATGGCGATTAAAACAAGCTATACACCGTTTAGTAATATAGAGATTCGGGTTACTAATGGCATTGTGGCTGCCACGTGTCCGGATTGAAATTGCCCGTTTTGGGCAAAATGTTGAGACACTTTTTTTTCTTTCGTTTCGTCGTCATTTCCCAATTATGAAATCTCTAAAGATATAGGTAATGAGTCCTTTTTAAATTCCCCAATTTACAGTTCATTTCCATTGATTTGGTAAATATTAAATCAAAACGTGATTTTTTTTGTGACGCAAACTATTTAGAGGTAACCCTTCTTTCAAAAAAAAAAAAAAACTATTTAGAGGTACAAGCAAAAGGCCAAACGGTTCTTTGGGGATAAGTTTTTGCCTCTTTGGGATAAATGTGTACAAAATATCACCCTATGCTTTGCCTTTTTTTGTTTTCGATAGCTGGATAATGTATTATTAGTATATATTTTAAATATCATTAATTTTGGATGATAAGTGTAATTAGCCATGTATTTTCCCTAATGAAATTCCGATCAAGGTCAATACATTATTTTTTACATAGTTCTTTTTTTGTAGCTAATTTTCTACATAATTGAGACATAGAAGATCAAATTGGTTCATTTTTATCGTTTCAAAAACTCTGGTACATCAACTTGGTTCAATATACAATATTGAATTCATGTGGGGTTTAGTTTTCTAGCAAAATTACTTGATGAGAAGTTTTTTCAAAAAAGAAAAGAAAAATGTTTATTCATTAATTAATTTTCTTTACTTGGGTCGGTTCAATTGATTTGGCTCGGTTCAATTTTATATTTATAGATAAAGAAATGAATAAAATAATCTGAAATATATAATTCCTTTCGATTTTTTTGGTAATGGTTTGAGTTGTGTTTATCTAAATGTAAGCCAGATTTTTTATCAAAAAAAGAAAGAAAAAAACTTAAGCCAGACGATAAAAAAAACAAAAAAAACTGACCTGTTTGGAGTTTGGACTACTACGTTAAAAAAACTTAAATAACGATCACGACACGTCGACCAAAAGGAGATGTGGTATACTTTGCTGATTCCTCGAAAGTCGCCACGTGGACCAAAAGGAGATGTGCTATACTTTGCTTATCATCACCTTTCCTTCTCTTCAGCGTGTAAACTGTTCACACTTCACAGGGTTTCATGAACTTCACTAACTTAACAGGTTTCATTTCAAATTCAAATTTTGACAACTTACAAAAATTGATCCGCAAAAGATATAACTTTTTTTTTTTCATAGATAGATATTTTATTCCTCGGAATATCTCGAATAACATTCAAACGCAACACAACCGTTTTAAAAAAAAACAAATTATTTCATTCGGAGTTTTCACAGCATAATAGTGTTAATATACTTTAATTTATATGACCTGTTTGGACTACTACGTTCAACTTATGGATTTTTTTCGAACTAACGTTAATAGGTGTATTCGGCTATATACGCCCTTGCAATAACTTTTCTGGGGTTAAATTATATATGTATATATATAAATGTTCAAAAAAAAATTATATATATATATATATATATATGTTTTCTTCGTAAAATATAGATAAGAAATTATCAGCCGTCAAAAAAAAATATAGGAAATTATCAAATGTAGACAAATAATATATAGACACAATCTTATCCAACTGAACACACCTGTTTGAAAATAACAACAATAAAGCGACGAGTGAGGGAACCTTAAAATAAATGTATAAAAAGCGTATGACAAGCGACAGAAAATCATGTGACAAAATTATATTTTTTGAAATATGTTTCAAATTACTGGTGTCGTACAACCAATGTTCTAAATTGCGTTAGGCGCTAGTCGGGCGGTCGGGTTGGATCTAGCGCCTAACCCGAAAATTGGAGATTAATCTGAAATTAATCGGATATTAGTTTTTGGACTTTTATTGACTTTTTAACATATTAATTTATAAATTTATAAATTTATGACTTTTTAATGATTTTTTGGACTTTTTTGAACTTTTAACGATTTTTTAACAACATAGTAAAACCAAATTATAACTTTTCAAGATTTTTGTTAAACAATAAATTAAAAAAAAAAACAAAACAAAACTAGGCGGCCGCCTAGGCTAGCTTGGCGGATGAGGTGGATTTAGCGACTAGTCGGGGAGTAATCGGAGCTAGGCGGAGATTTTTAGAACAAGGCGTATAACTAGAAAATTTGGTACTAACACCTTCGCAAATTCGATAATGTGCATGTATCAATTGTAGTTGATATCAGAAAAGAAAAAAAAAGAATAATTTAAAATAAAAATCCGTCAGCGGTCTCCAATAACCCCTTTTAGTAAATTTTATCTCCTTAACTCGAATTAATATATACTTTGATCCAGGGGCGGAGGCACGGTATGGGGTCAACCGACCCCTACAAATTTTAATTATTTAATATAAATTTTTGAAATATTATTTTACTGACCCCATTGAAATATGTTTAATGAACTCTATAAATCTAAACCAAACACAAATACACGTTACACCAATTAAAAATATTAATTTGAAGCATTTAAATATAACAAAAATCCAAATTAACAATCTAGACCACAAAAATAGACTCATAATAACTAAAATAAAAAAGCAGTATATCCCTTATATAAGTTCTATAACCGATAATAGTTTATTGAGTTTTTCTTCTTTAGAATTTGATTTTCCCGCTTTGTATAATTTTTTATAAATTGTTTTTCTATTTTTCCAGATATACTTACATAACTAGTACAAATTAATTTTTTGTTTGTTACAAGTTAATTTCTACTTTTTTTTGTTACAAGTTAATTTCTACTTAACATGCAGAATGGATAAGACAATAACCTATAGAGAAGTCGCTACACAATATATACGTAAAATTTTAAATTAAATGAAGAATTATAATTGTAATATTTTAACTACAAGCTACTTTTAAAACATGGCAAACAAATACAAAAGAAAAATCTTTAATAATTTTTAAAGTTTATGATATAAGAAAAAATGTTCAAAAACTATATACAATATACTTTGTAGTATTGTTTTCGTATTTTTAGTGTTTTATATATTGACCCCGGTAGAAAAAATTTCTAGCTCCGCTACTGCTTTGACCTATTTAAAAGGTTTTTATCCCTTAATGAACTCAATATCTATGTACACCACTAATTTGTATTTGTTTCATCTCCAGTTAAAGATTATCAGCTGACTACTGTCTTTCACTCCTGTGCAACTACATCGTTAAGCCAATCATACCAAAATTATTTGATCACCATTTAGCTATGTAGAATGTCTAAACAGTTTCAATACATATTAACCTACTGTACTCAAAATTACTCAAACCGTTCCTTCGCAGACAACCGATAAAATTGGAACGATACAAAAAAGATTAGCATGACCCATGTGCAAGGATGACACGTATAAATCGAGAAATAGTCCAAATTTTCAACCAAAATTTTTTTTTCCTCAAACCCTAATCATACCCATGTTGTGTACTGTTATTCTTTTTTTTGGACAATAGTGTGTTATACTGTTAACAAATGATACAAGTTCCAAAAATATGGTATCATCACATACCAGGCTTTTTGGGTGGTACTTTTAATATCAATATTCTGGGTTTCAATAGAGTTCTTTGCAAAATTGTTTTATAAAACTTTATTTAACAGTACAAAAAATAAAAATTGTGTATTGGGTTGGAGAGGTAATCGGAGGAGAGAGTAATACCATCTCCAATTCACTCCATTTTTCATTCCAAATGTCATTATAGAATAAATCATCTTCAACCTTACTCTATTTCTCACTCTAAAATGGAGTTATGAACAGTATTACTCTATATTTGGTGTGACACTGTTCATCCCTCCATATTAGAGTGAAAGAGAATATATTTGGAATATTTTTTTGGGCAATTGTCTAAAATAGTACACTTTTAAACTTTTGTTCCAAACTTATAATCATTAGTTAAAATTGACAATAATAACATAAATTTAATATCAAAATGATCCAAAATTCTATTATAATGGGAAAAACAAAACCCTAAATAGGAAATTGAGAAAAACAAAACCCTAAATAAGAAATAGGGAACCCAAACATAATGTTTTAATTTTATTTTGAATTTATTTTTGCTAAACAAATATTTTTACATAATTATTTGTACTATTTTTGGAATTTTAAATTTGGTATGCAAAATTTAGAACAAAAAATATATGTGCAAGATTTGGAACAAAAAATATACTTTTTGCAATTTTAGAGTATTTTTTTATTTTTTTAAGTAAAAAATGGAGTGGAATGGAAAAAGAAATCAACGTCATTATGGAATTACTCTATTATGAAGTGGAAAATGGAGTAATTGTTGGAACTGTTCTAAGAGAGATATAAGATCATCTGGGATTGGAAGAACATGTAAAGAATTAAAGACATGGCAGTGTTCTTAAAGCAGACACAGTCACTTACGAGAAGATAGAGGGAGACAAAAAAACTTTGGCTTCCATTGTCTACTTCTCCATATTCTACAATTAAATTAATTTAAAAACCTTAAAAATATTATATACGTACGTTTGGTTGTGTTCTCTTATTCGCCACGTTTCGTTGTTGTATTCCTTTCATATGACTCCCATCATGTTCTTTTGTCCCCCCCCCCCCCCCCCCCCCCCCNCCCCCCATATTTTCTCTCTTTACAATTTTTCATAAAGAAACAAAAATTAGAAATAAAAGAACGTGACACATTAGACTTATTACGAGTGCGAACCTTGATACAAATCACAGATCGAGAAGAAGAGAATTGTGGGAATTTTCTGTATATTCACTTCGACGATGCTGCACAAGCTCTTATATTAGAAGGAATTCTAACCTACTTTCCTAACGGCGAATAGAATGTTACAAGCAAATCTTATGGAATTGACAATTAATGTGAAATTGATAGAAACATGGGAAGATATTCACAACAAATCTAGTAGTCACCATCTCGAACCCAAGATATACTGATGATGCCTTTAGACCGGGCTATCATCCATTCTAGCGTTTTATTATATTTTGATGTAACCAACAATAACTAAGTCAGAAATATGGATGCGTTAGTGCATTACTCATGATTTAACTTTAGACCGTGTAGGATTATTTGTTTTTTGGACATCTTTCATTGTAAATCTTAGTACGTTTTTTGCTTAATTACTCATGATTTAACTTTATTATAGTTTTCGAATTTATTCGTACAAAATATGATGTTAAAAGAAGATTGATATAGATGCAATACCCATTAGTATGTATAAAAAAAATAGATTGATAGATGTTGAGTTAAGCACAAGAAATAAATAAATGTGTTTATGGGAAACAAAATAAGATGTACAAAAGCTAAATGGTTCCATACAGAATGATGATAGCAATAACTATTCCACAACTTGGAATATCTGACTAGATGATAACTATTTTATAGCTCTTAACTCCGAACTTTCATCTAATAAAAATCAAGAAGAGAAACAACACTATCCTTAAGGCAGACACGCACATACACCAAAAAGTTATCTTTACCCAATTTAGGGGTCCTTTGGTCCAATATCTTTAAGGAGAGTCCACATCTACAAGCAATTAACATCATGAACATGGAGTTAAACCCATTTTAAGTTAATTAACGAAAACTAATTAATGATTTACTTCGGAGTTGGAATTGGTGACGACAAGTCTACACTCCATCCAAGTCTCCAACCACTTTAAAGTTTCTATCCTTTTTCTCTTTTGATCCCCAAGAATATCCTTTGTACGTGGCTTTAAACCTAGCAAGTAATCTAAGTATTGCACATTGGCCACCTTTTTTTTTTTTTAGTTTTTACTTTTGAAATTAGATGCTCGAATCCGCTAGCACAAATGATGTTGCTATTCCTACGAAATCTTTGAGCAAAAGAGTTCGACTACACATTCCCGTAAAAGTAGAGAAAATGTTCAATGAGCTCTGTTGAGAAACAAATATTCTCAATTAAACCTTTTTTCCGATAAAACACACTATTAGACCTTACAATATACTTGTGATGAAGGAGCCCTTTCTTCTGCATAATTTTAACATTATCTACGACTTTTTTTAATCCGGTAGTGTATATGTTGTCAATTGAAATTTCAAATTTTATGATAAACTATGAAACAAACACATTTTGGGCTTTTTTCAGCCCTAATCTACTAGCGAATAGAAGAAGGGCACCAATTATCTTTACCCAAATAAAATAAACAAAATTTCTTAGCCATTGATCCCTAACCACGAATTAAAAGAGAAAAGAGTCTAAAGTAGTAATGGCTAGATCGGGTCGTGGAGGACATTGAGACCGGTGAATGACCTCTCCATAGGACAGCACAGTCTCATATGCCAAATAGTCCCTTGTTTATTGGTCTTCTCTCCAATTTTTTTAAACTATAGTTTTCTAGAGTCTCGCATTAATACAATAGATTAGTTCGTATCATTTGATTTTAGTAATCATTAATCAACTTTTCAATTTGGTTAGTTCACGTGACTAAAGAGTAAGCTCTCGACTTTTCATGCTCGTATCAATGACGTGTAACTAAATAGTAAGTGTTGTATTTCGCATGGACTGCAACATTATACTCCAATGGGTATCGAGCATTTTTTTTTTTTAATACTTGTCTCTCAAATGGGCACATTGAGATAAAAAGCTATGATAATTTGTTTTTTTCACTGTTTTATTGTTTTTTTTAAAGTATAGTCCGATCAGGTTGAGATCCCAATAGTGGTTTTTTATACTAATAATAATACTACACAAAATTATGAAGGTGGTTTTGTGTCTGTTCATCACAATGCACGATGACCATGTCTAATTAAATTCGTTAATTTCCTAAACAAGAAAGGCTAATCTAATCCCACTCTTGATGGCATTATATTGGATCTCTTGTGATTATGAGTTTAATTTTCTAACTTTAAAATTATGATAAAGAAAATTATTCATTCAGAAGTAAATTTGAGAATTTATTTCTCCAAATACTAATTTTTAGGGAGAAATCTTGAAACACTAATTGCTGTAGTTATTTTCCTACGTTTCATTTTTTCCTTCCTACTTTCACATGAGTTTTAAGTTAGTCATATTAGTCTCAATTATCAAAGCTATGTCTTTACAACATGAAACAATATTAAAGATGGTAATAAAGAAACCTTTTCTCTCTATCTCTTTTTACTTTCAGTATTATCCTCCTAATTAAGTCACAAGACTCACAACGAGGCTTATGTCCAGTGGCAGTTCAGTAATTTTTAAAAAGAAGAAGCCCACATCAGGAAAATGACACTTCATACAAAAAAAAAAAAACTAATTTCTTGGCACCTACACTCCTTATATAAATCATAGGTCTTCCTCTTCCCCAACACAACTTCTCACATCTCATGAAAAGTGAGACAAATTACGACAGAGAGAAAGAGAGAGATCCAATAACATGAACCACACGGTGGATGATCAAAACATGTCTTTTATATCTCAGTTGTACTCTAATGTCTACACTCAGATAGTACCACAACAAGGTTTGTCCCTTTTTGGGGTTTTTAGTTTGTCCGAAATTTTCTATCACTTTTGTTTTGAATTTTACAAAACCCAAATTTCATGGATTTTCTTATCAAAGTACAAGTGGGTTTATTTTTTAGTTGGTTTATCCGAAAGTTTCAATATTTTTTTTACTGTTTCAAAGCCGGGAAACCCCAAAATTTTATGGAAAAAGTTATACAAATTCAAGTGGGTTATCTATTTGAGTCTTTCCCAAAAAAGAAATTCTCGACCAACACGCGTACACCTAAAAATGTTGATATAATCAACGTAAACACATCAAGAAACTAAAAAGTAAAGGAAAAATCCAAACTTTATTTAAGATGTTTCTGTTTTTAGAGCATTACTAATTTGCATTTAATTATCTTGGTCGATCGGTAGGAGAATTGAAGCCACCGAAGCGGAGGAAGAAGAAGAGCAAAGGAGCGGTGGCTGCTGGTGATGGAAGCAAATGCTTGTTTAGGAAGAGGAAGCTTACCGATGAGCAAGTGAACATGTTGGAGATGAGTTTTGGTGATGATCACAAGCTTGAGTCGGAGAGGAAAGATAGACTTGCCGCGGAGCTAGGGCTTGACCCTCGTCAAGTTGCCGTTTGGTTTCAGAACCGTCGTGCACGGTGGAAGAACAAAAGGCTCGAGGAAGAGTACAATAAACTCAAAAACTTACATGACAACGTCGTTGTCGACAAGTGCCGACTTGAGTCTGAGGTATAATTTATTCTCTCTTTTTTTCTTTCTTTGGAAAAAAAATTTATATATGTTCGATTATTCTCTTTTTAATTATGAAGATAAATACGGGTAGGGAGTGGTTTTAGGTTTCATCATGGTCGATTTGATCCACAGTTGAGATAATGATGATACTAATGGTAATAGATATATGTTAAACAATTTTTTCATTCCAAATTAAATAGTTAATAAAGGAAAATATTATACGAAATTGATATATTACTAATCTCTTATAACTACTATGTTAGTCCTAAGTTCGGTTTTGTGTTTACCTTCTTTCCTTCACTAAATTGCATTATTTGAACTAAATATTATGTAATTTCATTTATACATTTTTTGTCTTTGTCATTAATTTAGTTTATGTAACAAAAAAAAAATCAATTTAGTTTAGGGAATTTAGTTTATACTACATTCTTTTGGTAAACTAATCTTTAACTGCCATAAATGAACGTGAGCTCAAGGCTCGAAGAAATTTTTAAAAAAACAATAAATAAGACAGAGAGTTGAGTTGAGAACAGAAAAAGGTTGACACCGAACAGTAAACTGCCACCTTATTACACAACATAAAATACTTTTTAAACCCAAAAAAACAAAAACATAAAATGCGTTCCGTACAATGTTATAATCTTCTTAATAGTGACTAGTCTTTGTCACTAACAAAAACCCATTCATTCATTCATTTAAATTTTAATCACATCTTTGCATTGGTGATTAGTTACGTAATGATTAATTTTACATTTTTCCCTCAGGTTCTTCAGCTCAAGGAACAGCTCTGCGATGCAGAGAGGGATATCCAAAGATTGGCAGAAAGAGTAGAAGGAGGTTCGAGCAACAGTCCGATTTCTTCTTCAGTTTCCGTCGAAGCCAACGAAACGCCGTTTTTCGGAGACTATAACGTCGGAGAAGACGGTGACAACTATGATAACCTGTTTTATCCGGTGCCGGAAAACAGTTACATCGATGGAGCGGAATGGATGAATCTATACATATAAAATTACTAAATTAATAGATTATATAATTGTTGAATTTCTAATGTACAAATATAATGACGATGGGTTTCTCGCGAATGTAATTTGGTTATCTTTATGTAAGCAACAATTGCTTAAGTAGTTAATTTTGAGCCACTTTGTTGTCATAGATATATATATAAAATTCGAAGGAAGATATGTATTAACTAATTAATTTCTGTTTAATTAGGATTTTAATTATAAGATTTAAACTAATTTGGGGTTTCGCCCATAAACTTATCTGTACCCGATACATATTTTTGTATAATGTTTTTTTCTTGTTACTAGTTTGCAAGTTTGCAATGTATGTACGTATATTTTACGCAAATTCTTATTTTATGCTGTCACATAATTCAGGAAGAATCTTATAATATAGGTTATTGTAAATCTGTGTTATAGATTGTCAATATATGAAAGTTAATAGCTTATTCGGTTGGAGTTTTGAATTAGTATTTTTTTATAAAAATTTTGGATTTTTTGGAGTGGAAAATTTCCGTTTATAGATTATGATAAGTCGATTGATGTGGACGATACAATCATAAAAGAGACTATACCGTAAATACCACTCTAAAATTGATATCTACCCTAGTAGTTATGTATACAAATAATAGTTTCATTAACCCAAAAAAGTACGGCCATAAAAGCAGTGCTGGCTCAATATGTGCTGCAAGATTCGAAAATTTTTATTTTTATTTTTATTTTATTTTGTTGAAGATAAAGGAGTAAATGACATGCACATGAGCAAAACGGTTATTAAAACTTTTTATCCATTGGGATAAGAGTTTGCCAGATTTAAATAAAAGAGGACTTCAGATAAAATATAGCTAACTTTCGTAAAACATTATGTGTCAAGTTTATAGCTCACTTGAAGAAGCATAGTTGTAGCTCGTCGTAAGCTTCACTTTACCATTAGAAGAAGTCTATATTGCCAAGGTTGTCAGTAAAAATTTGAGATGTGGTGAATGTCCGTAGCTGTTGGAGTAGACTCTTCTGGTATAATATTAGTTGACCAATTTTTTTGAAATTTTCGATCAAGAGATTTGATGAAATTTCTTGAGACCTACTCGCTCAACTAAGAGAATTGAATAATTTCTTAAGACCGACTTCTTGGTTTGATGAAACTAATCAAATCAAAACAAAGAGAGAAGAGAAATTCTCTTATTAATAATTATCCAAGTCTGCCTCTTACAAAGAATAGTCGAAGCCTTATATAGGCGAGAGGTTCTCAAAACAAAAAAAGAAAACAAAAGTTAAAAGGAAAAGAGTAAAACTGACATAAATTTAAAAACCAGCAAAAATAGAAAAGTTTAAATAAGGAAATCTTGGTTTAAGGTTGCTGAGGCGGTGCTGCATCAGGTCCCTCCGGGTTTGAGAGATTTGTCCTCGAATCGGGCAAAGGATCATCAGCTAGAAAATGGGAGAGGTACTTTACGTTGAACATGTCGGAAGTGTTGATATCAGGAGGAAGTCGTAGTCGATAGGCATTATCATTTATTCGCTCAAGTACTTCGAGGGGGCCTAACTTCTTTGCTTTCAATTTGTTGTAATCCCGAGCTGGCATACGATCTTTGGTAAACACAGCCCAAACGAGATCTCCGACTTCAAAAACAAGACGTCTTCGTTTTGCATCAGCCGCAATTTTGTATTTCTGAGTTGATGTCTCCAAGTTGCTACGAGTAAGCTCATGAATGTGTTGAATATCTTCAACAAAGTCAGCAGCTATTCCATGCAATCGTGTATGATCAGGTAGAGAGGAAAGATCAACAAGTACACGAGGAGAGAAGCCGTAAATGACCTGAAACGAACTAAAACCAGAACTGCAATTTACCGCATGGTTGTGAGCAAACTCAGCTTGAGGTAAATGAGAATCCCAAGTCTTAATTTTCTCGCCCACCAAACAACGAAACAGATTTCCGAGGGTAACTTCTATTTGGCCATCTGTTTGAGGGTGATATGCAGAGCTCATATCAAGACTTGTATTCAACATTTTCCACAAAGTGCGCCAAAAATGACCAAGAAATCGTGAATCTCGATCAGAAACAATTGACGAGGGAAGACCATGTAGACGATATATTTCACGGAAGAAGAGAGTAGCCACTTGAACCGCATCAGTAGTACGCTTACAAGGTATGAAATAAACCATCTTCGAAAAATGATCCACCACTACAANACAGATTTCCGAGGGAACGATTGGTAACTTCTATTTGGCCATCTGTTTGAGGGTGATATGCAGAGCTCATATCAAGACTTGTATTCAACATTTTCCACAAAGTGCGCCAAAAATGACCAAGAAATCGTGAATCTCGATCAGAAACAATTGACGAGGGAAGACCATGTAGACGATATATTTCACGGAAGAAGAGAGTAGCCACTTGAACCGCATCAGTAGTACGCTTACAAGGTATGAAATAAACCATCTTCGAAAAATGATCCACCACTACAAAGATCGAATCAAAGCCTTTTTGAGTTCTTGGAAGACCCATCACGAAATTCATGCTTATATATGTCCATGGCTGCGTTGGAATAGGAAGTGGCATATATAAGCCTGCATTCAAAGCATGCCCTTTCGATCTTTGACAAGTGACGCATCTTTCAACAAACCATTCAACATCACATCGTAGGGAGGGCCAAAAGTAAGAAAACGAGACCAGCTGACGTGTGCGGTCACGACCAACATGACCTTCCGTGTGTAGCTCATAAATTAATTTAAGTCAAAGACTACAATCTGGTATACACAAACGTGAGCCTCGAAACAAGAACATGTCATGAATGGTATAATCAGAATTTCGTCCAGCACAAGTATCTTCCAAGATACGACCAAAGAAACGGTATGTGGGATAAATCCACAAACGTACTGAATCCTGGGACGGAAACTCGCAAGATGGCCAGGGCAGAGTGACGTCTACTCAATGCGTCAGCCACACGATTAGATACGCCAGATATGTGTTTAATCACAAAGGTAAATTGCTGCAGATACGAGACCCAAGAAGCATGGCGCGACAACAGTTTCTCCTGACTGGTTAAGTGTTTAAGTGCGTCATGATCAGTATAGAGCACAAATTCCTTGTGGAATAGGTAATGTCGCCAATGTTTAATTGCTTGAATGATCGCATATAACTCGATGTCGTAGGTGCTATAACGAAAGTGGGCACCAGCTAACTTCTCACTAAAGAAGGCAATAGGACGTTGTCATTGACTTAAAACTGCACCAATGCCGGTCTTAGAAGCGTCAGAATGTAGTTCAAAGACCAGAGAAAAATCAGGCAGAGACAATATTGGAGCTGTAACAAGTTTTTGTTTGATGATCTCAAATGCCATAGTTGCTGCAGGAGTCCAAACGAACGTACCATCTCGCATACAATCGGTAATAGGAGCCATAAGACTGCTGAATTGTGGAAAAAAACATCGGTAAAAAGATGCCAATCCATGAAAGCTGCGTTAACGTCTTAGGAAGTGGCCAAGAACTTATTGCTGAAACTTTGCTTGGATCGACGGCTAACCCTTGAGCAGAAACAATGTATCCCAAAAAATGTACCTTCTCCGATCCAAACTCACACTTTTTACGAGTGGCGTAAAGCTTACTCTTCCGCAAAACTAATAAGACATCTCGTAAATGATGTACATGATCCTCCCAAGTCAAGCTAAAGATGAGAATATCATCAAAGTAAAACGATGACAAATTTACCGATAAAAGAACGGAGAGCTTGATTCATAACACTCATAAACGTGCTAGGAGCATTTGATAGTCCAAAGGGCATTACCAGCCACTCAAATAATCCTTCTCGAGTCTTGAATGCGGGTTTCCACTCATCTTTGGGTGTAATGCGAATTTGATGATAGCCACTCTTCAAGTCAAGCTTCGAAAACACTGTGGCATCGCCTATTTGATCCAACAAGTCATCAAGGCGAGGAATAGGAAAACGATAACGGACTGTAATTTTATTGATCGCACGACTATCCACACACATACGCCAAGAACCGTCTTTCTTGGGTATTAGTAAAGCCGGAACATCACAAGGGCTTAAACTTTCTCGCAAAACTCCTTTAGAGACAAGATCTTCAACCTGCCTTCGTAACTCTTCATGTTCACTGGGGCTCATGTGATAGTGTGAACGATTAGGAAGAGACGCATCTGTAATCAAATCAATGTAATGTTGAATATCACGTAATGGAGGCAATCCAGGAGGGAGATCATTGGGAAAGACATCAGATAATTCTTGTAATAATGGTTCTAAATGAGGAGAAAGAGCCTTGTCTTGAGGAGGAGACACAGCTGTAGCGATTATGAGAACTACCATTCCAGATTCTCGCATCTCTGTTTCAAATGGGGTACGTTGCATTAACATGATCGGACTTGGAGGCGGAGCTGGCAGTGCAGGAAGTGCGGGCAAAGATGGTTTCAAAGTGAACGTTCGGTTATTGAAACAAAACGTATATGTATTAAGATAACCATCATGAGTGACACGACGATCGAATTCCCATGGTCGGCCAAGCAGCAGATGGTAGGCGTCCATTGGGGCAATATCACATAATACTTGATCCTTCTAAGCATTGCCAATTGAAAATTCCACTATGCGCTGGGAAATAGAGACGTCGTTTCCATGTTGTATCCAACCCAACTTATAAGGATTGGGGTGTGGTTGTATAGGCAAATTCAATTTAGAGACCACTTCGTCTGCAATGACATTCTCACAACTTCCAGAATCAATAATAAGGTTGCAAACTCTGCCATTGATCGTACATCGAGAGTGAAAGAGTTTGTTTCATTGAGAAGTTTCTTCAAGAACTCGCGGAGCTAAACATGTATGTCTCACTACCCGAAGGTGACCCACATCCGCCTGTAACTCCTCAGTTTCGTCCACAACTTCTTCATCATAAACCACTTCCACATCTCGTCCAGTATCATCGAGAAGCAGACCAAGACGGTTACGGGTGGGACAAGAGGATTGACGATGCCCCGGTTCGCTGTAATTGAAGCAACGCAGCGTACTTGGTCTTGTAACACGAGAATTATCAGGAACGGGCACAATCTGTTCTGATTTTGGCATGAAAATTCTTGGAGACTGACCATTCGCGTTCGAGGGAAGTGAAGGACGAGTTGTCCGCGATGAGCTCCACGCTGAATAGTTGCCTTTTGTTTGAGCTTCAATAGTCAATGCTTGTTGATGAGCTTCAGATATTGATAATGGTCAGAACAAATTCAAAGTGTGTTGAATCTGTTGTCGCAGACCACCAACAAAACGAGCAATTAATTGCTGCTCTGAATCTCGAATATCAATACGAGTTAATAGCAAAAAAAATTCAGTAGAATACTCTTCCACCGTGCGAGTACCCTGTCTCAAATTCTGCAAACGTTGAAACATAATATGATCGTAATTGAATGGTAGAAACGTTTTGCGCAAGTACTTCTTCAATTTATCCCAAGACATGATTTTTGCTTTTCCTGCACAAGCTCGAGTTGTCTTCAATTGCGTCTACCAAGCGGCTGCTCTGTTTCGGAATCGCATAGCGATAATTGGAACACAACGATCTAAAGGAACTCGTTTGAATTCAAGTACCTCCTCAACCGTTACGATCCAATCCAAAAGCTCCTCTGCGGTTGAACCGCCATGAAACTCGGGAAGTTCAGATTTAAATCCTTGTTCCCATCGTTCATTGAATCCGTGGAGATCGATAGGGTGTTGAACCTGACCTGCAAACGGGTTGTCCACGTTGTCGTGGTCACCATCATCATCATCAACAATGTTTTGTGGAGGGGCACGTTGCACAACTAATGCCTGCTTCGCCACCGTGAGCTGCTGCATCTGTTCTTGAAGACGAGCAAGAGTTTGATGCGTGAGCTCGGCTTCCGTCGGAGGGGGATCGCGGCGTGGTCTGACCATGGTAATCGAATGGGTTTTGTTCTGATACCAACATGGCGCAGCGTAAGTAACAGAGTTGTAGCTCGATCAAGAGATTTGATGAAATCTCTTGAGACCTACTCGCTCAACTAAGAGAATTAAATAATCTCTTAGGACCGACTTTTTGTTTTGATGAAACTAATCAAATCAAAACAAGGAGAGAAGAGAAATTCTCTTATTAATAATTATCCAAATCTGCCTCTTACAAAGAATAGTTGAAACCTTATATAGGCGAGAGGTTCTCAGAACAAAAAGAAAAACAAAAGTTAAAAAGAAAATAGTAAAACCGACATAAATTTAAAAACCCGCAAAAATAGAAAAGTCTAAATAAGAAAATCTTGGTTTAAGGTTGCCAAGACGGTGCTGCATCACTTGACAACTAATGGGTAAAGTTTTTATTATGGTTATCGAACCTATTGTGTATACATGATTTGAAGATTTTTGACACATCTTTTAAAAGTCAACTAAAAATTTGCATAGCAACTGCGTATTCTGAAAAGCAAAGTAGTTTCCTAACATGATTTGAAGATCTTTGTTTTGGATTTTGATTGACGTTCTGATATTTTTTTTATCTAGACATATACTAGATCCTAATTCAAATTATCGACCGAAAAAAATATGGTCTCATAAAGCTTAGAATCGGTGGACCCACGAAGAAATGTTTGGCGAATAAGTGAAGGATTTGATGTAATTTGGGTAAATAGATAGTGAAGTGTAAAGCAAACGTAATGTAATGGCTCTTTCCTAAAACGGGGCGTAAGTATTCGAAACCACTTTCAACACATTCACTGTATCTAGTGTGTTGTATTATATTGTCTGAGTCGTCCATATGATGAGATTAAAAAAGTTTGTTACCTTTTTAAATATGGTGATCAATCACATCAACCACCTAATGGTAATGGTAATGGTAATGTTCCACGAAAGATGCTATATTTAAGATAAACAATCTGTTTCGAATGCACTGAATTTTGATATCTATTATATATTTGTAAATATTATTTTTTTGAATGCATAATTAAAACTCTTAACGAGTTAACCATCGGATGAGTTTTTTCCCCTATATCTTATTTAATCAGAATCTTGTAGTCACATACACACATTATATATATATATATGTCAAAAATATTAATATATAAGCTATGAAAGGACGACATGAAAAGTTTCTTTTTATCATAAAGAATTACAAGATTTGAGACATCTGTGGTAGCACGAGCTCCTAAGTAACAAAAAAAAGAAGAAAGAAATGTTTGCAATATCTTAGTGACTTATCAAACGAGGCCCAATGAGCCCATGAATGTCATGTAAGGATCTACCGAATTAGCTTGTTAAGGAGCCCGTCTCGAACATTAGTTTCTTTTGTTATTTTCTCTTTTATTTTTTGGAGAAATTTTTAGTTTTATTATGTTTTGTGACTCTCAAGCGAAATTTTATTTATTTATTTTTACAATTGATGCATGTTGATAAGTTTAACTCTAAGGTAAAAACTGCGTAAAGAAAAACTTATTCGTAAAAATTATCGATTAAATATTGAGAGCCGAAACAAATTTTAAGGTAATATTCAAGTTTTACAAAACAAAATCATGTTATCAGTCTTGGTATTTTAATTAGCAAGAAATTTTAATACTATACGCTAAAGAATTTACAATTAACTTTATTTATAAATAAATGAGACAAACATGAAACATGCAAACCTTGGAAACAGCTTTCACTTGGTTAGTTTTGTGTCAAAAGACAAAATTAACAAATATATAGTATGCATAAAAGGAGAAAAAATATTAAATATCACTTAAAATTACATTATTCATCTGCTAAAAATAAAGGATACAACCTAAATAGGTTACCATTGTCATCAAAATATATAAAAGATGTATTCAATCTAACATTTGGAGTAAATTGTATTAAAATCACAAATCTTATGTTATTCAAATATGAATTTTAAAAAGTCTTTTAAAATCTCACGTTATTGAACTAGTGATTTGTAAATGAATCTTCAAATCCACTGTTATTAAAAATATTTTAAGTAGTGGGTTTTAAGAGATTTTTAGTGATTTGAAGGTGTTTTGGTGGAGTTTTTTAACTAAAAAACTCAAATCATAAAAGATTTTAGGTGACATAAAAGACTTTAGTTAAAAAACTAAAAATTAAAATCTCATGATTTTAGGTGAAATTTTATAAAATTTTAAAAACAAATCATAACAACTTACCTAATTCACTCAAATCATTTAAAAATTCAAATCTTTTTAAATTCTTCTAAATATTAGATTAAATAGACCACCATATATATTTTTATAATAGTTACCGGTAATAATGATGTGAATTGATATTTCCTTTTTGAAATAATTGAGTAGATGAGTCACACCAACTGTAGCTACCGTGTCAAAACCTTATCCAGTAACACGTATACAGCTGGACCTCTCCTTGTCGCACGTGTCAGATCATCAAACCCTAATCCCTTAATAAAAAAAATAAAAATAAAAACTTTCCTCTTTCTTCGCATTCCTCTCCTCCTATCGGACTTCGCCACACCAGATCGGAGAATCTCAAATCCTCTTTTTTTCCTTTTCCTATCTTCAAGTTTTCCCGACAGATTCAATGAAGCAGTAAGAGAAACCCTAGAGATACAATCCGAATTATCTTCTTCGGAGCTGCGACCGGAGTTTTTTCTTTTTCTGGGTCTGTCTGATCTGTCGGAGAGGAGAGACGACGTGTCTGCATCTTTGTCTCACTCTCTCCACAATTTAGGTAAAATCCTACCTGGACTTCCACATCAGTCCTTTTTAAAAAAAAAGTTTTTCGTCTAAATCTCTGTATGCAAACACTCTTGCATGAACGGATGTACTCTTTTATGATGATTGTGTGTTGAAACTTGGATTGAATTCGTTAAACAATTATGCAAATTGAGGTTATTTAGGGCCTGGAGAATTTGTTGTTTTCAAGAAAAAGGTGTACTTGCTCTTGTTCTGTTTAAAGCAATTATCTTTCTCGATTTTGAATTTGCTCCTCTTGGTTTTTTTTGTTGTTGTCTGTAATCAAGTTTCTGTATTAGTTCGATGTGTAGTACAGAGCATCCTTTTGAGTTTTTTTTTATTGAATCTTCATCTGATTTTTTTATGTTGACTTTTCTCTGTTGAGGTGCTTCCAAAATCTTTGTCTTGACAGATTCTTGCTCCTTCTTTGTAGACTGCGTAACACAAGTTTTAGC
This sequence comes from Eutrema heterophyllum, assembly GCA_002933915.1. Taxonomy (NCBI): domain Eukaryota; kingdom Viridiplantae; phylum Streptophyta; class Magnoliopsida; order Brassicales; family Brassicaceae; genus Eutrema; species Eutrema heterophyllum. The sequence continues at coordinate 527,259 of PKMM01021647.1, forward strand.
GGATAACCAATGGGAACGAGCGAAGAGAAGACGCCATTTAAACCTTCAAAACCAGCTTCCTCGGCACAGGTTGTTCATTTTCTTCTTCTTCGTCCTCTCTGCGTCTTTCGTTTTGTATTGGATATTCATGTGCCTAATCAATTTCATGGATACAGAAACTATACAGTTGAATTACATTTTTTTCTTCAGCCTGCGTGTGATTGATGTATCTACTTCTTGTTTGCAGGACATTCCTCCCACACCGTATCCAGATTGGTCAAATTCAATGCAGGTTAGTGTGACACGCACAACTTTGGCCACTACTAGTTCTCATAGTGTAGTGTCTTCTCTCTCGAGAAACACCTGAGATTGCCAGAACACAACAGTATTCTCATTTGTTTAGGCTTATTATGGCGGAGGAGGTACTCCAAATCCTTTTTTCCCATCCCCAGTTGGATCTCCTAGTCCTCACCCGTATATGTGGGGTGCTCAAGTAAGCTTCCCTTGTATCGTTGTTGATGTGATCCTATGGAAAACAAGTTTGCACCTTTGTATTTGGATAACACGAACTTGAGTTTTATTTTCTGATGTTTAATACTTTCAGCACCATATGATGCCTCCTTATGGGACCCCAGTTCCGTACCCAGCAATGTATCCTCCGGGGGCAGTCTATGCCCATCCTAGCATGCCCATGGTAATCTCCATACCATTTAATAAAATTCAAACGACCGTATTAAGTTTTTTCGCTCTGTTACACGGAAAAGGTACAACATATAAAGTAAAAAAATTTGCTCCACATTCTTCTGTTGTAGCCTCCTGCTTCTGGTCCAACCAACAAGGAGACTGTGAAGGACCAAGCTTCTGGCAAGAAGTCAAAGGGGAACTTGAAAAGAAAGGGTGAAGGAGGTGAGAAGGCACCTTCTGGTTCAGGGAACGATGGTGTCTCTCAAAGGTGCGACCTATAATGCTTCATTTAATGTGTTACTTGTTGAAATTGGTCTTCTATCTAGCAGGGTTATATGAGGAAGCTTTGATGTGATTGTTTGATGTAAATTTCTCCGTTGTGCAGTGATGAAAGTGTCACAGCGGGGTCATCTGATGAAAATGATGAGAATGCCAACCACCAGGTACTGATATAAGTTTGACATGTTCTCTGTTGCTTCAATGCTTTGTGCAATATTTAACTGAATTTTATGTTAATGTAGGAACAAGGTTCAATTAGAAAGCCGAGCTTTGGACAGATGCTGGCGGATGGTAAGCTTTTCGCTGCCACACGCTTATGGTTTTCCTTTGTTTGCGTTCTCCATGTTTTCTTGACTTGGTATAGTTTCCTTAAAACAGCAAGTTCTCAGAGTAATACTACTGGTGAGATAGTGCCCATGAAGCCAGTGGCCTCGGGCACTAATCTGAATATCGGGATGGACTTATGGTCTTCCCAGGCTGGTGTAGCTGTGAAGGTGAGACTAAACATCATTCATCTTATCTTCATGCGCAAAGTAGCCTTTCTGATTTGGTTTATAAACTCCTGTGTTTTACTCAATAGGATGAACGAGAGCTCAAGAGGCAGAAGAGGAAACAATCTAACCGTGAATCTGCGAGGCGGTCTAGATTGCGGAAGCAGGTAACGTACTACTAACTCTGTGGTAGTATCAGTTTGCTCTGTTTTTCATGTAATTACTCATTCCTTAATATACCACTTTGAATAGGCGGAATGCGAACAGCTTCAACAGAGAGTAGAGAGTTTGACAAATGAGAATCAAAGCCTGAGAGATGAGCTCCAGAGACTCTCCAGTGAATGTGAGAAGCTCAAGACTGAGAACAACACTATTCAGGTAACAAACTCGATTCCAAATTATGAATCTTGCCAACTTCTAATTTATGTCCCTCGGCATTTACACGGACTCATTGAACATATACAGGATGAGTTGCTGAGAGTGCATGGACCAGAGGCCGTAGCTAATCTGGAACAGAATTCTGCTGCGTCTAAAGATGGTTAAGGAACAAATTAAATTAACAGTTAGGAAACATGGGAACTTTATAACGGATTATTGGGATTTTTCAACACCGGATAAAACTTATTTGTAAACCAGTCTAAAGTTATTTAACATGACTATTCAATCGTTTGACATTGTTGTGTAATAGAGATTCGACATAAGGCTGTAAAAGCTGCAAAGCTAAGACTACTCTTGTTTTATTTAGTCTTCATGATCGGATTCAGATTCTGAATCTCGGTTTGTTGCCGTTGATAGTCCTGGTTCGGGGCTAATGTTTGGGATTTCTCCTTGTCGTTGGCTTGGTGGTGCAACTTCATTGACTGCTGGAACAAGAAGCACAATAAAATCCTGTTCAATAACAAAGTATATATAACTCGGGATAGAAAATTAGAGTTTGGAAACTAACCTGATCCCAAGATTTTGACAATCATTGATCGCACAAACCGTATTTCTCCTTGGTGTGACCTAACGACCTTGACCTGCAAATGTTGTGTGTTTACAAAGCATTTGTAGAGAAACTCAAGAATGCGGAATCATCTCAGTTATGAAGAAAGCAATAATGTACCATTCCCTCATATGCTCCATCCACGAGTCGATCCACTCTAGCTTGGTGTCGTATGAGGAAAGGGCGCAGGTGGTTGCTATATATTTGTTTTGCTCCCTATCACCGGAAAAGGAAGCAAATTGAGAATAGCAAAACCGATCAATAACGGGCTAAAGCTTCTTAAGATGTTAGATGATGGTTACAAAGAGAATGGGAAAGGTACCTCGATGGTTGGGAGTTGAAGCCAGACGAGGAATGCAAACTTCACATGATAATATAGCGGAAACCTGGAAATAAACAGAGTTCATTGCGTATAAATACTCTGAATAAAATCGGTAATGGTATCCTAATAGATTTCAATAGGGCCTTGTTTCTTGATAAAGTCCATTAGAATAAACAAGAAACCGTAAATCTAACGTCATTGGAAAATCATCACGATATTGTATATAGCTTTGAGATGTCAATCGTACCAAGAAATGATCTTGTCCGTGAACACTTCAACAAGGCTGAAAGAACCATAAGCTGCAAAGAAGGTGGAAGAGAGAGGGAAAAATATATCAGATGCAATTTGAAAGAAGGCCAAAGGAGATTGCGATAAACTCTTGAAGATAAACAGCATAAGAACAGTTTAAGAAGAGATAAGGTAAAGAGTTAGAAAGTTCATAGCAATTGCAGTAACAATATACAACCTGCCCAGTAAATAAGCCATTTTTGTTGTTCATTCTCATCTCTACTCTCAATTGCCTTGAAAGTGGAGTACACAGGCAACCCGATGCCAATGGAGCAGCTGCAGGAAAAAAGATTCAGACATACAGCAAAAGTTTCCATCATAACCGAATCATTGAGTCAATTACAGCTATACCTTTTAATAGAGTAAAGAAACCAAAAACAACAAGCAAACAAAACTTGTCTATTGATAGAACAAAAGGAATACAAGATTCTCCAACAAGAGATTGAGTCTTGTCCTAAAGGTACCCTAAAGTATTCCAACTAGATGTAGAACCTTTGACCACTCGGCTAAGCCGATAATCATGAAAATACTCCCTACCCCGTTGCTTCACACATCAAAGAAGAATCTACTTAATCAGATCGTAATCTCATCAATCACCTACCAATCTAATCATTCATCTCATTGTACCATTAATTTAGCAAATTAGATTGCCATCACCATACAGTTGGAATTTGGTGAGAAGAAAAAAAACTCACCATGCTGTACGAAGTACGATATTCGAACCAAGTGGAGAAAGCAATACACGTAACCCAACCTGAAATTCCATAGAGAAGACAAATATTTCCCTCGATCAAAATCATGTACATTAAATTACCCAAAATGTGAGAATCCTCCAACAGTATAGAGATTGAAATATCCAGTCATCCACTTCTCCAATCGGCTACAAAAACCAATCCAAAAGACCAATCCACTGCAGAAGATATCTCAATTCACCCGTCAATGCAACCCAGAACACAAAACGTTCACAAAGACCTAGACTTTTCGATGATCAGAGAAAGCAGGCAAAACTTAAGGTGATTTTGAATACGAACAAGGCAGTACGAATGAAGAAGATTACAGAATCCACCCGATAAACAAACATATCCAATCAAGCAATCTAACACAAACGAATCCCTAAAGAACGGATCGGGACAAAAGCCGTACAAGCGGAAACAGCCATCTGATATTGGAAAGATTACCTCGCTGGTGAAGCCGGATCCGAGAAGCGCCATAGATGGAATCTGTGAAGCAAAGCCGCTCATCGGAGATTCGTAGGTCGGTTTACCAGATTGACGAACTCGGATTTTCCGGCACAAACACACTCGAAAAAGGTCACTTGTGTTTGAATTGGGATTATGAATGATTAAAGACTCTCGCTGGAACAGAGACTCTCTTTATAGAAAGGTATTTTTATTTTCTTATTTAAATTAGAAACACCAAAAAGATTAAAACAAGTTAAAGCATTAAAAAAGAAAATTGAAGGCGTGAAGATACAATTCGATTCTATATCATTGTTAAACCAAACCAGTCTAATCTACAACACCCGACCCGGTTTATCTAAAACCGCCAAGCTGACGTGGCAACAAGTGCCCTTCCGTGCCAGCACAGCACCAATTCTCCCTGTCGTTTTGCCACGTGGAATCCTCTAACCTGCGCCTTCTCCAGTAAACACTCAGCTTGAAAGTCGGCGAACTGGCTTAGCTGGATCGGCCTCATCCCGGCGGCGCAGAACGCTTCCCGCCAAGTCATCTCGGCGGCGTTTCTCCTATCAGCCGCCGTTTCCACCGCCGCTGATATTTTTGGTCGCAGAACGAACGCTTCGACGATCTTCTTCACCAAATCTCCGGGAGGAGCGGCGGCGTCGAGCGACTCCAGTACCATCGTGTAGAACTCGAGAGCGCTAACAAACTCCCGCCGGAACGATCCAGATCCGGCGATCTCCGTCCATCCTTCGCTATCGACGAAAACGACGACCTTGGGTGATACTCTCCGTAGATTGTTCACAAAATCGGCGATTCCATTCAGACGACGGAAAATCGCCGGAGATATCAGAACGACGGTTCTCTCTCCATCCACGAACCTAATGGCCTTGAAAGATAACATCTCGAAAGTCTTCATCAGAACGAATTCGATCTGGAAACGAATTTTCATCTCCGCGGCGAATTGAGTTAGGTTTTCTTTCACTAGCCTCGTCTCGACGGCGCACTCCTCTGCCACAACCGCCGTAACTCTCAGAAACCCGCCGCTGACGGATTTCTCTGCGATTTCCCTCATGAGCGATGCGTATTGACCACCGAATCCGATCTCGAAATCCACCACGTGGACGAACGGAGAAGACGACTGCGAGCTCAGCGAGTCGAGGATCGCTTGGTTCGCGGTGAAATGAGAGAAGAGAGGAATCGGAGAAATCCCGGAAAACTCCTTAATCGCTCGAATCTTCTGAACAATCTCGGACCATGAAGATAACCGTGTGGGATTCCGGTTCGATCCGGTTAAAAGCGATCCGATAGCTTCCTTGAAGTAAAACGCTGCTCTCTGTAACGGTCTACCCGCCGGAGATCTCAGGCGTTGATTGAGGCGTGATAAAATCACGTGAGCGAGTTGAAGCTCGTCCGATTCGACACAATCCACGACTCGGATGAGATCCTCTATGAAATCAAATCCTCCACCATTGTCGACGACGCTATCGAGAGAAGTGAAGCCGTACCCGGAAGTCTGATTCTGAGCCGGAAAAACATCGGATGACTCGAAATCCGACGGTTGAATCTGATCGGGGAAGCCAGGGAGATTGGAATCGACGGCGTAGAGTGGGCCGATAGCAGAATCGGTGGTAGTAAAACCGGTTTTCAAGGGATTAGGAGCAGAATCATCATCGAGCTCCAATTCCTTCATAATGGAATCCCAATCCATGGAACGCATCACATGTTCGTCCATCGATAACTGATTACCATCAGTACCGTTAGTGTTATTCGATGGTTGATTGTCTTGAGGAGACGAAGCAGGGATTTTCATGTTAGAGAAGAAGAAAGGTGAAGCAACAAAAGAAAACTAAAAATAAAGTTTTGTTTTTCTCTCTGTGGAAGTTTTGTTTAGGAGAAAAGGAAGAAGAAGGTGGCGGGGCTTTTGAAAGGTATGATTGGTAAGCTTTTTATCCTTGAGGGAGTGCGTGCAATCAGATTTTTTACTTTGGTAACCGTGTCTAATCCGGGTTTTTTGGTTTAGATTATATATATATATTAAAAAAAAAATCCATTTGTATTTGATAATATATGTGTATAAATAAATATAGCATTTTCACAGCTATGAAGTTTGATCGAACATGACATATTGATTTGTATGAATAATAATCAAAAAGAGAGATTTCGGATGACTCTTCTATATGTTATGTAATACTATTATTTATCATAATATATCCCCAAAACTATATACTAAATTACACAACTAGCAAATTTTCCAGCTCTCTAGAGGGCTAAAATACAAATAAAGTTCATCTGCTTTTAAAAGAAAATAAAAAATTATTACATTGAAAGTGATGCAAGCAAGCTCCATTATGTTGATCATCAAGAAGGTAAAAGTTTTAAAAGGAGAAAAAGGAAGTTAAAAAAGGTTAATGATTTCGTCTTCTTTTTCGTATGAGTGGGAATTTTTCGAGTCTTTTTCATTCTAAAATATTAGACACTGTCTAAACTCCACCAAGAAGTTAAACATGTTTTTATGTGATTTAACATATACCTGAGTTTTAAGTCAACTTTCAAATATTTGAATTTTGTAGATATTGATTTCGATAGTTAAATCTCATTATTTTCTAATACACGTAGTTTTGGGTTGAAAAAATTCTAGCTACATGTTAAAATAAAAATATCTAGCTGTACAACTCTACATCGTTTTTTATATTCAACTACGTTATATAATTTTCATTACACGTAACTGTTACTACCACACTAACTACAAAAAAAATTAATATTATATAATCGCCACTATATATGAAATTTTTTAACGTCGTCAAATTTTATAATTTTTTTAAACTAGTTCTCATAATTTAATCTATTTTGATACTTTACAATATGAACAAAACATAGTGTAGTTTTTATACAGTATATCACAATAGTTTAATAAATTCAGATAGGTTAATGAAAAAAAAAAATTGGATTGAATATAACAAAAAAAGAAGAAGAAATTAGTGTATAAAAATCATTCCAATCGATCTGTGAAGTGTTAACGGACAATAATTCCCGGTGCTTGCGACCAAAAAGGAAAGAAGAGTGACCACTGGGCTTTATGTGGATCCCACATTTGGACACGGTAAAAAGCAGGGGAAAGTAACCGGGCCCACAATGGGCTTACTTTTGAGGTAATTTTGTCGGAGATATTGCCTTAGAAGCCCATGGGCAATTGAATATATTTTCATTTTTACCGTACAGAGATTGACTGATCATGAAGTCAGCGCGTAAGAATCACGCCCACTTACTTAGCCCCACACTACTCTCTCTCTCTCTCTAAGCGGGCAAAATGTAGAGAGAGAGTATGAAGAAGAATATGTTCTCCTCTTCACTTATTGCTTTGATTTTCATGGGAAATGATCTTTTCTTTTCCTCTCTGATGTTACCAGAAAACTACAAAATCCATTCCGCATTCTTTTGAATATACTTTTTCCTTCTTGTAATTAGAAAAGTTTTATGATATTCGACTATTAATTCATTAATTTCCGAGCGTAATGCAAAATTCAACCTGTAACATCGTGGAAAAAATTGTTCAAAAAAAAAAAAAAAACATCGTGGAAAAAAGGTTCCACTCATCATTCAACTTTTGCTAACATAAATTCAACTTTTTTTTCTAACAAAAATTGTCTTTTTTTCTTCTTTAAACTTTATTTGTGTTATATCGTAATGAAGATTTTATGCTTTATAGCGGCTCAATTAACACACTAAAATACTAAATTTATTTTTTGTGGCAGCTCTAATAGTTGTTTATTGTTAAATTAGTGACCAAGTCCACATTTTTCTTACTTTAAATAACTATGTTTTAAGAACTATACATATTCGATCGTGTGAACGCTTACATGCAATGGGATCCACTTGTATTATAGTCTCATGCTTACCTTACACTTTATTTTGTTTATCTTCGAGGATTAGACATGATCACATGATTTGATCCCAAAAAAAAAAAGACATGATCACATGAAACACCATAATATTATGGAGTTCTAATTGCCGAACAAAATTTCAATGATTTATCGAACAAAAATCATTCGTCAATGAAATATATATATATATATACCTCCTTTTCGATCGTTTTATAATCTGAAGGGTTTAGACCAAAACCAAATCGGTTTCGAACTTTATTAACACACCATTTTTGTTTGTTTGTTAGAAACATGCATTTTGTGAATTTGAACTCAAATAGTAACATAAGGACAACACTAAATTACATGTTGACAAAAAAAACACTAAATTTCATATCAATATATCATAATTACTTCTTTTTTCGTAATAACAATTATACACATATAGATGAATTACATTTTCATAATGCTCCGAACGTTGAACTCGACCACCGAAACGTTATTTCTTATTAGCTTGATATTGACCTGTTGATTTTGGTCAATATTTTCATACAACTAATTCGGTAGGAAAAAAAACGATAGACCGATATGTACAACTGTTTATTTAAATCCGATATCTTATATTCGGTAACGAGCGCTTAATATGTAAAAAAGAATTAAAAAATTAATGACAAATGTTCTGCATATTATAATGTTATACAAACAGGACAAAATCTTATACCTACATTACATGATTGGAATTTGGCTAAAAAAAATCAGTTACAACAAAAAAAATGGCTATAAAAAAAGAAGATTATACTCATAAATAATGTTGGTAATTAAAACAAGTTCTGTTTTTTACACACGTGATCGTATATTAAAACAAACGAATGAACGATCATATCTTATATTCCCCACTGATCTGCCAATATTCTTTTACTGACCGACCAATGGATTCTCTCGTTACCAAAATTGTGCCACTGCCAAAGGTTTGTTTCTTACTCTTCACTGTCTTGGTAATTTCAAAATATGTAATGTCATCTATATTAATTATAACTAGGACTTAACCCGCGCTAATTATAGCGCCATGGTAATTTTTTTAAAAGAAAATTATTTTGAAATTTATGAAAATTGCTTTTATATGAATTTTACAATATGACTAACTAATAATTATAGATAAAACTGTCAATTTGTAATAATTTGTCTATTTAACCCGTTGATTTAACCCGTTTTGCAGTGAATTAAAATATTATTCGGGCTAACCCGCAAAAACTTATAATCTTGAAAACATAACTCTAATATGCACCGTTAAATGACTCTGGTTTTTGTGGTTAGTCTACGAACTCTTTAAAAAATAGTTTTCTTGTGTCTAACTTTTTATAAAATTAGTAAAATATTTTTCAACTTTTGTTTTGATATATATTTAAATAAAATATAATAAATTATAGTGAAAAATATAGCAAGATGTTGAATAGATTTTTTCTTTGAATATATATGGATTGATTATTATTTTAAAATAAATAGTATTCAAAATAATTAAGAAATTAAATAATAAATAACCTCTTTAATGCAAAATATATATTTTCCATATTTTTATCAATAATTTTAAAAGACTATTATATTTTTTTCTATTTTAATTATTCTTTGTTATTTGTAATGGCATTTCATGTAATAACTTACAAAACAAAGTTCATTTTCAAAAATATCTTCTTAAATAATATTATAGAGATGACTCATAATTAAGTTTTTTTTTGTTAAACATAATTAAGATGTTACGAAATCTATTTGGTAGTACTATTTGTTTTTCGTGATTTAAATTTTAAATTTGAATTGTAATTTTTTCGATAGTTGCGTATTTTCTTGGGAAATTATTAATCAAAACCACCAGCCACATTAAAAAAATATTTATATATATATAAAAAAAAGTCATATACTTAGGAAGTAAGGAAAGGAAGGAGAGGCCGATGATCCACGACACACAGACGCTTCTTCCTTCAATTAAAAGAAAGAGGCTTCATGCTCACAAAAGCAATAACTTGTGTTTTTTTTGTTAGTAGATTCTCATTTTATGTCATTCACAATAAAATAAATTCATTTAAATAAGAAAAACGAAAGAGCGTTCTATAATATCATCCCCATTGTTACAAAAATAAATAAAAAATATCACGCCCACAAAGGCATGAATCTATTACTAAAAAAAGTTGATATTATAAGTCTCTAAGGATATCCACATAGGATTATAAACAATCAATTTCATTGGTCCACATCAACATTTAAAATTAATGAAGTTTCCAAATTCTAATATTATTGTTAGTAAAAAAATATAAAAGATAAGAAAATTATGTATAAAACTTTTATAAAAAAAAAATTGATATTAAATTAGGAAAATTTCCTTATGCTTCTACAGGTGTCCACATATGATTTTAAATAATCAATTTTATTGGTCCATATGAACATTCAAAATTAAGAAAGTTTCTAATTTCTAATATTATTGTTCTCTAATATTATTGTTCAAAAAAAAAGAAATTATGTATAAAATTTTCATAAACACAAAAAACAACATGATAGTTGTTCAAAATTTAGAAAATTTCCAATTTCTAATATTATTGTTAATAAAAAAATATTAAAAATAAGGAAATTATGTATTAAATTTCCATTAACAACAAAAAAACAACCATGATATTAAAGTAGGAAAATAAAAAATATAAAAAGTAAGGAAATTATGTATAAAATTTCCATTAACAAAAAAAAAAACCAACATGATATTAAAGTAGAAAAATTTCTTAATTCAAAATAATAGTCTCGGTTATATAAATAACTAAGAATAAATATAATAGTAAAATCTATTTACATGTGTGTATACGCACACGTTTAGAGAACACTTTGTTTATTATGAAGAAATAATTTTACCAAATCTGAAGCTTTCCACGTAGGATTTTAATTAACCAATAATTATAATATACATTAGCATCCAATTTTTTTTCATATGTCCATAAAAAAATTTCACACGATCGCATGAAACATATTGTACAAAAAGGATCGAATAAATTTACATTTTTATATATTCGGCTTGGGATTACCATAGATAAAATGTATAAGTTTTTTGTTTTGAGTAGGTATTCATTTTATGAATTTTTATTTAAGTTGTATTGATTTTTCCTACTTAATTGTCTTTTAAATCAAAAATATGCTCTGATGGAATATAAAAAGAATAAAGAACGGCATGAGAAAGAATTCACCCATGGATTGCGAAAGACGACTACAATAAATGAAAAATGACCATGTGTAAACCAATTTTCTCATATATAAAATAATATTTGTTACTTCAATATTCTTTGAAATGACTCATAAGTATGAGAATTAAATCTTCATCGCTTATGTTTATGATCTCATCGAAAACTATTGAAAAGTTGCCACAACCAATATGTCACCAGACAAATTCTGGTTTCTATCTCTTCAATGTAAAACTTACAAAATATATATTTACTTTGTCATTTTTTTTTGTTATTATAAATTTGTTTCAAAGTTAATTCCATATTCATATATTGTCTTGGTTTCAAAATTATTTTTTTCATAAATAGGAGAGCAAACAGTTGTGCTTATTAGTTTGCTTTTCGATTTGTATGAAAATTTGTATTGATTAAAGTAGCTAATGAAAGAGGATATTTTTTGACTTTCTTGCTTTTTTATTGTTTTCATATAAACAAATATAACAAGAATGAAACTGAATATGATGAAAAAACTTATTCACTTTAATTGGAAGAAGTCATGTATAATCATTGAAAATTTACCAAAACAAATGTGTCATCAGACAAAAGTCTGGTCTCAACCTTTTTAAGATAAAACTGACAAAAATATATTTAATTTGCTAGTCTTTTGTGATTTTAAATTAGTTTCAAAATTTATTTCATATTCATCTATTGTCTTGGTTTCAAAATTAAAATTGTAATGAATCTGAAAGCAATAATTGTGTTTATTAGTTTGTTTTTCAATTTAATAGACTAAATCATAAATTTATATTGGTTAAATTAGATAAAGAAAAAGGATAACTTTTAACTTTATTACTTTTTGTTGTTTTCATATAAAACATATATAACTAGGATGAAACTGAAAATGATGAAAACTCTTATTTTCTTGATTTGAAGAAGTGATGCATAATATTTTATCTCCGTGTTAAATAGCATTTGATTAATTTGTTACCTTTTTAGTTGGCTTTGGTAAGTATTCGACCAAATAATACGTTTTTCAAATGGGAAATATATAGATTAAAAAAAGACCATTGAAACCTCACAAATTATATATATTTTATGAGATTAAAATTGCATTATATATATATATATATTATAACAATCACTAATATACACAAAATAATATCTCGATAAATATAATTGGTCGTATATGATTCTTATCAAAATAATACTCACGCGTAGCGTGGATGCAAAACCTAGCGAAATAAAAAGGTTCGTACGTAGTAGAACGAAGAAAATGTTTGATTTTTGAATAGATAGCTATGTTAATAAACTGTATTATTATATTTGGAGTTGTTAAGTTTTATGTATTTCTAACTTAAAACTAATTAGTTTAAAAAAAAAATTAATTGGTAATAAATGGATTGGTCCATGTCCGTTATATATTTTTCTATATCTTTTTATTTTTCTATTGTGATATATTTTTCATACGTTATTTTGAAATAACGGTTTATTTAGCTATTATTCTCGATAATATTTCATCATAAAATTAATTTTGGGTTCGGACCGATTTTGGATATGATCGATTGGACCATTTTTTAGGTCGGATCAATTTTGGTTTGGATGAGGCAATATGTGTTCATGTTTTAATATCATGTTAACTTCATAGATTTCCAATTTAAAACTAATTAAAAATGAGTAAATTGATTCATATCCTTTATATATTATTCATTATATGTTTTTTTATTTTTTCAATATGAGTTATTTTTTATCGAAATATATAGTTTTTTTGGTTCCAAATATAGAACATGTATATTTTCACTTAGCTTTTAAAAATTTAGTAGGTCTATATTCACCACTGTGAATTTAGCTGGTGGTAGTAAATATTATAAATTGGATTACAGTTAAAATAAGAAATCCAGTCAAAAATAAAATATTAATATATAGTTAATTATGTACCGACAAAAAACTATTAAAAAGAAGGAAATAAGGGATGTTCTCTTTTGCAACACATTGAGTAGTCACAACATGGTTTGGAGACTCCTCCCCTTCACGAATATATGACTTTACACGTTTTTATTATTAAATTACATCATTTTGTTATTATTAGTTTTTTTGTAAAATGATATTTTCAATTTAAAAAATAATTTTAATCTTTGTAGTTTGTTGGATCATATATCTTTTTTCTTTTGTTATTATTTATTAATTTTCTTTAGGATCACATATCTTCACAACATTTTGTTATCTAACAGACCAATTTCAGGTCTGCTCTGTTCTTGTAAAGATGATAAAATGTTTTATAGAAACAAAGCATTGTATCTTTGCTATTTTCCATCATTTAATACTATTTAAAAACAGTTTTATTAGAACTAGCTAGGTGTTCGGCTCACCATGTTGTAGTCTTTTTTTTAGTAAACCCATGTTGTAGTCTCTGTCCATAAAAACTCAAAATTCACTCTATATATGTGATTCTAAAGATGTTTACGGACTTCACTAACTAATCCGTCTTAGCTATAATTATAGAAACAGGTTTTTTTTCTCTTACGTACGTTAGTGTTTGATGTGACTGTAGGGCGTAACTCTTCCACTACGTAGAAGTAGAACCAAACATGTGGACTGTTTATGACCATATAAGGTATGATAAGTTTTTTTTTTTTTTTTTTTTTGAGAAATGGTATGATAAGTTTGAGACTTGAGATATAAAAGTTTTTTTGTCCACGAGCCAACAATTGCCCAAACACACTCACGAGTCACTTACGTTCTCAACTTCACTTCCATCGAATATATTTTCCTCGCTCATAAAGTCAAACACAATTCCTAAACCATTTCGGATCATAGTTCGTCTCTTTAATTTTCATACGTTACCAACTTTGTTTGATTCTATTTATTTTGCTTATTCCCATTTTTTGGCAAAGTTACGTGTGAGCTTTGGTGAACCGAACACTCTTTAATAATGGTTTTTATCTTCTTTCTTCTCTATGTAATTCATTTTTTTTTTGTTTTTGATTCTAAAGAAGTCATGAGATTAAGTAATTAGTGGATTATAAATTTATGATTGTGTGGTTTTTGTCGAAACTTGAGAGTTGAGTCCATGAACCAATTAAAACTATATGTAAATTTTACTATAAGTTTATATAAAGCTAAAACACTTTTGAATTAATCGTAAATGTCGTATTCGCACGTAGTTAGTTATTTTTGGCGTCACATAGCTAGGTTTAAGACCAAAAAAAAAAAAGATTGTTTGCTATTTTATCATTTTTTCAAAATATTTTTAGTTTTTTTAGCACTTTCTAAAAACTGCTTAAGGATCTAGCATTTTGTGAACTGTATACCCCTTGACTTTCCAGTCAAATCCATGTACAGTACCGCGCGAAAGCAATGGGTGTATTGTAAACGCGTGTATCAACATAGGGTAAAATGGTCATTTTGCAAGAAAAAGTGTTAGATCATTTTGGATAATACACAGTGTGTTAGAAAATTAAGATAGTTTTGAAAAGTGACCGTACACGCAAATAATTCAAAAAAAAAAGAAATATATATATATATATGTTTAGAATGACAAATCTCTCAGTTCTCATGCATGCAACTGCAGATGGTTGCAAGGGGCTTAAGGGCATACATACATTGGTCCAAACACTATAAAGAATTGGGCCCGTCAATTTTGCTGCCCTTTAGAAAACGTTATGACAAAACAATTTTTTTTGCTATCAACCAAACAAAAATAAAGAAAGGAATCCGGCATGCGTTCCCTTGATGTACAGTACAACTAATCTTGGAGTGACCATATTTTTTAACAACAAACTATTTTGCAAGTTTTTTTTTTTTTTCAAATAGTATATAGGTTAATTAAGATACATTATTGCGCAAGTAAAATTGAAATGTGACCCCACACGGGCGTGGTCGAGTGGTAGGCGAAACTTGGGAATGCGTTGAGAGTGCTCTCCCGAGTTCGAACCTCTCTCGGAACTAAATCACAACCGTGTGTGGCATGGGATATTCACATGGCTTCCACTGGCCTTGGGATTAGTCGGATCTCATGGCCCGTTGACCCGAGAATCAGCTAGGAAGAAAAGTCTCCGCGATTTGGCTCGGAGCTCATGGTGTCCGCTGAACCGAATCACCCGAGTTATATATAAAAAAAAATTGTGAAAGAATTGCGACTTTACCATGAAATTCCAAAACACATGTTAATCATTATGTCAATACCTCTATTAGAAAATAAAGCATCCCATATATTTGTTGGTAAATTTTCATTTTCCTTAGGGATACGCTATAAGTCTAATTAAATACATCATATTATTGCGAACAACTATAGAAAATTTATAAATATTAAATATCACGATTCCGTCTTGTTAGGTGTCCGATGGATTGGAAAAAACGATAAGACTACATATTAGGCAGGCCAAAACCATTAAAAAACGACAGTTTCGCATATGACACAATAGTAGGCATGCATGGTAACATGGTTTCAACGAAACATACAATTTAAACCCGTGACATATATAATTGGTCTTGGCGATACAAACTATGCATCTCTATTGCTCACTCATTCAAATACATTATCATCAACGGTTCTTATCGGCCCGATTTTTTCATATTCGAGCTTTGTATTTTAGCGGGTAATTTGAATTGTTATCAAAGAACCATGCACTTGTCAACGTAAGGCAAGCACGTGTCCAAACAATTAAGACACGTGGTGATCGTGGACCCTACATTCTCTCTACCTCCCTCTTATATTATACGATTTCATACGCTTAGCATTTAATAGCACACAACAACAACAAAAAAACAGAGATGACTAAATTCACGGTATTGCCACTCTCTGTTTTTCTCTTTCTCGTAATCCTCTGCACTGAATCGTCGGCTAAGTCAGATAAGCCGGAAGAAAACGACGTCGCTGCCGTGCCTTCATGTTGCGGGTTTTCGTCGCCTCTTCTGATTAAGAAAGATCAATGGAAACCAATCTTCTCGACGAAGTTCGGACATATCTCAACCGTTCAAATCGGCGATGGATGCGGCGGAATGGGGCCTTACAAAATACATTCCATAACGCTGGAGCCAAACGCGCTTTTTCTCCCTCTTCTTCTTCATTCCGACATGGTCTTCTTCGTCGACTCTGGTACATAAACTGTTTCTTTTGTTTTTTTTTTTGCCTTGAAGATTATTAATCCTCATTTAGGCTTCGGTTTTTGAAGATTGTTAATCCGCATTGTGATTGTATAGGAAGTGGGATTCTGAATTGGGTCGAGGAGGAAGCGACGAGTACCGAGATAAGACGAGGGGACGTTTACAGGCTACGTCCCGGTACGGTTTTCTACTTACAGAGCAAACCGGTGGATATCTTCCTTGGAATCAAACTTAGGGTTTACGCAATCTTCTCCAACACCGAGGAGTGTTTACATGTAAGTTAGATGATTCTTTCTCATTTTCTTGATATACATATATCTTTCTTCTTATTTGTCGTCTTCCGTTTTATGCAGGATCCTTGTTTTGGTGCGTATTCAAGTATCACGGATCTCATGTTTGGTTTTGATGAGAAAATTCTCCAGTACGCTTTCGGGGTATGCATATATCTATATGTTTTATATACGGATGATATTGAGGTAACTTGGGTTGGCAAGATACGAGTCATGTATATTTTGCTCTTCCCAAGTTACTCTAGTATACGATCTTTTGGGTTGCGTTAAGTGATTAATTGAACTCATTGGTTTTAATAAGGTTCCTGAGAGCATTATAGGGCTGATGAGGAACCGTACGCAACCGCCGTTGATCGTGCATGATATGTTGAGCACACCTTGTGAGGCCAACGCCGACACGTGGCAGCTCCAACCGCGATTACTCAAACTCTTTGCCGGAGGTGTAAACGTAGACTCGGTGATGGGACCAGCAGAGAACAAGAAGAAGAAGAAGGAGAAGGAGAAGGAGAAGGAGAAGAAGAAGACTAAGAAAGCAAAGACATTCAATGTTTTCGAGTCCCAACCGGATTTTCAGAGTCCCAACGGTCGTAGTATAACGATTAACAGGAAGGATTTAAAAGTGTTACGAGGTTCAATGGTTGGAGTTTCCATGGTAAATCTAACTCAAGGATCGATGATGGGACCCCATTGGAACCCATGGGCTTGCGAGATTTCTGTTGTGTTGAAAGGATCAGGTATGGTTCGGGTGCTTAGGTCTTCGATTTCAAGATCATCATCGGAGTGTAAGAACATGAGGTTTAAGGTAGAGGAAGGAGATATTTTTGCAATTCCACGGTTACATCCAATGGCTCAAATGTCTTTCATCAATGACTCGTTAGTGTTCATTGGGTTTACTACTTCGGCTAAGAATAACGAGCCGCAGTTCTTAGCCGGGAAGAACTCGGCTTTGTGGTCTCTTGACCGGGAGGTATTGGCTGCGTCGTTTAATGTGAGTACTGAGATGATTGGTGGATTGTTGGGAGCTCAGAAGGAAGCGGTTATGTTGGGATGCCCTTCTTGTGCGGAAGGAGAGTTGGAGAGGCTTAAGGTGGAGATGGAGGCTAAGGAGAGAGATGATGAGAGGAAGAAAGAAGAAGAAGAGGCGAAGAAGGAAGAGGAAGAGAGGAGGAAACGAGAAGAAGAAGAGGCGAAGAAGGAAGAGGAAGAGAGGAGCAAACGAGAAGAAGAAGAGAAGAAGCCGTGGCCGCCTCAGCCTCAGCCTCAGCAACCACCACAACCTTTCCAACCGCAACCACCACAAGAAGAACCACAAGAACCGCAACCATCGATGGAGACGAAGATGAGAGATGATGAGAGGAAGAGAGAACAAGAAGAGGCGAGGAAGGAAGAGGAAGAGAGGTGGAAACAAGAAGAAGAAGAAGAGAAGAAGTGGTGGCCGCCTCAGCCACAGTGGCAAGCCGGAGAAGGAGGAGAGAACGCCGTGAGAAAGCTTTAAGTCAAGAGTGTTTGGGTTGTTTTTAAATGGTCGAAAGTTTGGTTTTGATGTCTCTTTTTTTTTTTTTTATCCTTTTGTTTATTTGTTAGTATGTTTTGTATTGCTTTCTTCTTTTTGTTTCTATGTTTACGTTTGTATTGTGTTGTGTTTAAATGTTTGTAGATGCGGAACGTGAAATAATATTTAAAGACGAGACATTGTTGAGTGACGACGTTTACTTCTAGTAATCAATAACTCTTTGGTTTAAGTGACTTGATAGTTTGTTATCCAAAGAAAAAGTTAAGTTAGCTTTCTTTTTTAATTTTTTAAAAAATGTCATTTGTGCAGTTGTATTTGTTAATTAGTGAAACACTTCAAAGTTTAACCTTAAATTCTACCGCAAAAGCACAGCAATCGAAATAGTATTCTAGGGATCGAATCTATAAGGACAAATATAACGCTACGAGAATGCAAGAGGAAAGTAAATCTAAAACGAATGAGAATGTTTGTTGGTTTAATGAATGAACTAAAGCTAAAAATGCAAATGAAACGATGTAAGTTCGATAGAGGGGAACGCTATGTATTTGGGTAATTCGCAGAAAATCAAGAATCACAAATCAGAGAATCGAACAAAGAAATCATTAAGCACGTTCTAAAACTCAAATCACTATTTTTTTAATCAACATACTGTTGTAGTATTAATTACTATGCCTAATAACCTAAAATTCTAAACTGTCGTTTGAATTCAGGAAACTAAACATGCATTAAGATCGAGTTTGATATGTTCACAAAACGCTTTAACATCAGATTTCGTTGGTTAAGGACGTTTTGCTCATCTATATTCTTTCAGGCTTTTAAACAAATACTTTTGATGCGTTAAACAACCTAAGATCAGAAATTAGGTAGATAATCAAGTTTCAGCACTAAGAACAACAATAGATAAAGAACTAGAAGATAGATCCCTATTCTAACAAATCTGATTCAGCGATTCATGAAATCCTTTTGAAACCCTAAAACCTAACTATGAGATTACTCAGACATAGAATCAGAGAAACCACAAAGAGATGAAGAAGAAATCATAATCCAATTGAAAATAATAAACAAGGGTTCAAAAATCTTCTCAAAACCTGTAGATTCGAAGATTCGTCTCCCAAAGAAAAAGATGTAAAAGTCTGTAAAAAATAAAGCGTAGCCTTCAAAGAGGCTGCAAAATAAGTATATATATGTTCTGGGTTGAATTAGGTTGAATTATGATGATTCGAGGGCAAAACATGAAGTTTAGAAACTGCCTTTTTCGTTTGGGAAATGCATCGATCGATGCAAGGTATGCATCAGTCGATTCTGAAATCTCTGTCATGTTGTATCGATCGATGCAAGCCTCCATGTTCTGCGCATGCTTCTTCTGCGAGGCAGATTGATCTGGCTTCAGTAAACCGGGTATAACTCTTGATCGCACCGTTGGATTTTCTTTAAACCACTTGAAAATGAAAGATAGTTCACATATCTATCTTTTGTCACAATTTCAGCTCGATCAATTGGTGGGAAGACCTTAAATGAATGCCAAACTTCAGATGCTTATGCATGACTCGGCATTCCCAGTTTCACCTTTTGCAACCAAAATGCCTTGTTTTCTTTCAAATCAACCTAAAACCTATAAAGACTCGATAAAAGACTAAAAGACTCTAAAAACTCACTTTGACTCAATAAAAAACTCAAAACCAACACAAAAACATATGTTAGAAAACGGTAAAAACCAAGTACATCAATTAATTTTACGATTGTATTTGAATGGTGGTAAGTGGTAAGGGAGAAGACATATCAGCTTCTTGTAGAATAAATTGTTGTATTTTTGGGGAAACATACACATCCTTAATTTGTTTCATAAAATATGTTTGTAACGTACATTTTGTATCCAATATATGAAAAAACAAACTAATCCGCATGACACGGGTTATCATACCCATCCCGAATGTTTGCTCTTTTGGTTTTGTTGCCACTATTCTAAGTGTAAGTAAACAATTAGATTTTCTCTCAGAGAGCTCTTGATACAAAACAAGTTTCTGAGTGTTTGTTGGATAAATATTACCTTATAATTAAGGACTACGTAGGGTTTAATCTTCTCATATGATCGGGTCGCATGTTTTCGAGCTGTTTGATGCAATGGTTTCTTATCTCTTTCAATGGCTCTAGCTCTTCCCTGGCTTCATCTTCATGGCACAAGAGAAAAGCAAAACATAATCAGTCGTAGCCAATTGTCAGAAATCCTCACAAGTATTGAGAACTCTGTTTTAACCTGCATTTCCACGCCAATAACATTTCAGAAGCTCTTCCACGCGCTGTGGCACCACATAAGCCCTTTTCGATTCATTGAACGGATGACGGCAAAGTAACCTTTCACCAACCTTAAATCCAGAAAATATTAAAAGACTAAGAAAAGCTTGAAATGTCCAAGTGAAGATTAAGGCTTGAAATCTTTGAAGACAATCTAATGCCTTTCTCTTACCTTGGGTGGTGGTTCGTTCTCTCCGGTCATTATATCAACCAGAGGGTAACCCTCTTTTCCGAATAATATGTAAGTACGCTTTTTACATGGTATCGATACCTGAAGATACCAGAAAAAGCGTGTACGAAGTTTATATCAAGAAGAACTCAAAGTTTGAATCAACATTCTCAATGGGGAAGCGAGTCAAGAGTCTAAACCTTAGAAACATCTTCAGAGAGTTTGATTCGAGGCTGATTGTTTATTTCCACTAGTTTGAAAACACAACCTAACGCGGCTTGCGCATAGAAAGTCACTAAGTTAGTTCCAATTCCAAAGGCATCTATTTCATGACCCTTTTTCGAGAGGAAAGTTACATTCTTGCAATTATATATTTCTGTTTAAATTTGCAATTATATAGATCTGTTACAATTAATTTAATTTTGGATTTTTGTTTCAGAGAATATGGTATGTATAATTAATGCAAGATTTTCATAGGATATGTTAGACATTATTGCAATTATATACTCTCTCCGTTTCACAAAAAATGTCGTTTTAAGGTTTTATTTTTGTTTTACAAAGAGTGTCGTTTTATGTTTTCAATGTATAATTTTGAACAAAAATCCGATTTTAACCTTATTGTTTTAATGTATTAATCAGAGAGATAAAAATTGTTTAGTGTATTAATAACGGGTAATATTAAATTTTAAAATTTTTTTTTAACATGTGTGAAATATGTCAACATGATACTTTTTTGTTAAAAAGATGGAGTATTTATTTGTTAAAAAAATAATTTAGGTATGAATATACCGAACTACTCCCTTATATAAAGGGAAAGGACAATTTGATCGAAAACCAAGAAGAAAACCAAAATATCTTCACCCAAAAAAAGAGCAACAAAGACAATAATGTCAGCACAAAAGTTTCAACTTGCTTCTATGCTCCTAATTGTTTTTCTTCTTTTTTCTCAATCAACTGGTAACGTGTTTCTTCCTCTACTTCTTCATATAAATTGAAATAATGCTAGATAAAATAAATTTTTGTTTTTAAATGATACTCCCTCCGTTTCACAAAAAGTGTCGTTTTAAGGTTTTATTTTTGTTTCACAAAGAATGTCGTTTTATGTTTTCAATGCATAATTTTGAGCAAAAATCCAATTATAACTTTATTGTTTTAGTGTATTAATTAGAGAGAAAAAAATTGTTTAATATATTAATAAAGGGGTAATATTGAATTTTTAAAAATTTTCTTAATATGTGTGAAATGTGTCAAAATGACACTTTTTGTGAACCAGAAAGAGTATGTAAGTTTAATAGTTAAAAGAAAAAATATAAGAAGAAGAAGCGGACTAGGAGAGGAAAAATTAAATTAAATATTTTAAAATAACTAGGAATCGAGTCTCGGCTAAATTTATCAAAAAAGGAAATAAACCACCTCACTAGTGATTTTGCATGAATTTTCGGTTCGGTGATATGCATCTTTGGTCAGGTTGACTCTGCTACACTACCCCTAGTATACAGTTTTCTCGATATACACCATAGACTTTTTGCTTTTTTTCTACACACCCAAACAAATTTTTTTTTACTAAACATCACGAACTTTACATTCTCTTATAATTGCAACTTAGCGACTGTAAATTGTGATTTGGTTTAATAAACCGGTAATCGTGTTTAATAAACCAGTAATCGCGTTTAAAAAACCACGATTAAGATAATCTGACCCATTTAAATCCTAACCCGACTTGAAACCAAACTTAATGAAAAAACAAATCAATTTGGGGACATAACTATGGTTCTAAAGGCAAGAGAAAAAGAAAAGAGAAAGAGAGATTTCATCGCTTCTTCTCAACTGCTCCATTGCTCGTTTATCTCTTCCTCTCT
This sequence comes from Eutrema heterophyllum, assembly GCA_002933915.1. Classification (NCBI taxonomy): domain Eukaryota; kingdom Viridiplantae; phylum Streptophyta; class Magnoliopsida; order Brassicales; family Brassicaceae; genus Eutrema; species Eutrema heterophyllum. Next base: position 549,745 of record PKMM01021647.1, read on the forward strand.
CTCTCCCTAGTCCCTATCCTCTACTTTTCTAGTTAGTTCACTTAATTTTTTCTCCCAGCGAAATCTCAAGGTTCGTTTACTTCTTCGCTTTGTTTCTATGTTTGGATTTAGAGTTATTAGGAGATTTTTCCTCTCTCTGATCGATACTTTGTATGTACAATAACAATTTTTTTCCAATTACTCAATGAACGAATAAGACGGAGATAGGAACACCATGAGATGATGTCCTCGAAGTCAGTTGGCTTGAAGCAGAAGAAGAATAAGAGTAGCTCATGTCGAGATTAACTCTCTGTGTTTTTTTTCTCTTCAGTTCAATCGATCAAAACCCTAAATTTTTCTCCCAAATCGATTATTGATTTAAAGAAGATTGGCTGGGTTCGGGTTTTGTTCACAATCGGGTCGAAGCCGGGTCTAAGTTGGGTCGGATTATCTTAATCGTGGTTTTTTAAACGTGATTACCAGTATATTAAACTCAATCACAATTTCCAGTCGTTATGTTGCAATTATAAGAGAATGTAAAATTTGTGATGTTTGGTAAAAAATAAATTTGTTTGTGGTGTATAGAAGAGAGACGAAAAGTCTATAATGTATATCGAAAAAGTTGTATATTAGAGATAGTATACCAGAGTCAACTTTTTTTTGCCTCTTTGATCTGTTTTTGATAATTTCTTTTTTCTTTGACCGAATCTTTGGTTTGTCATAAATGGCATGAGACAGAAAGAAATTAAGGTATATAATTAATGCAAGATTATGGTATATAATTTATTTATTTTAGATTTTAATTCTAATTTGGATTTTTGTTGCAGAGAATATGGTATACAATTTATGCAAAATTTTCATAGGATATGTTTGACATTATTGCAATTAGATTACTTGGGTATATATAAGAAAAAAAGATAAAAAGATTACTTAATTACTTAGGTATATACATATGTATATATATATTTCTTTGTTAATAAATTAATTTAGGTATGGATGTACCGAACTACTCCCTTATATAAAGGGGAAAAACAATTTGGTCGAAAACCAAGAAGAAAACCAAAATATCTTCACGAAAAAAGAGCAACAAAAACAATAATGTCAGCACAAAAGTTTCAACTTGCTTCTCTGCTCCTAATTGTTTTTCTTCTTTTTTCTCAATCAACTGGTAACATTTTCTTCCTCTACTTCTTCATATAAATAAAATATAATGCTAGACAAAATCAGTTAATTCAGATTAATTGTTTTATATATTTTTTCAGCCTATGATATTATTTCACCCAATTGTCACTTCAAAGGTCCTTGTAAAACCCATGCCGACTGCAAGAAGATATGCACAGCCCATGATGAAGATCACTCTTTTCTATTGTGCCAAACTAGCCCCCCATTTAAGGGAAAATGTTGTTGCAAAGTACAATGATACATCGATATATTTGTATCATTACCTATCATAAGATTTAAAATTAATAAAAACTATAGAATTGGATCATTTTTTTTTTCTGTAGAAGTATGATATATGCCATCATCATAATTGCATACTTTAGAATTTAAGAATATCCATATTTAAATTTAGATCTGAATTCGTCAGATCTATTTTCAGTTATCCGGATTCAGATCCAAACACCATGGATATTGAATATCGGATACTTATAAAATTTCAAATATTCATAGAATCCAAGTACGTTCCGAAACTTGAATAAGATAAAATTTTGTTTTTAAAATAAGAAGAAGAAGCGGAGTCAGAGGGGGAAAAAAAAATAACTGGGAAAAAAAACCACATCACCCAGTGATTTTGTATGAATTTCCGGTTCGGTGATATGCTTCTTTTGTCTGGTTTTGATAATTTCTTTTTGTTGACCGGATCTTTGGTTTTGATAAATGACATAGACTATGAGACAGAACGAAATTAAGGTACATAAATTATTTATTTATTTATTTAAATTTAAATTTGGATTTTTGTTGCAGAGGATATGGTATATAATTAATGCAAGATTTTCATAGGATATGTTAGACATTATTGCAATTAGATTACTTAGGTATATATAAAAGACTATGGAAAGAAATTAATTTTCCCTTATATAAAGGGAGACGGCCATTTGCTCTAAAACAAAGAAGAAAAACCGAAAACTATCCTCACCAAAAAAGAGCTACAAAGATAATAATGTCAGCACAAAAATTTTAACTTGTTTCTCGGCTCCTAATTGTTTTTCTTCTTTTTTCTCAATCAACCGGTAACATTTTCTTCCTCTACTTCTTCATATATAGAAAAAAAATATCCTCCTCCAACGATCCTACTTCAAGCAACGCCGCCGTTTTATGCAAGTGGATAAACTCCAAGTGCTCTAATCCGACGTCGTTTAGGTCTAGCCCTTCACTGCTTAAATCCACCACTTGTCCAGCCACAAGCCCTTGGGTTCCCAATGGCTTTAGCCAATTCTCCCACAGCTCGAACCACTCTCACCGGAGAGAACAATGACATTAACAAAAAAGAATGGTGGAGTGCTTATGATGACACAAACAAGTTTTCTTCGTCTCTTCTTCTCTTACAGCTACTCCACCACTCTTTTTCTCGTCTTCACCTCTTAACCTTCTTGACCTCTTCGTTTCTGCTCCATCTGCCTCATTAGCTCGCTTCTTGGGCGCAGATTTCGCACAAGAAGATTCACTCTTTTTGGAATCGTGATATTTCACAACTACCATTTTTTGGTCTCGGCGGCAGATTTCACAACTGGATTCTTGACCCGCTCTGTTTCAAATTCGGAATCCGTTTCTTCATCCGACCCAGATTCGGAATCGGATACTTGATTCTTCTCAGTCTCTGGTTTCTTCACGGTTGTGTCTCTAGAGGAAACATCATCATCTTCTTTTTCTTCTTCTTCTTCTTCCGGCCAAGAGTTTCCTTCTATTTCTTCGGTTTCTTCGTCTTCGGCGCTTGAAGATGCAATCGGCGGATCTTCCAACGGATTGAAACGCTTAGAAGACATCAATTTTTTTTTTTTGTAGACTTCTGTGGTTTTTGACTTGAGGTTTGATACTGAGATTTCGCTTCATCAGTTCCTCTGTTTATTTGTATTCAACACAAAAGCGTTTTATATTATAATATCCTCCTGTCGTTTGGATTTCCTTCCTTAAAATGGAAAATTATACCCAAAAAGAGGAAAATTCCTAAAGTATTTTCATCGAATTATAACTGGACGGTCATGGTTTCACCAATTAATGTATGTAATTGTTTATATACATGGTTTGTATTCGGTCATTTCATAATTTTATAAACGTAACATTTTTAAGAATTTTGTCTTTCTGCAGTAGATATTTAAGTTAATTCAACATTTTAATTCCGATTTGTAAAGCTACATTGCATATAATCATGAAATCATGAGAAAACAGTAAAAAAGATATCATAATCATTTAAAGAAAAAAATGGATTTAACAAAATAAATAATATTAATGGAATGACTAAATATCTTTGTTTCTGGACCTTTGTCAACACCTTTTCTCAAAATTGTTTTTTTTTTTTTTTCACTTAAATGAAAGCTCAAAAGAGAGAGGAAACCCTAAATCCACTCAATATTTTTTGCTGTCGTATCGTCTTCTTCCTTGACATTGGAAAGTGTTCATCGACGAATCGAATTGTTATCTCCTATTCGTTGTGGCTATTCTCATGATCATACTACACGGATTATTTGGTCAAAAGACCGAATACAACCTTCCCGTTGATAATGGTTAAGAAATATTTAATATAGAAAAATTACAACACATAAAAAACATACAACGAAAGAAAAATACTAAGCACCAAATCATAGTTCTGAACAAATACACAAACATTTCACACAAAAAATACCAAAATCACAACCCCAAACAGAACCTAACACCTAAACGCAAATATCGCACAAACATCACAAAACAAACACAAAACACAAATCATATTTTCGAACTAAACGTTACACAAGCACGCCACACACACAAAACACCAAAATCACAACCCCAAACAAACCTTATGTAAAATCGATCAATGTAAATAAAGTTATGTGTTATTTCTTGACCTCTAGGATTCTGTATTTATACAATTGCATTTGTACATCAAAAGAAAATCTAAGGAAATCTAAGATAATATACACAAGTAGGAAAATATTCATATTATCGAGATATGAGTATATCTCAATACCCCACCCCCACCCCCCTCTCAAATTGGAGTATGAAGATTTGAATGCCCAACTTGGAGAGAAAAATGTCGAACTCACGACGTCCCAATGCTTTTGTTAAAATGTCGGCAAGCTGGTCTTTGTGGAGACATGGGCTGTTTTGATGATGCCAGCTTGAATATCATCATGAACAAAGTGACAGTCCGCCTCATTGTGCTTAGTACGTTCATGGAAAACGGGATAGACACTAATGTGGAGAGCGGACTGATTGTCGCAATAAAGAGTTATAGGATCCTTATGATCAATGCCGAAATCGAGAAGTAACTCTTTAAGCCATTTAACTTCACTAGTGGCATCAGCCATAGCACGATATCCAGCCTCGGCAGACGAGCGAGAGATGACCTTCTACTTCGTGGTCTTCCAACAAACAGGAGAGTCACCAAGTTGGACTATCCACGCAGACAAAGACCGTCTAGTGGTCGGACACCCTGCCCAATTAGAGTCGCACCAAACGGTAAGGTGAAGAGGAGAATCAACGCGAAGTAAAATACATTGGCCCAATGTTCTTTTAAGATATCGAACAACCTTAAGAGCCGCTTACCAATGATCCTCTTTCGGATGATGCATAAACTGAGATAAGAGGTGAATGGCATATGCCAAATCAGGTCGAGTAACGCCAAGATAGATAAGTTTCCCGATTAAACGATGATAGCTGGCCGGGTTTGCAATGTCATCACCAGAAGCAAGAGCGAGGCGATGATTTTGATCGATATGTGCACCAGCCGGTTTGCAACCAAGAAGTCCAACCTCAGTTAAGATATCAAGGGCATATTTCCTTTGACACAAGTAAATACCAGCCGAGCTACGAGCTACTTCAATGCCCATAAAATATTTAAGAATGCCCAAATCCTTCATATGGAAGCAAGAGGATAGATAATCCTTAAACTTTTGAATAACTGCGACCGTGTTCCCGGAGATGATCAAATCGTCAACGTACACCAAAACTTGAATACTAACATCAGGTCGAATGTAGCTAAAAAGAGAATAATATTTCTTGGACTGTTTGAATCCATAATCGCGAAGCGCATTTATCAATTTTGCGAACCAACAACGAGGAGCTTGACGCAAGCCATCGAGAGATTTTCTAAGACAACAAACTCGAGTCTCTCCTAGAGTACCAAACCCAGGGGGAAGCTTCATCCAAACCTCTTCTTTGAGATCACCATGTAAGAAAGCGTTGTGTACATTCATCTGATGTATTTCGTAATTCCGTTTAGCCGCAACGTCTAGAAAAATTCGAACGGTATCCATTTTAGCAACATAAGCAAATGTCTCCTCGTAATCAATTCCCTCAACTTGATTGTTTCCAAGAACAACCAATCGCGATTTGTATCTCTCAATAGTACCATCAGACTTGTGCTTGATACGATACACCCATTTGCAACCAAGGGCCTTTTTACCTGGCAGTAAATTCTCAAGATCCCAAGTTTGATATCATGTTCCATAGCCTCCTTGAAAGATTGAGGTTCGACAGCCACAGTTAAAGCGACAAGATAGCTACGATGATTTAGTGAGAATCGATCACAAATGAGAAAATCGGAGAGAGGAAAAGCCGTACCTGAGGGTGCTGAGGGATCGAGAGAGCTAGGCGAAGGACAAGGGAGAGAGATTGTGTTGGCGACAAAACCATAAAGTCTGGTCGAACGAGATTTATGGCGATGACCATGCCCAAAGCGTTCTTGCTCAGGTTGAGTAGCAACAATATTGTTATCAGCAGATGTCACAGAATCTGAAGCAGCGACAACTGGAGAAACAACAGCAGGTTCATGAGCTGTAGTTGGAGAAGCAGGTTCATGATCTTTAGTTGGAGCAGCAGGCGAATTATCAGCAAGAGACAATGGATCAAAAAAATTGTTTGTCTCAACGGTTGATGTCGTGGGTAATTCCTAAGGGGAGTAGTTGGTGGTGATGTAAACTGAACCACCTGATCAAAATCATCATCATATGAAAAGGGAGAAGAAGAGACGGGCGCTAGTGAAGTCCGATCGTGAGATGAAGATGGCTCAATTTCAGAGTAAGGAAACTTGGCTTCACAGAAAACCACATCTCGAGAGACAAAGAAAACATATTTCTCTAAGTCGTAAAGGCGCCATCCTTTCTTCCCATATGGATAGCCAATAAAAAAACACTTTCTGCTTCGGCTTTTGAATTTATCCCCATGATGATTAATGTTGTGTGCATAACATAAGCAACCAAAAACACTTAAATGTGTAAATTTCGGTAGTCGTTCAAATGGAGTCTTCCCTTGAAGGACTTGAGATGGCGTTCGATTGATGAGATATCCCGCCGTAAGAACACACTCACCCCAAAACTCAATAGGAAGACTAGCTTGGAAACGTAAAGCACGAGCAACATTGAGAATATGTCTATGTTTACGTTCCATGCGTCCGTTCTGCTGTGGAGTGTAAACGCAAGAAGTTTCATGAATAACTCCATTGTCACAAAAATAACTTGTCAATGCGAGAAACTCGGTGCCAGTGTCACTTCTAACCATTTTTATGTTTTTCCCAAATTGTCGGGATACCAAAGCAAAAAAACGTTTCAGAGTTGTTCCTACATCACGTTTGTCAATAAGTAGATATATCCATATGGCACGAGAATAATCATCAACGATGGTGAGAAAATAATGAGATCCACAAAAAGCTGTTGTGCGTATGGACCCCGAAGGTCGCAATGTATTAAATCAAAAACTCCCAAAGCTTTATTATCACTAAGCGGAAACGAATTTCTAGTTTGTTTTGCACGAAAGCAAACATCACAATCCTCATGAGAACTAGTACTACTAGAAGAAGTCTTAAAAATTGGTAATAAACCCACGACACGGGAAGACGGATGACCCAGACGCTGGTGCCACAAAGCTCTACCATCACCGATACTTTTCTGAACACTTGCCACAGTCTCAATCTCTTTGAAGTGGTAAAGTCCTTCGCCATGTTGCTCACCTACTCCAATCAGCATCCTCGTGGTGCGGTCCTGTAAAACGACAAGTCTGTCAGTAATATGTCTGACACAATGGTTATCTGAAACCAGTTGACCGAATGAAATTAAATTGGTGTGAAAACCGTCCACCAAATAAGCATTGCGCAGTTTTAAATGAGAGGTAAGACGAATTGTCCCCTGTTGATAAGAGAGGACATTGTCTCCAGCAGGTAAGGTGAGAGACACATGGCAAATTGGTCGAAGATTCTCAAAGAGATCAATACGACCAGTCATATGATGTGTAGCTCATGTGTCTAAAATCCATGAAACATCTTCATTCTTACCACTTAAGCGCTCTGTTTACTCTGGTTTGAAATCTCACATCAAAGTTTCCCATTGAGCATCCAAAAATCCACTGAGCCTCTGTCGATCTGCATCACTCAACGCGGCAACATGAGCTTGAATGGAGGATGAAACGGAATTGATTTGAGTTGTATTAGCACGCGGTCCGCTTGCATGAGGCGTAGGAGATGAAGACTTGGGATTGGAATTGTCAAGTCTTCCTCGTGGCATGTCACCCCACCATGGAGGATATCCAATGGTGCGATAACATCGTGTAGCTTCATGTCCTTTGCGACCACAGCTGGTGCAAATTGTGGAGGAAAAATCTTTCGGACGAGAAAATGGTTGAGCATACATTGACGTACGAGCAGCAAAACTCATCACTTCAGGTTCTTTGCGAGCATTCACAATCACAGTTTCGTTCTGAACCAAAGTCTGATAGACAGAATCAAGGTCAGGAGTTGGAATCTGAGCACAAAGTTGTTGTCGAACAATGCCATGAACATCATCGAGTCCGAATAAGAAATCATGAACTCGAATCTTGTCAATCTCTGTTTCTTTGGCCTGAGCTAAATTGTATTCGCACTTAGCACATTCACATTGCTCAGATTACACTCTGCATAGCATCCCATATCTTGGTAAGACGACCAAAATAGTCATCAAAAGAGGACGCACTAAGCTGTTGAAAACATGCACCACTTTTGACAGAGAAGCGTTTCTTGATGAGATCCCACAAATCCTTGGCGATCTCTTGATGCGATATGTTAGACTGTAATTTATCTTCAATCGTCAGTTTCATCCATGTCACAATTAAATGGTTGTTTGTCATCCAATCTTCAAAATAAGGATCATTCTTATTAGGTCGCGGTATTGAACCATCGACAAATCCGAACTTTTTTCGGCAACTTAAGGCCATACGAAAACTCGCAGCCCATTCATCACAATTTTGACCATTCAATAGGGGCCGAGATATCACAGCTCCTGAGTTGTCGCCGGCGGAAAGGTCATATGGTGAATTGGTGCGTCGTGTTGCTTCAACGGGAACGGGAGCCAAAACGCTGCCGGTCATGATAAAGCAAAAAAATCGTAGGCTTATAAAGGGAACAAGTCGGACAAGTGAACGAACTTGTTAAAAAGAAAAGAAAATTGGATCGAAATAGAGATCAATAGCTTGTAGACTATGATACCATGTAAAATTGATCAATGTAAATAAAGCTCTGTGTTATACAATTGCATTCATCAAAAAGAAATCTAAGAAAATCTAAGGTTTAGAACCAACAAAAAAAAAAAAAAAAAAATCTAAGATAATATACATAAGTAGGAAAGAGATATGATATCTCAATACCTTACCCAAGCGCATATTTAGTTTGTCTATATTTGAATTTAAATTTTCAATGTAATAAACCGACATTAATTTAACAAATTCATATGAAATTTCACTATTATATTCACATGTTCTTGTCGTGAGTAGCCTCTAATCCCTCTCTCCCTTTTTCTTTTTTTTAATAATACAACAGTTTTTGTCTTTATTAGTTGATCTTCTATTTGTATTTATTTATACTGAATAGTAATAATGTCAACGCATCATCAATCTTTTAATATATAGCTCACTGATTCCTCACAGTTCTTTTCAAACATTTTAAAGCAGTACCGAAAGTCTTTTGAATACACCGCGCGCGCGCATAAAATTGTAATCATAATTGGTGAAGGTTGGTGCATCTAATAATGGTAAACGGTCAATTTTAAAATAATAAAAGACAGAAGTCGCCATGCAATTGTTATCGTTTAATCATTGACCAATACTTCGTGTGGAACAAAATCAAATGGCCACGTCAAAGTTATATAACGTCCGTGTGAATAACATTTCAATCGTCTACGAGTCTTTCTTTTATTCACGCCATTTTATTATTTTAATTTTGTTTTTGGGATCCAGTTCACACCGTTTTATATTTTTTGTTTTGGTTTTAGTTCACACCACTTTAGTTAAATACCCTAAGCATATACATAAATTGATACGGACCTTACGCTTCTTCTGTTGGGGTTCGATTAACATTGTACTTTAATTTAAATCTTAGTTTTGTTGGTATACAAGTCACGAAACCTTTAACTATAAGACACTGGGAAATTGTGTTAGCTGCATTAATTGAGATTTATGGTACTTTAATCAAATTGTTAACATGTCTTTTAAAAATGTTTTATACTTAATTTAAATTCAAATAAATTCAGAAATTAAATTTAAAGTCAATCGAATTTGATGATTTAAACTATCCATGCGATAGTTCATATTTTAAATGGCCAAAATTTAAAAGTCGATACTTTTTAAAAATTTTCCTTAAGAAAATTAAAAACATTTGGTTTCATGGATATTCCTTTATCATATATATTAATATATATTAAGAACATCTCCAATTCTACTCTATTTTCAATTCCAAATACCATTTTGGAGTAAATTTCTCTCCAACCCTATCCCATTTTCAACTCCAAAATGGGGATTGCCATTTTTTCCTCCAAATATGGAGTAACCCCATTTTCCACTCCAAAATGAAGATGAACTTTTTTATTTACAAAACAATCTTTCAAAATTTTACATTTTATAAATTATTACTTTTTTTTTACTATATATATTTAATTTAAAAGAAATGATAGGTAAATTTAAAATTGAAAACAAAAATATAATAGCATAAATTGATAATAAATTTAAAAATACATAAAAAGTATTGAAATTAAAATCATAATTTATGGAAGTTTTGAAAGAAAACAAATTAATAGGTCAATTTGTAAATTTTATAGATAAAGTGTATTATTAACAATTAACAATAAAATAGAAAACGAAGAATATACCTAGAATATTCTTTTTG
>PKMM01021691.1:0-12037 GCA_002933915.1 Eutrema heterophyllum
CGATGTAATTGTACATCGAATTTTGCCATCGTCGTAATGTCGTCGTAAAAGCGTCCTTATATTACGACGATTTTACGACGACAAATATTTACGACGACTTTACATCGAAAATATATTTCGTTGTAAAGTCGATGAAAATTCGTTGGTACTTTACATCGAATTATTTCCGTCGTAAAATTTCGTTGGAATAAGGTTGTTTTCTTGTAGTGGCATCATTGAAAGCTTCGATGTCTCGGAAGCCTAGACCTCCCGCGTTCTTAGGCACCGTAAGTTTGTTCCACGAAACCCATCACATCTTCCTCTGATCCGGCTTATCATCCCACCAAAATCTCGTAAGCACGGACTGAATTTGCTTACGTAGAGAGCGTGGTAGCTTGAAGCACGACATGGAGTACGATGGCATAGAGGATACTACCGATTTCAGGAGGACTTGTTTGCCGGCTTGTGAGAGGATCCTCGATGACCAACTGTACGATTTTTGTCGTATTTTATCAACTAATCCTGCAAAGATATCTCACTTTCGCTGCCCAAAATTTTCAGGTAATCCCAAGTATTAACCGCACCGCCTTCATTTCTGATTTTTAGGATCCGTTTTGCCGCTGCTCGAATAGCGATGGGCGTTGATTTCACGTGTTTTATACCGCACCAATTAACCTAATGCGCACACTACCGCAATCATAACGGTATGTCGATGTAGCACTTTAGGATCGATCCCACAGAGAATAAAGATTACACACCAAAGATACGAGAAACAAACTAAGCTAGAGCAAAAACGTACAAAATGGTTTATTTATAAAAAGAAAGAGATCAAAATGCAAGAAAGAAAATAAAACACAAAGAGAAAGATGTTGGATCATGGCTTAAACTATCGAAGAGACGATTAACAATTAAACGATGAATAATTCAGAAGCATTAAACACTATCTTAGAACATGGAACACGAACATAAGACTAATCCACTCTCGTGGTATCAATCTCTTCATCGATTACCCGATTATCATAAACTCTCGTTTGCAATAAAAAATAGTCGATGAGCATTAATCACAATTCCATTTAGTTCACTAAACACACTAAACTACAATGGCCAATTGTGCATGATATGCAAAGCTCACAATAAGTTCGGTTCAAACAATTCATCTAACTCCTCTCGGGTGTGAAATGCCTAATTTCAAGACTCGAATGAACAAACCTAATCTAGCACTAACACCGTTTACTCGAATCTATCCCTGATGCATTGGATGAGACCAAAAATTCTAGGGTGTAACTCTAGTTCGGTTTGTCACGCCAAACTAGAACTACATAATCTAAGTGCAGTTCTAAACTTCGGTTTATCATGTCAAATCTAGCATTAAGAATCAACCTAAGAACCTAAGTGAAAGAATTATCCAAGATCATCCTAAATCACCATCATCTAACCATCAAGACAATTTACTAATGATGCATAAACATTCAATGCAAATTCATTCTTTGGTAAGGAACACACAAAAATATTCCCAGAGCGGGGTACATGAGAGGAGGACACAACCTTGGAAACAAAATCGGACTTGGACATAGAGCGATTAGGCTCAATGCACACTTTCTTCCTTGACGAGTGGTTCCTCACAACTAGACATTTTCTTGAGCTAGCACCTTGGAGTGGACTGCGAGGGGTCTTCCTTTTAGCAGCTGATCGGGCAAAAGATTTCGCTAAAGCCCTTGAAGAATTCTTTGTGGTTCTTCTTTTTGGAGCAGCTCTTATCGATTCCGCGATGTTCGATTTTCCGGGAGGCGATTTATAACCCAATCTGAAAGCGATGGGAATCTTATCTCCATTAAGCGGCGGAAGATCAAGAATGGTTGCTTCAGAGGATAAATCTGAGGTGGAATTGCGCCTGTTAAACCTGGCTCGGACAAGCAGCTGGTTCGTCTGATGTAGATTTTCCTCCAAAGTTTCCGAGATGATTTCTTCATTGTTGTCCTCGATGATGTCTTCATGGGTGACTTTATCTAAGGCACCATGCAGATACAACATCTTCTCCTGGTGGAATAGAGGCTCCACAATTCGATCTAGAGCATATATTGTCTTAGATTTCCCAAACATTTCTCTTGATCACGAGAGTGAGAGTGAGAGTGAGAGTGATGACGTGGTAGCGATTGGTCTTTAGATGGGGCATGTCTGCTTCTCTCCTTGTCTCTGGATGCTTGATTAACCATTGGTGAAGAATGGCGACGATCAGATTCACGGTAGTTGCTAGACGAGGAGCCTCGGACATTGGAAACCTCATTTCCCTGATGGACTTGGGATATTTCTTTATCGTGATGATGAGAGTTGGAAACCCTTTCTTTTTCGTAATCCCGACCCCTTACTCTCTCATAATCACGATAATAAGAAGTTTGATGAGACCTCGAGTCAGAGCGATGATTAGCATAGGGGAGTTCTCTTGACTAGCTTTCAGTGCGAGAATAGAGGTTGCTGGGTTTTGGATTCAAGTACGGTCGTTTTTCTGAGACTCCATATCGGCGTGAGTCATGTCTCGTAGTAAGAGAGAGATTCTCATGCTCTTTGCTCCGATGATCTCTTTCTGCTTCCTTAGCATATCATGAGTCTTCACAATGCTGAGATTGCGATTGCCTTGAGCGATGAACCAAATCTCTACGAGTTGAGGGATTGTTTTTTTACAGCGCTTTTTTCTCATCGTTTCTTTGTCTGTCAGATTCTAGTCTATCCATCGTTCTATGTTGGTTTATTCCAGGAGGCTGCATTGACAAGGGAAGGTTCTTAGTAAGATGGCAATTTTCCTTCTCGTGAGACAAAGACATACATGTGAAACAATGCTTCTCCAGCCTGATGTACTCAAATTCCACAGAGACTTCGTCACCCGAGGGGAATTGGATTGATTTGCGCTTGATCAGCGGCTTAAGGGCATCCACTTGAACTTAACCATCCCGTCGTCGATGTCGTGATTCATATAGGTACCCAACACCTTGCCAACAGCACACAAGTTGTTATATGTGCAGCAGTGGAGTGGGATGCCGTGAATCCTGATCCAAAAGAGGATTTTAGATGGAAACGCATCATAGATAACGGGTTCCCATCTTTAAAGAACAAACATCCAGCGTTTGAAGTGAAAAGGAGCATCCTTTAAAACTGTTTGCAGATCGGCTTCCAAGTTAAATCGCAATTGAAACTTTTCCGGTCCCAAATCCTTTCCAATAACCTTGTTCTCCATACGCCACACCTGAGGCATGAAGCCAATAAGATGTTTTGTGCGTTGAGCAGAAACATTCAAGACCCTACCTATGAGGGTAAGCCTATTTGCTTCGATCAGATCCGGGTTAGCTTCATCAGGCAAGCGGATTGGAGGGTCGCGGGTTCAGCTGTGAGATCCTGCTACAGCTTTGCCCTTTTCCTTTCTAGTATATCGGTGGGACATCACTAAGCGTGTCGATTACAGAAGCAAGCGGGAAGAGGGGCAAAGCAACAAAAGACAAGAAACAAAGGTGCTGTAAAGGACGCTACACGAGCGTAAGAGGAGTGAGAGGCACTCAAGGAAGAGATCTGGAAGACAAAGCAATTCCTAGCGTTGCAAGAGCTTGGGATTAGCGAAGGAGGAAGATGACTCTAGAGAATCGCCTTTCGCAAACCCTAGGGCGGCGCATTTTGATACCTTTCTTGTATGTAGATATTACAAAATATACAAGGAATTGCTAAGAAAAATTATATGGAGTAATTACAGTATTTATTTGGAAGATCATCGATAGGATGGTACAAACGTAGACATATTTGTTTCTTTCTTATGCATGTTTTCCAAAAATAGCATGAATTTCATGCGAGTTTTTAAAAAAAATACTACATTATTTTATTTAATAACACATTAATTTACATAATTTCATTTTTGTTAAATCACACGCAAAAAAGTGCCACTAATTTACGGTTTTACCCACGTTTTGTAAATTTTGACTTTCACTATGATCATCCACCAAAATATCCTTTTTATGTTATGAAGGTGAAGACAACCATTTTAGCCTGCATTTTATTTCATAATATATTTTGTAATCCTTGTAAGTATAATACCGAATCCTAATATTCACCCTAATTGAATGATAATAAATCTAATCAAATGATGATAAAACCTAAAAAAGAAGAGAGATGAAAGAGAAGAAAAACAAAACTGACGGATATTAAAAAGAAAAACAAAACTGATGGATATTATATATCCTAATAGTGATACCAAATCTTAATTTTCAGCCTAATTGAAAAGTTGGCTTTGGATACAAACTCATATGTGTTTCGAGCCTTTGAATTTATAAATTTTGGGAAGACAAATTTTTTTCTTAGATTTATTGGTTTATATAGTTTATTAAATTGTGACCAATTGTTGCACATCTAATTGTTTTTTTTTGCTTTTAATATTTTAAATCTCAAAACCGGCTCTGAGTATATTACAAGTTTTTAAATCAGATTTTGTATCTAAAAAATCCTATAACAATTGTGCAATGATAATTTATAGAAGGACGAACGAGAAAACTCAGATTAGTCAAAATTTTGAAAAAAAAAATTGAAAAAACAAAAAGACTCACGATTCTGGGTGGCCCTTCTAAGCAAATAATTTAATTTAAAGGAAAATAATGTGGTTTGACTCGATTGACTCCATGAAACACCATTGCTGATTGCTTCACTTGTCAATCATTATTTCAAATTCATAGTGCTTACAAAATTGTCCTTTCATTATTTCAAATTCTTTTTTCGACTCATTTTATAAGTTAATGAAATTATTTCAACTTTGGACCGGCGCAGATAATCCTATTAATAATATATACCATGTGGATTTTCCATCCAGAGAAGAAGCTCTTGAAATCTTATGTAGATATGCCTATAAACAAAGCTCCCCACCTAATAGTTTTAAGGAGCTTGCAGAAAGAATAGCAGAGCTTTGTGCTTAAATGTTTACGAACATTGGTAATTTATATGGTAGAAATAAAGTGTAGTAGTTGATAGTCGTCATAAGATGGAGAAGGGTTGAAAAAAAGAAGAGGGGAGACATTATTGATTTAGGAATCTTCATGCACTAGTGAGTGAGGAGGCCACAACAAACCTAGAAAAAATTGAATGAAATGACATTTTTTTTTTAAAGTTATATACATCTAAATATGTGGGTCTGATTTTAGAATGCAAAGTTTTAAAACACAAACCTACCAACACACTGTGTTTATCATAGAACTAAGAGTGACCCATCGCTATAAACTTAACCGAGTTTTATGAGTTGCACAGTTGGATAATATTTTGACACTTGCAATTTAATNGTGCTATTGGATTCAATTTGCGGGTTTGGATATGCAAAAGCGAAATGTTCATAAGCGCTGAAATAATTTAAAAAAAAAAAAAAAATTAGCAAACAAATATGTTTTGAAATATATTATATATAATTGTGGTAGCTGGAATTACAACGGTCAAAATTTGTAAATAGATATTTTGGTTTATCTTTAATATGAAGAACCGATGGGCTATAGAGCAATAAATTTGTTGTTCGACAAAATAAAACATAATTCATAAGTGATTTGGACAAGGTTTTGCGGAGTAAACTGAGTTTAGTATTTTGATTCTCAAGAATAATTTTACAAGAACAAGAACAAGAACAAGAACAAAGAAATGGTTAAGTGCTTAAGTGTAGAATTAATAGTGTGTGTAGAGAGTTCGAGATCCCTTTGCTATTTGCCCTTGCCTTTGTTTTATACTCCGATATCGTGCTTAACGTTATCGTTTACTCTGCCAGATTCGCCATGAATAGTATTTAATTCTGAGGTTTCGACTATTACGTTCAGGCGCCTTAATTCTCCAGTTTGAATGTGTCTTTGGTCTCGGCGGGGTTGACTAACGGATCTGCATTTAATCCCCTTAAACCGTAAACTTCACTCTGATGGACCTTTCAACTCGGCCCATCACCTCGTCTGTTTCTTTGGCCACCGTTCGGTTTATTAGACCTAATTGATTGGACCAGAATTTTCACCCCCACAATAACATAACAGTGTACATCAACCATATCTAAAAAGAATTATTTGAAAATAACACAAATCGAATATATAAAGATAAAAATATTTGATTTATCTTGCTTATAAGTTATAATAAATATTCTTCTAAATCTCGTTTGTAACGGAGGAAGTAGTGTTATACAACTCAAGGTCTTAAACGTGAATCATGTGTATCTTTTTAGTGACCAAATCTGAACTTCTAAATTGATGATAATTAAGACTTGCTTTATAGGTTTTTATATTTACATTTTAATTATATTTGATATTTTTTATTTTGTAGTGCGTGTATCAAGATGAATGTACAAAGACTGGAGATTGAGATTCGAAAATAATAGATGAAATTATTTTTCTATTAATTTACTAAAAAAGTTAAAAAAAACTCCGAATTTTGTCAATTGATAAATTTATTTCCTAATAGTTTAAATGTTCAAAATGTTTTTTTAAAACCCTACATAATTCTAAATTTATTTTGTTAGACTTTAGCGGGTTTATCGATTTATGGATTTGAATGAATTTTTTGTACATACAAAAATACATGTTATTAGTCTTCAGGGGATTTTTTGTCTTCTCGGGGGCAAATCTCATATAAAACAGGTAAATACGTGAAGGTCCGGAAAACACGATGAAATGGTGTTTTCCGATGGCTCTCCGACGCCCAAATCAGAAAACTTATAAAGAAAGACCATGGTGAATCGGAGAACAAAAAGAGTGATCGGAAAACGGGGTGAAGGAAGATGCCTATCGGATCCGAAAGAAAGAATGGATCCGCGATGGGCTTTGAAAGGTGGGTTTTTTGATGTAAAAGAGAAGAAAACAAGAGTTTGGGAGAAAGATCTCAACGACTTGGGAGCAGCCGTGAAGGTGACCGGAGAATGGTTGAAAGTGAGACCTAGGATCTCGGAAAGAAGGAGAGCTAAGTGTTTAGAAGTATAAGGCACAGGAGTCTCACAACAATCTATAGGAAAGTATGAGAAAAGTGTGAACCCCTTTCTCGTTGGAGAAGGGGTGATATTTATAGAGTTTTACCTGACCCGGGTTAGTATGCCGGGTCGGATCTTGGACTGTCAGGTTATTGGATCGTTGGGTTGGATATCAGATCCGTTGAATGGGTCTTGTACCCCGAATGCATCTGACTTCTCATCTACTTGTTTTGGTAGTTTGCGTCTGCTACTTGACCAAGCCTTGCTGCGTCGCCATCTCTCTCTCAATGTACGGCCTTGGAAGCAGCGAATTAGGCGCGGTATGGGCATCTCCCATGCCGTTGCTCTTCCCTATGCTCAGAGTATTGTTACTTTCACCTATCAGATGTGAACATAAGGCATTAATTGCATGATCTGTAGGTTGTCAGAAGCATGAACGTAAGTTTGAACATATTCTGATTGTCGAATGGGGGGGGGGGGAATACAAGTATTGAAATAACTATTCCCGCCTAAATGATTTGCGTACCTGGCCCGAATCTCTTGATACCTGGGATCGGAATGTCGAGGTTGTCTGTTTCGGCGTGCTCCTTGCTCCCAGTACATGTTTGGATTACCCTTTCCCAACCTCGACCTCTCTAGATTACAGATCTTTGGACGAGGTAAGGGAAAAATAACCGCTCATTTCTCCTGACCACTTAGTCCCAGTCTCCATGTACCTGACAGCATGACCTGCGCTGTCAGATACGGGGAGCTCGGGGGCAGGTGGCCTTACTCGGGTCTCTTGGTTCCGTAGGTTCCAAGGCTCGGTGAAAAAGCATGGGGTGCTTGGGTCGTAAGCCCAAGCAATGCCCAGTTTGACCCAGGGGGTCATACCTACAAAAAGCCATGAACGACATGTGGCAACACGTAATTCGTCCACGTAGGAAGGACTGTATTTATCTTAAGCAATTTGCCCCACACTGCACGGATTTGCGTAGGAAATTCATGGAGTGGATTGCAACCTTGTGTGTGACCAATAATTTCCCCCCAAAAGGTTAACCGTACATGAGCTTGAGTACCCAGTGCATGAGGCGCGTAACGCCTTTTCGATGAAGGCCGGAGCATGTGCACCCAGTGCCTGAGACGCGTAACGTCTATTCGATGAAGGCCGGAGCTTGAGTCCGTAGGACCTGGGACGCGTAACACCCAAAATGAAGGCATGAGCCTAAGCCCGTAGGACCTGAGATTCATAACGCCTGAAGGCGGGAGCCTGAGTCCGTAGGACCCGAGATGCGTAACGCCTAGGGAAAGACAAAAGGCTGGCCATCAGACCGATCCGCCAAAGGTGTGCCGACTATCAAGCGTAGCGCTGTTCCCTGGCAGATCCACAAAGAGATTGCCGACCCAGAGCCGTATTACCGGTCATAAGTCAGTTCTCAGAGGGGGCGCCGATCAGGGAATGTCTACAAGCCATAAAGCCGATCTGCATAGGGGGTGCCGGTCCTAGGCTGCAAGTAAAAATGTTCGACTCCACCCGTGTGTTAACTGTCTCTTTTCGTAGGTTTGGGTCAGCGAAACATATGGGTATGACCTCCCATAGGCTTTACTGGGGTAGTCTTATTCAAGTATTTGATGCCCGTTCCGTAGGTATGGTACAATCAAATATATGGATAAGTCCCCTCAGAGGCTTTCTTGGGAGCGATTTTATCTCCCCATCCGGTGTCCCTTTCGGTAAGTCCGGTTCAGCGGGATACGAAGATAGAACCCTCCACAGGGTTTCCTTTGTGCGAACATTTCTGTAACCTCTTGAACAGTCATTGGCGGGCTCCTTTCGGGCTTCGCAGTCCGTTACTTCTCTGAACTTCCTTAGATCATCTCGTCTTTCTCTTCACCCCTTGTTTGTATCCTCTATCCCGCCGAGCCTCTTGTAGTACGTCCCTCAGATCTTTCTTTTTATCTAGGAACGTTGCAAATGAAACAACCTTAATTAGTTTTTCGGTGATATCCTCGTCCTACGTTTCGATCAAAGGTTTTTTAGAGTAGAAATGAAGCTCCGAACTTAATCAAACCGTAGTGCTAGTAGATCATAGTTTAACCATAACGACAAATAATGGTTGTGAGCAGACTTCCACAACTTAGGCAATGAAAACTTAAATGGGAAACAAAAATTAAAAGCCATAGGTGAAGATAAGAAGCTTAGCCGTTTTTTTGTTTAGTTGGCGGGGACAACTTCGTGCTCTTGGGCATGATCGGTCTTTAGACTTGTAAGGTCTTCCCCGAACCCTTTCGGTGGCTTCGTCTTCTTGTCGACACGAAGCGAGTAATCAACCTCTAGCCCTTCGAATTATTCTGCCAAGTCTGATAGTTCTCGCATCTTGGATAGAGTTATCTCTTACACATTTATTGGGCTCGTGGTTACCACTGTAACTGGGTGCTGATACATATAGGGCCTCATACTTCTACACCCCGAGGCCAATGCCAGATTCATTTTGGCCTCCGAGCTCAGCTCGTTCTCCTTCCTAGTCAGGAGCTTGCTCGTGAAACATAACGGGACATCTCGTCTCTCTTCTTCCCTCGTCATTGATAACACCATATTTTACTTGTTTTAGGGCTTCATTTTCATATGTTTTGATCTCACATTGTATAGTTTTGAGATGTTTTCATGCATTTATGGTACAAATTGAGTCTCATTGCATTTTAGATGTCCTATGTTGTTTTGTGTCTTCTTTTTGTTATTTTGTGTTAATTAGGGTGCTTAGGAGTGATTTGGAACAAAAGGGAGTGCATGGAACTTGAAGAAAATGGAGGATACGCTTTTTGGTGCAAAACAAGTGAAATGCCAAAGTAGAGTCAGTCCGAAGTACTTGAAAGATCGGATCATACGAAAACCTTGCACTCCGATTCAGCCTTGGAAAACTGAATATGAATTGTAGGGAATTGAGTCATATTTCCAACAAAGGTTATTTGATCAAGTTCGGAGCCTTATTGCGGAAGTTATCGTCATTTCACTGAGCACATGTCCAGTCTAGCGAGCAAACGAAGAAGGTGGAGAAACAGGACCAGATCGATCGATCCAGACTTGGATCGATCAATCCCAAACAACGCACATTCCCCAGATCGACCTACACTTCCAGATCGATCGATCGATCCCCTACTTTGACCATTTTCTGGGCCGAAACCACCCGAAGTGCTCTAAAGATCGACTCAGAACAAGGATTTCCATTGGGAGGTAGCTTCGGTGCTCTTCATGAAAGTTTAGATAATTGAGTTAGCTTTCCAATGAAATTTTCAAGTCATTCTGAGTAGTGGTTCGAATGTTATTGCGGATTTAGTGAAGACGTATCAAACCGAAAACCAGTCTTCTCAAACAGTGCAAAAACGTCTTTTTCTCTACTTCACCTAATTTTTGGTGACTTTGGACGCCCAAAGCTGTATAATTATTGGTCTTTGGACCAGATCTATGTACCTTTTATCATTTTTAACAAAAAATCTAGAGAGAAAACCTTGTTCTTCTCTTGAAGACTTGCAATCCTTTGAAGATCTTGAGAAGTTTTCTTGAATTTTCTTTCACTTTTCTTATTATTTTGTTCATGGCTTTCATTTGTACGGTTTACTTTTGCGATTTAGTCATGTATGAGTAGTTCTATTAGGATTCTTGGGTAAGGTAGATTAGGGTGATTCTAGGTTTGTTCTTGATGTTTAAGAGCTAGATTACTTGAAATCTTTTCTCATTAAGTGTTCTTAATGCTAGATTAGCCTTGACAAAGTTGATATAGAACCTAGGGAATCCCATCACCCGAAAGGTGTTCTTAGGAGATTCTTGAACGAACTTATTGAGTGCTTTTCATATCTTAGCCAACGAAAAATTGATGTCTAGGGTGAATTGTGGTTAATTAGACTTGTGCTTATTGCTTGTTAATTATAGAATCGCTAACGGAGGTTTATGACGGTTTATGATTAAGAAAGGGGTTAATACCATTGACATGGATTAATCTTTAGTAGTGTTCTAAGGCCTAAGGAGGTATTTAGTCGAATATTTGAGCATCTTGAATAGATTAAAGGATCACCCGAGTCGTTAACTTTACCCGAGAATTCGTTTGTTTATATTTGATATTAAACATTCTGTTGTTTGCTTTGCTTCTCGTTTTATTAGAATTTATATTGTGTTATGTCACTTGTTAAATTTCTGTACGTTTCACTTGTTCGATAAAAACCAACCCCAATTATCGCTTAGATTAGATAGCGTCATGTATTCTTAGTGTGTCGTTCTTATTTCCCTGTGGATTCGATCCCAAAGTGCTGCAATGACATGCCATTAGATTGAGGCATTGTGCACAGTGGGTAATTGTGTGGACCGTAAAAAGTTCACTATCAATTTGGCGCCGTTGCCGGGGAAATTAGCAATAGCCATTAGGATTTGGACTCTGTTTGAGACTAAGTTTTATTTTTCTTGTTATCTAATTGCTTGCTTGTTGATTCTCTTTCTTAAATGTGTATGAACTTGAGGAGTGGAGGACACTTAAATCTGCTTCCCATAGTTTCTGACATTAGAAGGTTCGAAAGAGAGAATTTACGAGCAAGACGGGAAAGAGAAAGAGCTGATCAACCAAATCGATTTGAGATGGGTGATCATGTACCACCAGCTGTTGGTGGAGACGTGCATCAAGAAGGAGACGTGCAAGGAGTAGGCATTGGAGGACTTCCTTTTCATCCTCCAAGAGCACCAAGGTTTATTGGAGCGGGTGATGCTCCCAACGCCCATGGAAATCGCGCCGGTATACATCCACCACCGGTAGAGAATAACAGTTTTGAGATCAAGGCGAGTCTCATTTCCATGGTGCAAGGAAACAAGTTCCACGGTTTAGTGGTGGAAGATCCCTTAGACCACCTTGATCAATTCGATAGAATTTGTGAAATGGTCAAGATCAACGGAGTTTCCGAAGATGCGTTCAAGCTTTGATTGTTTCCATTATCTCTTGGAGACAAAGCCCACCAATGGGAGAAGAACTTACCTCAACGATCCATCACTTCTTGGGATCAATGTAAGAAAGCCTTTCTCCCCAAGTTCTTCTCTACTACAAGAACGTCAAGGTTGAGAAACGAGATCTCGAGCTTCACTCAAAAGGGGAA
>PKMM01021691.1:12888-23923 GCA_002933915.1 Eutrema heterophyllum
AAAAAAAAAAAAAAAAAAAAAATCTAAAATTGAAGTTATAATACAAGTATCAAACGAAAATTCGGTTAGGATTTCTGTGTACCCCAAGACAAAACAATTTGAGCATTGCATCACATGAGCTAATTTTTGATCGAAATAAATATAAAAACTTTGAATTTAAAGGGAAGTGTGAAGAGTGGGGGGGTGGTGGGATTTGGTCAGCCTTAACTTCAAGATGGGATTGGCCAAGTAGCCGACAGCTGAGTTCCAACTCTTTCGCCCTAAACTCTTCCTTTTCTTTTTATTATTCTCTTTATTCCCGACAATGACGTTCCTTTCATCCTTTTTCTTCTTTCTCATTTTTGTTTCCATCATTATAGTTTTATTACTTTAAGAATAAGCTCTAGTCAATTTTATGCCATTACAACAAGAGTGATGCATAACGGATTCGAATGCAGTTTATTACGAAGATGAGATATATTTTAGACAAAAAAAACATAAAAAACTCGGGTAGCAAAAATATTGGATATACTAAAATACATTTACTAGAAATTAGTAACTAAATTTTGTAGCCGACCAAAAAAAAAGATTTTGTAAACTCCACTTAATCAGAATAAGACAATATTAAGGTAACTGTTGTAGCTAAAATTACAAATGTCAAAATTTGTAAATAGAAAAAATTAGAAGATTTTGGCTTATTTTTAGTATCAGAAGAATCGAATGGATTTTGAACAATAAAAAGAAAGTATACTGCTCGAGATGAATGAATTAAGAAGCAATTTAGACACGAAAATGAGAGTAAAATGAGTTTAGTCTTTCTTCCTCGAGAGTGTTTACACAAGAACAAGAACAAAGAATCGATAAGAACTAAGTGTGTTAACATTGTCATTTTCTCCGCTTGATTTGCCATGAATGGTCTTTAATTGGAAGATTCGGCCGTTACGTCCAGACGTCTTCAATCGCCGGTTTGAATGAGTCTTTATACGTTGCGGGGTTGACAAACGATTTAGCATTTATTCCCTTTGACCGTTAGTGACTCTGGCGTGTCTTCTAGCTCGGCTCCTCACCTTGTTTCTGTCTTTCACTTCCCTAGACCTTTTACCATTGTTTATTTGGCCCAATTTATTGGGTCGGGATTTTCACCTCAACATTAACTTCTACTCTCGACGCTGACTTGTTTCTAGTTACACAAAATCTTAGAAAAAATGTTGATCCAACACACATATTTGTGTTCCAATGAATAATCTCGACTCGTTTGAAAATTCAAAAGTTTATAGTGTGACACACATTTCTTGTATATTACAAAATAGTCAAAAATATAGGAGTAATATATGGCACCATAAGTCATTTTTTTTAACTTTCTATAGTTCTTAGACACTTTTAAAAAGTGTTATTAGGATGTAACATTTTCCTTTGTAAAAAGACAATTTTACCCTTCTTCTTATTTCACTATGTACCGTACACAAACGGTTTCGCCGTATTGTAGCAGGGGCAAACTGGGCAAAAGTGGACGTATACAGTAACCAAAGTGTTACATCATAATAACAATTTTCAAAAGTGTCTAAATACTAAAATAAGTATAAATAAGTGACAATCCATGTCAAACTCCCCAAAAATATACAAGGAATTGTTAAGAAAAAACTGTATTTTTTTACTAATTTCTTAGTGCGACACACCTTTCTTGTATGTATTTTTTTTTTTTGGTCGAAAACGGAACTTTATTAAGTTAAAGCAAAGAGTTTAACAAGGCTTGAAGGGCCTGTTTTGCAAGCAAGTCTGCCTTTACATTGGCAGATCGTGGAATGTGCTGGAAATAAATCGACGAAAAAAATAACGCCATAAGGCGAATATCAGAAACAATAGCGTAGATCTCTGTATGAGTATCTTGAGAGTTGAGGAGGTTGACGAGTGAAAGCGAGTCTGAAAGCATCTGCATCTCCGCAACCCCTCGGTTAATGGCTTGGGACAGGGCTTCGTGTACGGCCCATGCTTCTCCTGCTAACACCGAAGAGACGTATTGGCGATGAGCCCAATAATCAGTTTCAAGACCATCCGAATTAGATCGGAAAAGACAACCTATACCACAGGTTAGTGAGTTCGCTTGCCAGGCTGCATCCACAAAGCAAGACATTTGCAATTGGGGAGTTTGTGGCGGCGGTGCAGTCGGTGCAACACGCGGAGATATTGGGCGTGTTGCCATTCTTTAGCTTCTATAACCACTTTGGATATCACTTCGTACTCTGTAAAAGCTCTGTTTTCGAAGAGTAATTTGTTCCTCGCTGTCCAAAGGTTCCAACAAATCCAAGCTTGAAGGGAGGCTGCGTGGATACCTAAGGGAGGAAGGCAAACCAGAGATTTGATGAGCCTTACGAATTCCAAGATCTGAACGGAGATGAGATGCGCCGAGTCTTGTAACATAGCCATATTCCAAACCCGTTGAGAAAAAGGGGCATTCTCTCAATACGTGCGTTATCGCCTCTGGTTCTCCACATTTTTGACAGCTAAATTCAGCTTGGATACCCCTATGAACAAGTTGAACTCCTACTGGAAGCGATCCCACCGCAGCTCTCCAGAGAAATTGTTTGATTTTCGGCGTTGTTGGTAGTCTCCAAATATTTCTCTGCCAGTTGAAGTTGCGTTGGATCTCCGGCAAATCAGTGGTGGTTGAGAGGCCATACCCTGAGCGGACAGAAAACTTCCCATTTTTCACCGGTAACCACACTATTTTGTCTCTCGGACAAGAAGCGCTGATTGGGATGAGCTTCACGATATGTTCGAACTCGGGATTGAGCAATTTGATTTTTACCCAATCCCAATCATTAGTAGATTGATTCATCAGCTCCAAAACTCTCATGTCTTTCGAACTTAATGGAGTTGGTCCCATTACGCAGGAAGGAGATATCGCGCTTAACCATGGGTCATCCCAAACTCTGACGTTTTGTCCATTTCCAATAAGTCATCCCATACCTTTCCGAATAATATCTCTTCCGGCGATGATGCTTCTCCACCCGTGAGATGGATTAGATGGGATTTTGGACTCCATAAAGGAGTATGAAGAGCAATACTTGCCCAGTAATATGCGAGCCATAAGAGAATTTAGGTGGGAAATGAGACGAGCTCCAATCTTGGCGAGGAGAGCATCATTGAAAGCTTTGATGTCTCGGAAGCCTAGACCTCCCGCGTTCTTAGGCACCGTAAGTTTGTTCCATGAAACCTAGCACATCTTCCTCTAATCCGGCTTATCATCCCACCAAAATCTCGTAAGCACATACTGAATTTGCTTACATAGAGAGCGTGGTAGCTTGAAGCACGACATGGAGTACGATGGCATAGAGGATATATAATACTGATTTCAGGAGGACTTGTTTGCTGGCTTGTGAGAGGATCCTCAATGACCAACTGTGCGATTTTTGTCGTATTTTATCAACTAATCCTGCAAAGATATCTCGCTTTCGCTGCCCAAAGTTTTCAGCTAATCCCAAGTATTTACCCGCACCGCCTTCATTTCTGATTTTTAGGATCCGTTTTGCCGCTGCTCGAATAGTGATGGGCGTTAATTTCGCGTGTTTTATACCGCACCAATTAACCTAATGCGCACACTACCGCAATCATAACGGTATGTCGATGTAGCACTTTAGGATCTATCCCACAGAGAATAAAGATTACACACCAAAGATACGAGAAACAAACTAAGCTAGAGCAAAAACGTACAAAATGGTTTATTTATAAAAAGAAAGAGATCAAAATGCAAGAAAGAAAATAAAACACAAAGAGAAAGATGTTGTATCTTGGCTTAAACTATCGAAGAGACGATTAACAATCAAACAATGAATAATTTGAAGCATTAAACACTATCTTAAAACATGGCCAACGGTTAAGAATGAAAA
The DNA here is from genome assembly GCA_002933915.1 of Eutrema heterophyllum. Lineage (NCBI taxonomy): Eukaryota > Viridiplantae > Streptophyta > Magnoliopsida > Brassicales > Brassicaceae > Eutrema > Eutrema heterophyllum. Next base: position 16,755 of record PKMM01021691.1, read on the forward strand.
ACACGTTTAGAAATCTTCTAGACAATCTACCTAACCTCTCTCGAGTGTAAATCGACCATGATCTAGAAATTGAGTAGCTAATTCAACTCTAGCATTAAGATCACTTATAAACATGTGAACAAATGATTATCTAAGCCTAAACATCAACAAGCAATCATCAAACCATCCAAATCAAGCGTAATCATGATCCAACAAAAATCTATTCACAAGAACACCAAGAACATGAAGAACACACAAAAATCAACTCACAAAAACAAAACAAATCACAAAAGTAAACCATAGAAAATAAAGAAGAAGAATCAAATAAAGATAATATGAAATAAAAGTGAAGAAATCTTCCCTTATGTGGAATATATATGAAGATCCATTCAAGAACACCAAAGAGAGACTTTTCGTTTGTGGAAAAAGAATTATGTGTTTAGTAGGTAAAAATTGACATAAGTACAAAAAGGGCGGAATAGTGTCGGTAGCGGTTTACGGTTTGATATGTCTTCACTAAATCGGCCATAACTCTTAAACCACTGCTCCGAATGACTTGAATCATTTCCATTGGAAGGCTAACTCAATTTCCTATAAATTTCATGAATATCGCTGAAGCTAAATTCAAATGGAAACCCTTCATCGGAATCAATCTTTAGAGCACTTTGGTTGGTTTTGGTCGCGGTGAGGGATCGATCGTTCTGGGAAGGGATCGATCGATCCAAAAAATTAGGATCGATTGATCTGGGTCATTCTGGGCAGTGAAACTCGTTCCAAAATTTTACGGTTTGGTGGATCGATCGATCTGGCTGTGTTTCCTCCACCTGCTTCTTCTGCTCGCCAGACTGAACTGTCATCACGCAAAATTGGCATAACCTTTGATCGCACCGTTGGAATATCCTCAAACAACTTCCAAATGAAAGCTAATCCATTGATCTATTTTGTGGTAAAATATGAGCTCAATCCATCGGTGGGAAGTCCTTCATTCAATGCCAAACTTATGACGTCTCTGCATGATCCTACATCTCTATATACCGCAATGACCTTTTATGATGGCTGTCCTTACTCCTCCAACTCCTCTGACTCTAAGAACACCTGAAAATGGCTCAAACAAGCCAAAAAGAATGCAAAGACAACCTAAGACATCTAAAATGCAATGAGACTCAATTGGACCCTAAATGCATTGTAAATACAATGAAAACAACATGAAACACATATAAAACAAAGGAAAATATGAGACTCAAGATGGTAAAATACACGGTTATCAGGGGTTTTAGCCAAGAAGGTTATTGCTGATTTGTTGAGGTTAATATGTTGTCCTGAAGCTGCCTCGTATTGCTTGAGGATAGAGGCAAGTGTGTTGCAGCTTTCCGAGTTCGATTTGCAAAAGAAGATTGTGTCTTTCGAAAACAAAACGTGATTCACTTAGGGGCTGTTGTGTGCCACGTGAATGCCTTCGAGGCAGCCGTTCTCTTGGGCTTTACAGCATAACCCCGATAAAACCTTTGTGCATAAGATGAAGAGGTACAGAGACAGCGGGTCGCCTTGTCTTAGGCCTCAGGAAGGGAGGACTTTCCCTTGAGGGCCTCTGTTAATCATGAAAGAGTATGAGACTTAAGTTACACATTCCATAACCCAAGAAATCCATGTACTATTAAATCCCAATCTCTCTAGCACAACGCAAAGGAAACCCCACTCAATCATGTCGTATGCTTTACTCATGTCCGTCTTAACAGCCATGAAGCATCGTTTCTTAGCAGCAGATGTGCGGAGGTAGTGGAGAGTTTCATGGGTAATTAAAAATTTATCCGAAATCGCTCGTCCATGGACAAAATCAGATTGCGATTCAGATATCAAGGACGGTAAAATCGATTGGAGTCGCTTCGTTAAGATCTTCGCAATGATCTTGTAGTAGACATTGCATAAAGTAATAGGGCGATAATCAGCCACTTTCCTTGGGCCTGAGATTTTTAGAATCAGTCGAATATGAGTTTCATTTTGTCGTGTCGGGAACGATCCAGAGATTAAGAAATTCTGGATTTCCTTCACAACATCACAACCTATAATAGGCCAGTAAGTGTGAAAGAAACCAACAGAGAAACCATCAGGACCCGGAGCTTTACTCGGGTGGATCGCTTTCACGGCAGCGTGAATTTCCTCCGCGTTTGGAATTTTTGTAAAGTGCTGATTTTCCTCTTGCGATACTGATGGTTTTAAGACCTCGTGGACAAGTCGAAAATCCCCTGAGGATTGAGACGTGAAGATATCTTGGAAGTAGAAGGAAATGATTCGAGCAAAATCATGTTTCTCGTGAACGGAAACTTCGTTATCGTCTTCAAGAACTGTGAATCTATTGCACGTCCTGCGATTCCTTGTCACTGCGTGGAAGTAGCCGGTGTTTCTATCTCCTTCTTGCAGCCATAGAACCCGCCTACGCTATTTCCAAAATTGTTCCTCTTCTTTATAAGCTTTCTCTAGAATCGTTGTGCATATAGTAATAATTTCTGGGTTCGGGATCTCGGCTGAGAGTGCAGCTTCGAGTTCCTCTTGGGTTTCAGCGATGAGCTTTGCACTATTTTGGTTGTGCTCCTTACTCCAGCGAATGATCTCTTTTCTACACGCTGCTGTCTTTTCTTGGACGGAGAGAGTTTCATCGCTATTCTAGATTTGATAAATAAGTAGCATGATTTCCTCTTTCTCTCTTAGACGATTGTCAAAACGAAAGATACATTTATGTTTGACACGAGAATTGTCAGGGTAAGTGACAAGTGGTATGTGGTCCGACCCCTCAAATCGGAGATACTTGCTGCGTCCGGAGGGGAAGCTTTCGAGCCAGGCATCATTAGAGATGCAGCAATCGAGACGAGCTCGAACAATGTGATCATACCTCATTTCGTGCCATGAGAGAGGGTTTTCAGAGTGGTTTACATCCCATAAACCATTTTGAGTAATGAAGCTTCGAAAATTGATAAACGAACCCTCATCGCTAAAGCCCTTGGAGAATTCTTTGTGGTTCTTTTTTTCGGAGCAGCTCTTATCGATTCCGCGATGATCGATTTTCCGGGAGGTGATTTAGGACCCAATCTGAAAGCGATGGGAATCTTATCTCCATTAAGCGGCGGAAGATCAGGAATGGTTGCTTCAGAGGATAGATCTGAGGTGGAATTGCGCCTGTTAAACCTGTCTCGGACAAGCAGCTGGTTCGTCTGATGTAAATTTTCCTCCAATGTTTATGGGATGATTTCTTCATTGTTGTCCTCGATGATGTCTTCATGGGTGACTTTATCTAAGGCACCAGGCAGATACAACATCTTCTCCTGGTGGAATAGAGGCTCCACAATTCGATCTAGAGCATATATTCTCTTAAAACATTTTCCCAAACTTTCCTCTTGATCGCGAGAGTGAGAGTGAGAGTGAGGACGAGGTAGCGATTGGTCTTTAGATGGGACATGTCTGCTTCTCTCCTCGTCTCTGGATGCTTGATTAACCATTGGTGAAGAGTGGCGACGATCAGATTCACGGTAGTTGCTAGACGAGGAGCCTCGGACATTGGAAACCTCATTTCCATGATGGACTTTGGATCTTTCTTTATCGTGATGATGAGTGTTGGAAACCCTTTCTTTTTCGTAATCCCGAACCCTTTCTCTCATAATCACGATAATAAGGAGTTTGATGAGACCTGGAGTCAGAGCGATGATTAGCATAGGGGAGTTCTCTCGAATAGCTTTCAGTGCGAGAATAGAGGTTGCTGGGTTTTGGATTCAAGTACGGTCGTTTTTCTGAGACTCCATATCGACGTGAGTCATGTCTCGCAGTAAGAGAGAGATTCTCATGCTCCTTGCTCCGATGATCTCTTTTTGCTTCCTTAGCATATCGAGAGTCTTCACGATGCTGAGATTGCGATTGCCTTGGGCGATGAACCAAATCTCTACGAGTTGAGGGATTGGTTTTTTTACAGTGCTTTTTTCTCATCGTTTCTTTGTCTGTCAGATTTCAGTCTATCCATCGTTCTCTGTTGGTTTATTCCAGGAGGCTGCATTAACGGGGGGAGGTTCTTAGTAAGATGGCAGTTTTCCTTCTCGTGAGACAAAGACATACATGTGAAATAATGCTTCTCCAGATTGATGTACTCAAATTCCATAGAGACTTCGTCACCCGAGGGGAATTGGATTGATTTGCGCTTGATCAGCGGTTTAAGGGCGTCCACTTGAACTTGAACCATCCCGTCGTCAATGTCGTGATTCATATAGGTACCCAACACCTTGCCAATAGCACGCATGTTGTTATATGTGCAGTAGTGGAGTGGGATGCCGTGAATCCTGATCCAAAAGGGGATTTTAGATGGAAACGCATCAGAGATAACGGGTTCCCATCTTTGAAGAACAAACATCCAGCGTTTGAAGTGAAAATGAGCATCCTTTAAAACTGTTTGCAGATTGGCTTCCGAGTTAAATCGGAATTGAAACTTTTCCAGTCCCAAATCCTTTCCAATAACCTTGTTCTCCATACGCCACACCTGAGGCATGAAGCCAATAAGATGTTTGTGCGTTGAGCAGAAAAATTCAAGACCCTACCTATGAGGGTAAGCCTATTTGCTTTGATCAGATCCGGGTTAGCTTCATCAGGCAAGCGGATTGGAGGGTCGCAGGTCCAGCGGTGAGATCCTGCTACAGCTTTGCCCTTTTCCTTTCTAGTGTATGGGCGGGACATCACTAAGCGTGTCGATTACGGAAGCAAGCGGGAATAGGAGCGAAGCAACAAAAGAAGAGAAACATAGGTGCTGTAAAGGACGCTACACGAGCGTAAGAGGAGTGAGAAGCACTCAAGGAAGAGATCTGGGAGACAAAGCAGTTCCTAGCGTTGCAAGAGCTTGGGATTAACGAAGGAGGAAGATGACTCTGGAGAATCGCCTTTCGCAAACCCTAGGGCGGCACATTTTGGTACCTTTCTTGTATGTAGATATTACAAAATATACAAGGAATTGCTAAGAAAAAATATATGGAGTAATTGCAGTATTTATTTGGAAGATCATCGATAGGATGCTACAAACGTAGACATATTTGTTTGTTTCTTATGCATGTTTTCCCAAAATAGCATGAATTTCACGCGAGTTTTTTTTTAAAATACCACATTATTTTATCTAATAACACATTAATTTACATAATTTCATTTTTGTTAAATCACACGCAAAAAAGTGCCACTAATTTACGGTTTTACCTACGTTTTGTAAATTTTGACCTTCACTATGATCATCCACCAAAATATCCTTTTATGTTATGAAGGTGAAGACAACCATTTTAGCCTGCATTTTATTTCATAATATATTTTGTAATCCTTGTGAGTATAATACTGAATCCTAATATTCACCCTAATTGAATGTTAGATCTAATCGAATGATGATAACCCCTAAAAAAAAGGAGAGATGAGAGAGAAGAAAAACAAAACTGATGGATATTATATATCCTAATAGTGAGATGCGAAAATAGATACTGAATCTTAATTTTCAGCCTAATTGAAAAGTTGGCTTTGGATACAAACTCATCTGTGCTTGGAGCCTTTGAATATATAAATTTTTGGAAAACCAATTTTTTTCATAGATTTATTGATTTATTTAGTTTATTAAATTGTGACCAATTGTTGCACATCTAATTGATTTTTCTTGCTTTTAATCTTATAAATTTCAAAACCGGCTCTGAGTATATTACAAGTTTTTAAATCAGTTTTTGTATCTAAAAAATCCTATAACAATTGTGCAATGATAATTTATAGAAGGACGAACGAGAAAACTCAGATTAGTCAAAATTTTGAAAAACAAAAAGAGTCACGATTCTGGGTGGCCCTCCTAAGCAAATAATTTAATTTAAAGGAAACTAATGTGGTTTGACTCGATTGACTCCATGAACCATCATTGCTGATTGCTTCACTTGTCAATCATTATTTCAAATTCATAGTGCTTACAAAATTGTCCTTTCATTATTTCAAATTCTTTTTTCGACTCATTTTATAAGTTAATGAAATTATTTCAACTTTGGACCGGCGAAGATGGGTTCCATTTTCATTTTTAAATGTTTACGAACATTGGTAATTTATATGGTAGAAATAAAGTGTAGTAGTTGATAGTGAGTGAGGAGGCCACAACAAACCTAGAAAAAATTGAATGAAATGACAGTTTTTTTTTAGTTTATATGCATCTAAATATGTGGGTCTGATTTTAGAATGCAAAGTTTTAAAACACAAACCTACCAACACACTGTGTTTATCATAGAACTTAGAGTGACCCATCGCCAGGGGCGGAGGCACTTGAGAGGGAGGTGGGTCAACCCCAATAAATTTTAATTATCCATAATATTTTTTTACAGTGGGTAAGATTGACCCCGGTAAAAAAAAATATACTAACCCTTACATAATTGAAACATATGTTACTCCAGCTGAAAATATTTATTTGACATTTTAAATTTAACCCATATCTACATTAATAAATGCCACATAGAATGAACTTACAATTAAAATTAAATATTGTATATTTGTGTCCGTTCCCAATTGTTTTTTATGTTTAAGAATGCTGATTTCTTATAATTAAATATAAAAAAAACTGTGGATTTTTTTTTCATTGTTATAATTTTATGGATAAACTATTATAGTCTTTTTCGGTAGTTATTATAACTTAATAATGTTTTTCAAATATACTAAAAAAACTATAAATTAATTTTATCTTCGACATGCTAAGTAATAATTGGATAAGGCAATAATACAGATAGAACTAGAAGTCATTTCTTTTAAAGAAAAAAACTAGAAGTCATTAAACAGTAACGTACAATTCATTTAAAATAAATTATGAATTGTAAGGTGCTATGTTAACTACAAATTATTTTAAAATTTTGGTTCACTAATAGAAAATGTTTGTAAAGTTTTTTAACGTATATATAAAAATAAAAAAGTTCAAAAGCTATATAATTTTTTTGTAATGTTGTTTTTATATTTATGTTTTATATAATATTGATCGAGTGAAAAATATTTCTAGCTCTGCCACTGCTCTTCGCTATAAAGTTAACTGAGTTTGATGAGTTGCACAGTTGGATAATATTTTGACACTTGCAATTTAATAAAATTTGAAATTTTTTCTGATACTTTCTGAATTCTGACGAGACGCACAATCGTTTTTCTACACATTCATATATATTTGTATGTAT